>CAUYUJ010015516.1:985169-1044530 GCA_963575745.1 Prorocentrum cordatum
GCGTGTAGATCTCATAGCCCTAGTCCGACCGCAACAGTTCGGTGGCAACTCATGGGAGCCTCCCATATGTACCATCTTGTCGGCTATTGCGAATCGACGCTAATCGACGCTGAATCGACGCTGAATCGACGCTAATCGACGCTAGTCGAAGATAAGTCGACGCTAATCGACGCTGGGTCGACGGTAATCGGCACTATCTCATCGACTCCCAGGCTCTAATCGACGCTAATCGACGCTAAAGACGGAGAAGGTATCCCAGGCTCCCGTGGTTTGCGACCGAACACCAAATGATCACCCAGAGATCCGAGGCTCCGATGTGTCCAGAGGTCCGAAGCACCGAAAAGCATTGGAGCCGCCAGCCGTTCTGCGCTGCTCGGCCTCCTCCGCAGGCCCCGAGGCCGGCACAAGACAGCCGAGGAAGAGCCTGCCCCGGGGAAGCAGTCCAGGCCCCCCCGCGTGCCCACACGTCCACACTGCGGGCAAAACGTGTCGCCATCTCCCCTGCGTCCTGGAGCTCCGAGCTCCCTTTCTCCTCCTCCTCCTCCTCCTCCTCCTCCTCCTCCTCCTCCTCCTCCTCCTCCTCACCATTTCCCCTGCGTCCAGGAGGAGTGAACATAGATAGAAGCCTGGCCCCCAGAGGCTGGTAGCGGCCAGACTTTTCTCCATATCCGCTGCACCTCGGCCTCCTGGTGCCACTTCCCAGAAAATCCAAGACGCAGGGCATATGGACACAAACCTTGCCCGCACACAACATTGCCCCAAGATCCAAGGCGTCGGCGATGTGCCCAGAGATCCAAGGCTCAGAAAAAGTTAGAGTTACTGGTTTTTGGCTCTTTCGGCCTCCTGGGGCCCTCAACGGGCCCCAAGACCTTCAACAGACGGCTGAGGATGAAGAACCCGCCTTGCGGGGAAGCGGTCCAGATCTCCGGGGGTCCACGCATCGACAACAGTGGAGCGTCGGATGTCTGGGTACTTCTCTCCTCAAACGCATAGCAACGTGGCGTTCATTACTGCCCGATTCAGCGGCACCAGGAAGCTCCTCCAATGCCACAGAAGGTATTCCGTCGTGTCATCCTCAACGTGGCCCAAAAGTCGTTTCGTCATCGCTGCTACCTTTCGTGATAAATCCAGCAAGCAGTTGCCGTCCTCGTCGGACTCCTCGTTCATGGGTACGGCAACATAAAGACGAGATGACAGTCCTCTGTGTGGGCGGAGTGGCACAACCGAGAAAGGCCAGGCTGACACCGCGCACTGGGAGGAACCCATGGCAATGGATGAGGCACGGCTTGGTTTTACGGGTAGACACCACGTAGCAATTCAGTGGCGAAGCACAAAGAAACGGTGGGAGACAATGACAACTGGACAAACGGACAGGACAGGACAAGGGCAAGGACCAGAACGCGCACGAGGGCAAGGACAGGGACAGGCACAGGGACAAGGACAGAGACGTCGACAGACATGGAAGAGGACAACAGGACAAACGACGACAACGACTACAACAGTACAAAACATGATAGGACAGGACAGGGCAGGGAAGGACAAGGAAGGAAGGGACAGGACAGAACAGAGAAGGAGAGAGAGAGAGAGAGAAACGGGTGCACAGAAGCCCCAGATCGCAGAGACAAAGGCAGAGTCCGACAACGACTTGCGCAAGGAAAACGCACGGCTCCAGTCCGCACAACGTCGGCGAACAATCGAACCAACTCGGCAAATAACATCTCGTAGATCAAAACGAAAATGTGGCGGCGTCAGGTGAGCAAAAAAACAAAACAACAAACGAACGCGCAAGAGGGAACCCCATCAAGAAGCATGCAGCAACCATAAAACAAAGCATGATGCATCAAAGCAAGCATGATCGTGAGAAGGGTGGCAAATTCCACGCATGGAGCGGCGCTCACATCCACGAGCTTCGACAAATAAACCAACAGGCATCGAAGCAAGCATGACCGTGAGAAAAGTGGCCAAATCCAAGGATGAAGCGGCGCTCACATCCACGAGCCTCGCCACATAAGCAAAGAAGCATATATTTGTCCCGGAGGAAGGGCACAGTAACGTGAAGCAGAAGATCGCCAGGCAAATGCAGATCGCTGCACGAGCCGACCTGCTGTAGGCAAAGTTGACCGATAAACTGTAGCCTGGGGGGGTAAGAAACGACGAAAGCCAAGACGAGATGGGACAAAACGATCGACCGAAGCCGCACGACCGGGCCGGTCGTGCGACATAAACAAGCAATCATAGATTTAGGTCGGGCATGTTCTCCTACGGGCAGCTTTTGGACGAAAAATTGAAAATAGTCGAAAACATACCCCGAAAATCCAAAAACCACTCAAAACATCGCCCCCAGACTATTTTTTGACGTATTTTTGAATTTGCCTCCTGTAGAGGGACAGGCCCGACTGAAGCATAGATCGATGCCAGAACAGAGCAAACCACTCCCGACCGAGGTCAGGCGCTCGACGGCCCGAGGACCTCGGGCCGCACGGGCAGGGTCGCGATCGCTACGACGCGCCAGACTGGGCGTACAGGGCGTGCCCTGCTTGAACAGCTGGAACAAACAGAACACAAAACACCAAACAGAACACATAACAATCCTTTGTGAGAAAAAAGACTTACATGCAATTTGCAAGTCCAACCAACGTGATGGTGGTTCCCTCGGTTCTACTGGTCCCCGTAGGGCTGGTCTCCGTAGAGCTGGTCATGGACGTTGGGCCAGACTCTGTGGTGATGGATGTCGTGGTAGCGCGGGTCGGTGGACCCCGCGGTACTGTCCGGCTCCATTGTGCCGATGCCCGGCGTCGAGCTCGACTCCGAGCTCGACTCCGTCGCGGCGAGCCTGGAGGGCAATGTTCGTTCCTCATGGTGCTAGTCTTGGACGGCCAGCTCGTCCATGTAGTGGCAGACGACGTGGCACTGCATATCAAGTGCAGGTCAGCGACGTCATTCTCGACTTCGAAATGGTGGACAGCATGGTGGTCTTCGACTCCGTCGATCTTTTTGTTTCTCCCCCCGCCCCAAGTTTCAGCCACGCTCACAAGACAGACGGCTGTTCTGGATGTCCTGGTGTTCGCGACAAGAGGGAAGGAGGGAGGAAGTGGAGGAGAAACGATAGGCACCATATGGCGAAGGATACGATTTAACTTAAAGCGTATCATCCCCTGGTCTGCCAAACTGCTGCGCGACAGACCGTATTGAACGGCCTCAACGGCCAACTAATACATTCACCATGGCAGGAGAAAATAAGCCGTTCGACTCCGTCGTGGTGGGCAAAAATGGACTGCTCGTGTCCACGGTGCTCTATTCAAAACGAGACCCCAACGCAGGAGGGTTGGGAATGAAATTGGAGGTGGGAGGCAGAAGGGAGGAGGAGGAGGAGGAGGAGGCGGGGAAGGAGGAGAGGAAGAGTGGAGACCACAGTACTCGACTCAAAACGAGAACCCAGCCGAGGAAGGGCTTGGAATAAGCAGGTGTACGCATGTGTTTTTGAACAGTATATGTACACACAGAAAGAAAGATAGAAAGAGAGAGAGAGAGAGAAAACAAACAAAAAAAAACATAACAGGAATGATCAATGAGGGACAGAGAGGGAGAGATAGGGGCAACCACAGAGACTGAAAGACCGATCCACATTTCATTGCAGGAATGGGGAGGATGCCAAGCGGGGACGTGAATGGTAGAAAGACATGGACGCGGACAAAAGAATATGTGCGTTGCACTGGAACAGAACCCAGATGCAGAGTATGTTGCTCAACACAAATGGCTTGAAGAAGCACTATCCTTCATGTCTCCATGGCAAGGCCGACTCCCTTTGCATACAACGGGGCCGTGCCTAGACTGGCCTGAGCAAACTGGTAGCAGAATGGCGCACAGTGCGAGACCTCGGTTGTTCAAAATCGCC
Organism: Prorocentrum cordatum; assembly: GCA_963575745.1. NCBI lineage: Eukaryota > Dinophyceae > Prorocentrales > Prorocentraceae > Prorocentrum > Prorocentrum cordatum. Next base: position 989,065 of record CAUYUJ010015516.1, read on the forward strand.
AAGGGCACAAATGTATTGGTACTCTGTGCTACCACGGAGTCGGCCCGATCCAACACCCTTCAATTGACGCTGGAGCCATCTTATGACAGCTAACTGCCACGCAGAGCGGCAAACGATGTCTGGCTGGTAGCGAGTACACTCAAGCCTTTGAGCGCGCATGGGCTCGCTTTGTTACAGTGTATGCCCCCCTGCGGCATACGAACAAACAAGTACGGCCCCTAACGCTCAGGCGATGGGAAATAACCGCATAAAGTGCCCTACCCAAACACGCCCAGCGTCCTACCATTGACAACGTGCAAACCGAAAACCCTGCCAGCCCTTTAGGGCGTGAGTGATTTAGAGCGGTTATTCTTCCGATATCTTCTCCGTCGGGGAGGTGCTTACCCCTCCCGATACCCTTACCCCGCCATCCTGGGTCTCGACGGGAAGGGGGGGGCAGGTGTCAGAGAGTTTGTTCTGTCACAAGATGGTCCAGAGAGAGCTCTGAAAGAGATCAAGATGGCATCCAAGACGGCATAGAAGATTCGAAGATGGCTCCAAGACGGCTTCCAACATTCTTCAAGAGATCCGAATACCCTCCCAAGATGGCCTCAAGTGGCCCCGGAGCTCCCCAAGCAGGCCACGAAGATGCCAAAATCATTCCAAAACCCACAAGAACCTCGTGAGTTTGGACTTCTCACTGTTTCGCTTCTGATGGGCTTCCGAAGCCACAAGATGGCTCCAAAATGGCCAAATAGTCCCAAGAAGGGCCCAAGAGTTCCAAGAGCGCCCAAACAGGCCATGTGGGAGGCTCCAAGGGTGCGAGGCAAATTAAATACCCCCTTTCGTTGAAAACCTAGATCAGACAAAACATAAACAAATAATGTTCACAGATTCCGGCATCTCGGGGGCAGCCATGGGAGTTTGGGGGCCAACATGGCTCAAATATTGATTGAGAAAGCCCAATATCGCCTCCAAGATGGCTCAAGATCCCCCTAGATGATTCACGACGGCTTCCAAGATGCCTCCAAGATGCCCCAAGACTCCCCCACGACGGCCCCGAGTGGCCACAGAGCCCCCTAGATACTCGAGGCCGGGGGATTGTGGAGTCGCTGTGGGTTCCAGACGAGTTTTTACGATCTTTCACATTGCTCCTCATCATTACCCTTACCATTACCATTACCATTACCATTTCCATTACCATTACCATTACCATTACCATTACCATTACCATTGCCACTACCACTACAACTACCACTACCACTACCATTACCATTACCTTTACCATTCCCATTCCCATTCCCATTCCCACTACCAGTGCCATTGCCAGTACCAGTAGAATTGCCATTGCCAGTCCATTCCCATTCCCATTCCCATTCCCATTCCCAAGACCATTACCATTAGCTTTACCATTACCATTACCATTACCATGGCCATTACAAATGCCATTGTCATTGCCATTGCCCTTCCCATTGCCATTCCCAATACCATTACCATTACCATTACCATTACCATTACCATTACCATTACCATTGCCATTGCCATTGCCATTGACATTACCATTACCATTACCATTACCATTACCTTTACCTTTACCTTTACCTTTACCTTTACCTTTGCCTTTACCTGTACCCTTACCCTTTTAATTCCCATTTCCGTTACCACTACCACTACCATTTCCATTCCCATTCCCATCCCCATTCCCATTTCCATTCCCATTCACATTACCATTACCATTACCATTACCATTACCATTACCATTACCATTACCTTCATCTTTACCTTTACCTTTACCTTTACCATTACCACTACCATTACCATTACCATTACCATGACCATGACCATGACCATGACCATGACCATGACCATTACCATTACCATTACCATTACCATTACCATTACCATTACCATTACCATTACCATGTCCATTACAATTGCCAGTGTCATTGCCATTGCCATTCCCATTGACAATGCCATTGCCATTACCATCGCCATTACCAGTACTGTTGCCATCGCCATTGTAGTTCCATTGCCAGTCGCTACCCCGTTACCATTACCATTACCATTACCGTTACCATTACCATTACCATTACCATTACCAGTACCATTACCATTACCACTGTCATTACCGTTGTCATTGCCATTGCCATTACCATTAGCCACTACCATTACCATTGCCATTACCATTGCCCTTACCGAAACCATTGCCATTGGCATTACCATTACCATTACCATTACAATTACCATTACACTTACCGCTGCCATTATAATTACAATTCCCATTACCATCACCACTGCCATTACCATTACCATTACCAGTACCATTACCATTATCATTACCATTAGAATTACCACTACCACTACCACTACCATTTGCATTCCCGTTCCCGTTGAAATTACCATTACGACTCCCATTCCCATTCCCATTCCAATCCCGATTACCATTACACTTACCATTACCATTACCATTACCATTACCATGACCATGACCATGACCATTACCATTACCATTGCCATGGCCATTGCCATTGCCCTTGCAATTGCCGTGTCCATTCCCATTGGCCACTGCCATTACCATTAAAATTACCGTTGCCATCGCCATTGTCATTGTCCTTGCCAATCGCTACCCCGTTATCGTTGCCATTACCATTACCATTATCATTACCATTACCATTACCATTACCATTACCATTACCATTACCATTACCATTACCATTACCGTTACTATTACCCTTGCCATTCCCAGTACCATTACCATTACCACTGTCATTACCATTACCATTACCATTACCATTACCACTGCCATTGCCATTGCCATTTGCCACTACCATTACCATTGCCAGTACCATTGCCATTCCCATTTCTATCCCCATTCCCAATACCATTACCATTACCATTTCCATTTCCATTACCATTACCACTGCCACTGCCATTATCATTACCATTAGCACTACCAGTACCATTACCATTACCATTACCTTTACCTCTACCTTTACCCTTACCCTTACCCTTACCATTCCCATTTCCGTTACAGCTACCACTACCATTTCCAGTCCCGTTTCCGTTCCCGCTCCCATGCACATTCACATTCCCATTCCCATTCCCATTCCCATTCATCTTACCATTACCATTACCATTACCATTACCATTGCCATTGCCATTGCCATTGCCATGACCATTGCCACGACCATTGCCAGTGCCAGTGCCATTGCCAGCCCCATTGCCATTGCCATCACAATTACCGTTGCCAGTGCCATTGCCATTGCTATTGCCAGTCGCCACCCCTTTACCATTACCATTACCATTGCCGCTACCATTACCAGTACCATTACCATTACCTCTGTCATTACCACTACCATTGGAATTGTCATTACCATTGCCATTGGCCACTACCATTACCATTGCCAGTACCATGTCCGTTCCCATTCCCATTCCCATTCCTAATAGCATTAGCATTACCATTACCATTTTCATTACCATTACCATTACTATTGGCCATTACCTTTACCTCTACCTTTACCTTTATCCTTACCCTTATAGTTCCATTTCCGCTACCACTACCACTATCATTACCATTCCCGTTCCTATTCCCATTTCAATTCCCTTTCCCATTCCCAGTACCATTACCTTTACCATTACAATTACCGTTGCCTTTGCCATTGCCATAGCCACTACGATTGCCATTGCCATTGCCATTGCCATTACCATTACCGTTGCCATTGTCAATGTCGTTGCCACTGCCAATCGCTACCCCGCTACAATTACCGTTACCGTGACCCTTACCAGTACCATTACCATTGCCACTGTCATTACCATTACGCTTACCATTGCCATTGCCCTTGCCATTTGCCACTATCATTACAGCTGCCATTACCCTTACCCTTACCCTTACCATTACCATTACCATCGCCACTAACATCACCGTTACCATTACCATTACCAATACCATTACCATTACCATTACAATTACCATTACCATTACCAATACCATTGCCGTTACCATTACCATTACCGCTGCCATTACCATTACAATTCCCATTGTCATTCCCATTCCCATTCCCATCACCATTGCCACTACCATTACCATTACCAATACCATTACCATTACCATTACCAGTGCCATTACCATTACCACTACCACTATCATGTCCATTCCCGTTCCCGTCCCCACTCCCACTCCCATTTCCATGACCATTACCATTACCATTACCATTACCATTCCCTTTACCATTAAAATTACCATGACCATTACCATTGCCATGGCCATTACCATTGCCATTGCCATTGCCATTGTCATCGCCATTGCCATTGCCAGTCCCACTGCCATTGCCATTGCAATTGCCATTGCCATTGCCATTACCGTTACCATTACCAGTACCGTTGCCATTGCCATTGACATTGACATTGACATTGACATTGCCAATCGCTACCCCGTTACCACTATCATTACCGCTACCATTACCATAACAATTACCAGTACCATTACCATTACTACTGCCATTACCATTACCATTACCATTATCATTGCAATTGTCATTGCCATTCGAGGATTTCAATAGGAATCATTCAATGGAGGGTTTCATAGGAATCCACATGTGGATGATTTCAATAGGAATCATTCAGTGGAGGGTTTCGATAGGAACCGTTTTGTCGAGGATTTCAATGTGAATCCTTCTTGCGAGGGCGTTCAATATGGGTCCTTCTACGGGGGGGGCAGATGTGGCCACGTCGCATTCCTTTTTTCTCGCCGCCGACCACCCCCATCCCCCAAAAAAACATGTTTGTGGGGGGCACCAGGAGAAAGAAAAAGGCAGTGAGGGAGGGGGAGGAGGGGGAGAGGGAGGAGGAGGAGCGGGAGGAGGCGGAGGAGGAGGAAGACGACGACGACGACGACGACGACGACGACACAGAGCACATTTTGCACAGAAACAATCGCGAACTCAGCGCGAAAGCCTCGCGCGCGCTTTTGAACCCCTGCGACTCAACAATCCCCCGTTCTCGGATACTCACAGGGGGCCAGAAGGCGTTCAAAACCGAAGGAAGTCCAAAACCAGAGGGCCGTCTCGCCAGTTCGCTTCTGACCGATGGGCTTCCGAGCCCTCTAGATGTCTCCTGGATGGCCCAAGAGAGAGAAGGGCTCAAGGGGGTTCCCAAACTTCCCCAAGAGCGCACCCGAGCGCCCCAAGAGCGTCCCAAGAGATCCCCAAAACGAGATTCTGAGAGCTCTAGGAAGAGCGCCGCTAACCCCTTCTTCTTCGTTGATATTCTGCACGATGGCCCCTAAAGGGCCCCCAAGAGAGCCCCGAGAGAGGCCAAAGAAGCACCCAACAGGGCCCTGAAGGCCTCCACAATGGCACCAACAGGGCCCCAGGGCCCTGGCAAGCGAGCAGTAGGCTCCCATATCGAAAGATCTGCGAATACATTTAAGGTCGGCTCATGGGCCTGTTCAGGTAGATCGAGGTCTTCGGTTTGACGGCTGACTCCTCCTTTGTTACACAGCGTGCTCCCGCACTGCCCTGATCAATGCAGCTCGCATGGGCATCGTTGCCGAGTGGGCTGGCGGGAATACTTTTGTGATCCGCGAGCGACACGGCACCACGTCGCGCCGTCAAGAGCGAAGCAACAGCTCTACGATCTAAATTAGGCACCAAGCTCGCAGGAGCGAACTACGCTGCGACCCAGTCGGCGAAGAAGACGCTGAGGATCAGGCCCACGACGAACGCCAATGCCATCAAAGAAGACCAGGAGGTGCACCCAGTCCGCGTGCAGCGCCAAAATGGCGAAGTAATTAGAGCCCTGGTTCCCGAGGACCACATCCGCGTAATCAACGGGGACGATGACCACAGTCACGTAGTCGAGGACGGCAAACCGCGCAGGCGCTCCACGGACGACTCTGGATCCCCAGGGGGGGCGGTGAGACCATCAGCGCGATGGTGCCAGACGCACGTGCCGCCGCGATGGAGCAAGGACAGTGCCAGGCAGAGCACCGACAGCGAGGCGGCGGGACGCCAGGAACATCGCCAAACTCGCGGGGAGATGCCCAGGCCGGCACGGGGGAGACAAAGTGTCCGACGACCCCGAACGGGCGGGGGCGGCGCCCAGAAGCCGAGGACGGGCCCGAGCGGCCGGGGACACCCCGAGAGGAGGGCGAGCGGCCTTGCCCGGAGCGACCGGCGAGGCCGCACAAGGGAAAAGCAAGCACCCAGCAAGGCGGGGGCGACGGCGCGGGGGGCCGAGGGGGCCCAGAGGCCACGCGCGCCAGAGCGGGGCCGGCGGCAGCAGAGAGAGGCCGGGGGCGGCGAGGCGAGGCCCGCGGCGGGAGGGCCCCAGCACACACAAGGCGGGGCGGCATTATTAGGCGCTGGGCCGTGGCGGCCGCGAAGCGGGCCGCGGAGGGGGGGGCAGGCGGCCAACCGCCGTCGCGCGCGTGGGCAGGGAGAGCTGGGCAGGGGAGCCAGTGGGGGCGACTGACAGTCCCACTGCAATGGAGGAGAACACACTGGGGGCGGGCGCGGGGGGGGGGGGCCAGGAGGCGGGCGGGGGGCGGGCGGGGAGAAAGCAGCTGACAGCCGCATAGTGGGCCATCGTAACCGCGGAAGGCGGGGGCCTGGGGAAAGCGGCTGACAGCCGCAGAATGGAGCGTCGCGCAGGCAGCGAAGGTGCAGAGGAAGAGTGGCGGCGTGGAGCGACTGACAGTCGCGAAGTGGGAAGGGAGCAACCCCGAAGAGGCGGGCGAGGTGAAAGGCATCAGTCGCAGAGTGGCGCAAAAGGGCGGACGGGGAGCGGCGGGGGGGGGCGCGACTAACATTCACGAGGTGGTCATTGCGGCGTGCTGCGTCAGGCTGCGAGTACAGCTGCCGCGAAGAATCTGGCATTAAAGGGTCACCCCGCGGGAGGGGGACCAGGCCCCCGGGCGGCGCCTAAGGCGGGCCAGGGGGGGGCCGGCAGTCATCCAGGGGGCGAGAGGCCGCAAGGTGGCCAGGAGCAAGGGTCTCCTGAGGGTCAGGGGCGAGCCAGCAGCCCCAGCTGGGCGCGCCCGAGGCGGTAGTAGGCGCGGAGCCGAAGTGGCGCGCCGAGGAGCCCCGCCTGGGGCTGGCCCCAGGGTCATTCATAGAGTCAGGGTCGCTACCTTCGTTGGGTGCAGGAAAGCAATCGGCTCCGTCAGGGCAGCTGGGGCGCGCCCGGTTGAGGAGGGCGCGCGCGGGGCGCTGACTGGGCTGAGGGCAGGGGTTCGTGGAAAAGGGTGCTAGGGATATACCCAGGGCTGGTGAGAGCTCGTGGCCCGCCTGGAGTCCCCTGGCCTTGTCCAGCGGGAGTCAGTGTCCTCCCGATGCCCCTTGCCTTTGCCTTTGCCCAGGGCGCCCTTACCCTTGGTCCGGCCTGCAATATTGCCGCGGACCGGGGACCAGTCGACCTCGAGGTGTAGAGCCTCGTCCATTTTCATAGGGCGACACATGCGGCGATGCCACGCCCGGAGGAAGCGCTCGCTTGACCCAGGCTCGTGCCTGGCAGGGTCAGCACAGACATAGCGGGTCATGGCGGGATTTTTAGCAGTCCACTGGTGCCAAGCCCCGCTGACGCATTCCCCGCGCTCTTTCTGGAGGCGTTTCGCTGTCTCGGCAGGAGGTGCAATTCTCGGGGCTGTAGGTGCAGTACTCGATCGAAAGATGTCTGGAAAACAACATCGTATAAAACCCGATAAATACCCTTTGCGCGTGTAAGCTGACATTCGAGAACGCTTTTCTCTTGTTATCTGGGCTCTGTTCTTGTGTGTTGAGAGCTCTACCAGGGCCCCGGCGGTAACCTGGCTGACGGTTTACCTCGTAGAGCTCTTCGGCATCGATGAGCTAGAGGAATTCCGGCGCGGGGTGCAGCTAGTTGACCCAGCCGGCCCGGGCGGACAATGTGTGACACTTGAATCGGTTTTTCGGAGATTGTGGGGGATTTTGAAATTCATTTTGGAAATCCAGATTTTCATTCTATGCAGTGGATCATGGCGCTTTCGATGGTGCAATCCTCAGGGCTCTAGCTGCATTATTTCGATCAAACCACTAGGAGGAACTAACATTGTGCAAGACCAAAACAACATTTCTTTCTTTTTCAAGCTGGTATTGAAAATCTTTTTTCTGCTGTTATCTGGGAACTGACTTGGTCTATTCAGAGCTCTACGAGGGCCCCGGCGGTAACCCGGTTGACGGTTTACCGCCGGCCGGCTCCAGTTGGCCGACCCGGCCCGGGCGGACAATGTGATGACCTGGGGTCGGTTGTTCGAAGATTGTGAGAGAGTTTGAAATTCGTTTTAAGAACCGGTATTACCTCGTAGAGCTCTTCGCTATCGATGAGCTAGAGGAATTCCGGCGCGGGGTGGAGCTAGTCGGTCGACCCGGCCAGAAAAGAAGATGTGATAACTTTGGGTCGGTTTTGCTAAGATTTGAAAGATATTTGACAATTCATTTTAAGAACGCAGATGTTTACTCCGAGCATTAGTATCTTAACTTTATTCTGCGAGCAGCTCAGCTCTTTCGAGAGAGTTTTACTATCCAAACATTTGGAGGAACCGACGTCACGTTGACACCGAGAAATGCAAATATTATGTGTTTTTTCCTAGAAATGCTATGAGAAGCTGTCTGCTTTAAATCTGAGCACTTTTACACGTGCAAGGAGCTCTACGAGGTTCCCGGCGGTGACCAGGTTGACGGTTCACCGCCGGCGCCAGTTTTCGCACCTGTAGTGGGTCATGCCGCGTCTGCCAGTGAAACTCTCAGGCCCGTAGCTGCAGTATTATTATCAAAACGCATGGGGAAACCGACTTTGGATGAAAACCGTAAAACGTGTTTTTCGAGTTTTTCAGCTCACGCTTGAGAGAGCTTCCTCCATGTGTTCCGAGCAGTGCCGCGCGAGGAAAGAGCTCTACGAGGCTCCCGGCGGTAACCTGGTTGACCGTTTACCGCCGGCTCCAAGTTCCGGCGCGCTGGGGGGCTAGTTGGCAAAAAAATATCGACGGATGTTCTGTCTTTTCTTGATTTCTGTAATTGAATTTCCCTCAGTTTGAACATTCGTTGGAGCTCTGTTTTTTTTTTTCTCATCATAGTCGATCTTATTCCCGCTCGCCATCTCAATGTCAAATCGATGGGGTACCTCTTATTGCCAAAAAGCATTCCGGCGGGATCGACGTTTCGTGTCATCTTGGTAGGTGCTGTCGGTTTTCTGTACTTAGCTCGAGCTGTAGGAGAGCTATAGAGCTGGTAGGCACACCTAATCGATCTAGAATCGTCAGGCGCGTAAGTCTCAAGCATCTAGATGTCTGAACTATGTCTGCTACCAGAGCTAGGTCCGCAAAACTGTTCGTACTCTATTAGTTTTTTGGAGATTATAATGAGTTTATTGACCTAACTCGAGCTGCAGATGAGCTACAGAGCTGTTCGGCACAGCAATCGGAAGGAAATCACCAGGCACACTGGTTTATAGTATTTAGACGCCTGAGCTCGGTCTGCTATCCGAGCCGGATCCGAAAAAACTATTCGTACTCTGGCATTTTTTTTAGAGATTATCATGGTTATCTTGACTAAACTCGAGCTGCAGATGAGCTACAGAGCTGCTTGGCACAGCAATCGGGAGGAAATCATCAGGCGCGCTAGCTTAAAGTATCTAGACGCCTGAACTCGGTCTGCTATCACAGCTGGGTTCGACACACTATTCGTACTCTGTGTTTTTCAGAGATGGTGTTGGTTTTCTTGACTAAACTGGAGCTGCAGATGACCTAGAGAACTGCTCGAAACAGCAATCGGAAGGAAATCATCAGGCGCGCTCGTCGAAAGTATCTAGACGCCTGAACTCGGTCTGCTATCAGAGCTGGGTTCAAAAACCTATTCGTGCTCTGCTATTTTCTAGAGATGGTGATGGTTTTCCTGACATAACTCGAGGTGGAGATTAGCTGCAGAGCTGTTTGCCACATAAGTCGACAACATGATCAGAAGCGCTAGTCTAAAGTATCTAGACGCCTGACGTCGGTCTGCTACCAGAGCTGCGTCAGAAAAACTCGTTGTACTCTGCTAAATTTCACAAAGATGATGGTAACTTTTTTGAGGTAACTCGAGCTGCAGAGGAGCTACTGAGCTGTTTGGCACGGAATCGAGAGGAATTTATCCGACGCGGTAGTACCTCGTAGAGCTCTTCGGCAAAGAGCTAAGAGGAATTCGGGCGACGGGTGGAGCTAGTTAGCCGGCCCGGCCAAAAGAGAGGATGTGGTAACCTGGGGTCGGTTTTTCACTTTATGCAAAATTTTGAAGTTCATTTCCAGGAGTGAGATTTTCATTCCCTGTAGTAAGCTATGGCGCACCTGCTGGTTAATGTTTACCACATGGAGGAACCGACTTTTTATCAACACAAAAATGCGTTTTTCTGAATCATCAGACTGCGATCCGGCGGTAAACCGTCAACCAGGTAACCGCCGGAAGCCTCGTAGAGCTCTGTTCTCGCGCGGCGCTGCTCGGAGCACACGAAAAAACCTTTCTCAAGCGTGAAGAAAAAAGCTCGAAAGATACTTTTTTTTCATTCTGCAGTTTCGCTTCGTGGACCTAGCTCGAGTGCCAGACCGAGTTCAGACCTCTCGATGCGAGGAAAGAACGCGCCGGGTGATACTGGATCGGTTTATACGCGTACCAGCTCTGTAGCTCTTCTAAATCTTCAGTTAAGGGAAACCGACAGCACCTGTCAAGATCACTCGTATGATAGGAATAGCTTCGCGGATCTAGCTCGAGTAGTAGACCGAGTTCAGACCTCTCGATGGAAAAGACGAACGCGCCTGATGCTTCTGAATCGGTTTCTGTAAGTATCAGCTCTGTAGCTGTCCTAAATCTCGAGTCAAGTACATAAAACCGTCAACGCGTGTCAAGATGACTCGAAACGGCCGACGGTTCCCTCAAGTCTTTTGATGATAATATTGCAGCTACGGACCTGAGGATTTAACTGGCAAGCGCGGCATAACCAAGTACTGGTGCGAAAAATACCGGTTCTCAAAACGAATGTTCAAATTTTGCACAAAGATAAAAAATCCGACCCCAAGTTACCACATTGTCTCTTAAGGTCGGGTCGGCCAACTGGGAACCGGAGGTAAACCGTCAACCTGGTTTTTTGCGGTCTTTTGCGGACGGTCGATTCGAGCCTCCACGGAGGCAGACCGAAGCACAAAGCAACTCAGAACTGAGCCTCAGAGCAAAACGCTGAGCGCACTAACAGCGAAGCTGTACAGCAAAGCCCAAGAGCGTAAATCCCACTAAAATAAACACAAAAAAGATGGTCAAAGAAGCGGTACAAGACAGCAAGAAGCAGTGAGAGACCATACAGTATCCACTGGTTTATACAACGATTACCGTCTCAACACCACTGAGAAAAACACGAAACTAAGAGAACTGAGATAGCGAGTGCGCTTTGACACCATGCCTAAGTGAAACCTGGACGTGTGAAACCATGTCTAAGTGAAACCTGGCCGTGTGCTTTGACACCATGCCCATACAGCTGGTCACGCTCATGAACAACGTGAAAATCAGGCGAATGCGGGCTCTTAGCCGAACAAAGTGAAAATCAGGCGAAGCTCTTATTCAACACACGCGCATGCACGAACACACACAGGCATGAAGAAAGGCAACGCAATGACAAATCAAGCGTGCAGGATCAATCACATGTGCATCATCTGTGCCGTTTCCGATGCTCCTTGCCGCTCCGCGTCAATGCACTCCTGGAAGTAGAACTCTGAGGACCCCCGTGCACGGCGATCCTCGGAACACATGAAGAAAGCTTCTGGAGCAAGAAACGAAAAACTCAAAAATTACGTTTCTGTTTTTATCCAACGTCGGTTCCTCCAAATGTTTTGATAGTAATACTGCACCTACGGACCTGAGAATTTGACTGGCAGGCGCGGCATAACCCACTACAGGTGCGAATAATCTGGTTTCTCAGGATAAATGGCAAATATCTTTCAAATCTTAGTAAAACCCACCCAAAGTCGTCACATTGTCCGCCCGGGCCGGGTCGGCCAACTAGCTCCACCCCGCGCCGGAATTCCTCTAGCTCATCGATGCCGAAGAGCTCTACGAGGTACTGGGATCCGGCGGTAAACCGTCAACCAGGTAACCGCCGGGAGCCTGGTAGAGCTCGTTCTCGCGCGGCGCTGCTCGGAGCACACGAAAAAACCTTTCTCAAGCGTGAAGAAAAAAGCTCGAATAATATTTTTTTCATTTTGCATCTTCGCTTCGTGGACCTAGATCGAGTGCCAGACCGAGTTCAGACCTCTCGATGCGAGACAAGAACGCGCCGGGTGATACTGGATCGGTTTATACGCGTACCAGCTCTGTAGCTCTTCTAAATCTTCAGTTAAGGGAAACCGACAGCACTCGTCAAAATGACTTGTATAATACGAATAGTTTCGCGGATCTAGCTCGAGAAGCAGAACGAGTTCAGACCTCTCGATGAGACAGACGAACGCGCCTGATGATTCTGAATCGGTTTCTGTAGGTATCAGCTCTGTAGCTGTCCTAAATCTCGAGTTCAGTACAGAAAACCGTCAACGCGTGTCAAGATGACTCGAAACGGCCGACGGTTCCCTCAAGTCTTTCGATAATAATATTGCAGCTACGGACCTGAGAATTTAACTGGCAGACGCGGCATAACCCACTACAGGTGGGAAAAATACCGGTTCTCAAAACGAATTTTCCAATTTTTCACAAAGATTGAAGAACCGACCCCAAGTTACCACATTCTCTCTCAAGGTCGGGTCGGCCAACTGGGCGCCGGCGGTAAACCGTCAACCTTTCTTACCGCCGGGGGACTCGTAGAGCTTCCTGACCATATATTATGTCAAACAAATAACAGAGAACTAATAGTTTTTCAGCCCGAGCCATTTCAGACCTCTCGATGCAACAGCCGAACGCCCCTGATGCTTCTGGATCGTTTTCTGTGCGTACCAGCTCTGTAGCAGCTCTCCTACAGCCGGAGTTCAATACAGAAAAGGGACAACATCTGTCAAGGTGACTTGAAGAATACGAACAGTTTTACAGACCTAGCCCGAGTAGCAAACCCAGTTCAGACCTGTAGATGCAACAGCCGAATGCGAATGATGATTCTTCTGTGCGCATCAGCTATGTAGCTCTCCTACAGCCCAAGTTACGTGTGAAAATCGACAGCACCTCTCAAGATGACTCGAACAATATGAATAGTTTCGCTAACCTAGCTCGAGTAGCAGATCGAGTTCAGACCTCTGGATTCAACAGACGAGCGCGCCTGATTATTCTGTGCGTATGAGCTCTGTAGCTCCCCTAGAGCTGGAGTTAAGTACAGAAAACCGACAGTCCCTGTTGAGATGACTCGAGCGATATAAATAGGTTTCCGGACCTGGCTCGAATAACAAAGATTTCAGGCCTCTGCATGAGACAGGTAGGCGCGCCTGATGTCTCCAAATCGAATCCTGTGATTACCAGCGCTATAGCTGCCCTACACACCGAGTTGAGTGAAGAAAACCAAAAGCACCTCTCAAGATGACTCGAACAACACGAATAGTTTCGCGCTAGCTCGAGCAGCAGACCGAGTTCAGACCTCTACATTCAACAGAATCGGTTTCTGCAAGCATCAGCTCTGTAGGTGTCCTATAGCTCGAGTTAGGTGCAAAAAACCGACAACACCTGTCGAGATGACTTCAAACAGCCGATCCCGCCCGTGTGCTTTTTGGCAGTAAAAGGTACCCGATCGAGCTGAGATCAAGACGGCGAGCGGGAATAAGATCGAATATCATGGGAAAACATACTAGAGCTCAAACGAGTGATTGAATTTCGAGAACAAAATTTTCAACCGACCAAAAGTCACCAAAAGGACCGTCGAGATTTTTCGTGCCAACTAGCTATCCAGCGCCCCGTAATTACTCTTGAGCTTCCAGGAACTAGCTAAGGGAAGCTCTACGAGTTCTAGCTCCACTCCGCGCCGGAGTTCCTCCAGCTCATCGATACCGAAGAGCTCTAAGAGGTACCGGCGCCGGCGGTGAACCATCAACCTGGTCACCACCAGGAACCTTGTAGAGCTCCTTGCACTCGTAAGAAAGCTCAGGATCGGAGCGGAGAGCTTGTGGGAGTTTTTGTAGAAAAACGTCAAATTGAGATTTTTTGGAGTCAACACGGCGCTCGCGGTGAACGTCAACCTGATCACCGCCGGCAACCTCGTAGAGCTCCTTGCACCCGTAAGAAAGCCGAGGATGGGAGCGGAGAGTTTCTGGGAGCTTTTCTAGGAAAACGTGAAATTGAAATTTTTCGGAGTGAACATGAAGTCGGTTCCGGGAGCTCAACTAATACTAAAACTAACTCTAGAGAGCTGACCAGCTCAGGGAACAAAGATTATATGCCAATGCTTGGCTTGAAGATCTGCTTTCTCAAAATGCATTGTCAAATATCTTTCAAATCTGAGCAAAACCGACCCAAAGTCACCACTTTGTCCTTTCTGGTCGGGTCGACCAACTAGCTCCACCCCGCGCCGGAATTCCTCTAGCTCATCGGTAACGAAGAGCTCTACGAGGTACTGGGAACCGGCGGTAAACCCTCAACCAGGTTACCGCCGGGGCCCTCGTGGAGCTCTATTCTCGCACGGCGCTTCTGCTGCGAAAAATCTGCTTTCTCAAAATAAATAATCAAATATCTTTCAACTCGAAACCGGCGGAAAACCGTCAACCAGGTTACCGCCGGGGCCCTCGTAGAGCTCTTTTCTCGCATGGCGCTGCTCGGCACACATAGAGGAAGCGTCTGGAGCAAGAACTAAAAAACTCGAAAACTCACGTTTTTATGTTTTATTCAAAGACGGTTCCCCAAGTGTCTTCACAGTAATACTGCACCTACGGACCTGAGAATAAACATCCGAAAAATCTGGTTTCTCAAAATGAACTGTGAAATATCTTTCAAAGTTTCGCAGAATCGACCGAAAGTTATCACATCTTCTTTTCTGGGTGGGTGGACCAACTAGCTCCTCCCGCGCTGGAACTCCTCTAGCTCATCCATGCCGAAGAGCTCCACGAGGTAATCTTAGCAAAACCGACCCAAAGTTGTCACATTATCCTGTCTGGCCGGGTGGATCAGGTAGCTCCACTCCGCGCTGGAATTCTTCCAGCTCATCGATGCCGAAGAGCTCTACGAGGTATAAAAGTCCATTCCGGGAAGTCAACTAATACTGACACCGGCGGTGAACCGTCCACCTGGTCACCACCGGGAAGCTCGTAGAGCTCCTTCACGCGTGAGAGTGCTCGGAGTCGAAGGAGAGAGCTCTGGAGACATTTCGCAAAAATTGAACATTCTTTTTTTTTCATGTCGACATGAAGTTGGTTCCTCCAAGTGTTTTTATGGTAAAAGTGCGCCTACAGAGCTCACACTGGGAACCGGCGGTTAACCGTCAACCAGGTTCTAGGCGTTCTAGGCGGGTCCTGGCAGGGTTAAGCTCCTTAGGAGCCCCAGACCCAGTCCTACAGGGGATATCCTGACAAACTCAGGATATGCACCACTCCTAAAAGGAGCTCTCGGGCAGCTTCTAACTCAGCCTCTGTGATAGTGCATTGTGCTGGGAGAAGGAAGCTTTTGAGACCTACATTCTGGCGCCAGCCAGTCTGATTATAGTAAGAAGAAGAGGGGAGAGCACTACACACATAGCAATCCAGATACCAGCCACAGCCTACACCAAGAATCGATCTCCCACCATCAAAGCCTCCTTTGATCCCCGAGATCACAACTTTACAATCTTTCACTTCCTGAAGAAAACAAGTGTCATAATGTTCGTAACATTCACCTCTCCGCGCGGTCAACGTTAATTCATCGGCACGAGTATTGCCCTCCCTATACACCCACTTCCACACATTCCGTCCTAAATTGGCAGCTCGTAGTCCACATCTGTCGGCTAGATCGTTTGTAGTGTCCTGCGCCCACATCACGCGGCTAGCATACTTTCTATTAGTGATACTACTCAAGCCCTCCAACCACCTGATCACACATTGTGAATCCCCCATCAGTTCCACAGAAATTTTCCCTGGCACGAACTCAAATTCAGTATGATCCTGGAATATAGCAATGAGACGTTTGGCCAACTTATCTGGGTCCTCCTGCTTCTTAATCGTCTCCTCCTCCTCCGACTCCTTCCAGGGCATAGGGTCTTTCAATACACAAAGGTTCAACATCTCAGGAGCGTCCTTCAAGACAGTCCTCACAAAGAATATCCAGCTAGCCTCATCCCAAGCAATACCGTCGATCCAGAACTTCCCCGCCACCTCTTCGAACACCCTGGCCCACGGACACATGCCCAGAAGCTTGGTTGACTGTCCCCTGGCTCTCGTCACCTCCCGTGCACTCTGTGTGGCAAGAGTCGCAATAAAGTCATCCCTTCTAGCAGTCCATTCGAAGCCTGCATGCAGCATGAGAAGCCTACTTTGAGTACCTCGGTCAACATGCTCCCCTTCACGAAAACGAAGCTTTCTCCCTGGAAATCGAACCTGCTTCTCCTGGACCCTGGTCTGCAACCTGGACGTGTTCTGAGACAAACCTTCACAAGCACGTTTTGCCTCCCTGATGAGAGCACTCTTC
Organism: Prorocentrum cordatum; assembly: GCA_963575745.1. NCBI lineage: Eukaryota > Dinophyceae > Prorocentrales > Prorocentraceae > Prorocentrum > Prorocentrum cordatum. The sequence goes on from CAUYUJ010015516.1 coordinate 1,005,642, forward strand.
CTCTTCCTCCTGTTTGGCTCCTCCACCTCCACCTCCATCATCTCCTCCTCCACGTTCTTCCCAATCAACTGAGACCCTCCCGTTGCAGAGATGCTCGAGTCCTGCAGCGAGTCTGGCATATTTTCAAAGCACTCCGTGGCAATATCCTTGGCCCACAAGACCTGCTTGTGCAGGTACAGCTGGACCAAGGACGGTTTCCCTTCCTTGAGTAGCATCGAGCGCCCACGTCGAAACATACGTGCGATGAAGGTCGCGAAGTCCTCTCCGTTGCGCTTCTGGCGCCAGCACATGCGAGAGAGCATCTTGCCCTCCTCCTTATGTAGAAGTCTCAATACACCAATATCTGAAGATGAACCCTCAACTCCATAAAAAAAAATCTGAACTCTCACTCTTGCATCATATCTTTTGAATTTTCGTCGCCAAGGAATGACCATACTCTGATAATATCGTCGATCTCGCCAAAAAGCTGAAATACCTTTTTGCAGTCTGTATCGAATATCGTGATAGTCATCCAGTGTTCTATTCAACTTCGTGCCCAAAACGATGATCTCGTCAACCTGCTTAAGTTCCACAGTGGTCTGGATGACAGCTTCAGATGGCGACACATCCAGAGCCCCATTTGAACTTCCACACATATGGTTTCTAACACCCGAGCTTGAACTTCCACACATATGGTTTCTAACACCTGAGCTGGAACTTCCCAATCTCTCCAGTCCTGGTGGTGTCATGGTAACCATGAGCGGGTCGAAGACATTCTTCAGCGCGCCAATGTCCATATACTCGAGCGAGGTAGGCTTCCATCTGAGTCCCCATGCATGTAGTGGTACAGTGAGCTGCCATATCATCTCCCTCAGTGCTGGTCTAGAATCAGCAATCAAAACAAAATTATCCGCCCAAATGAAGTGCGAGATCGTAATAGAAGCAGCCTCATGTGATAGCTTCAGGCCTATACCTTTTTGTTCCCAGTCCGAGAGCACCCTGCCCAAACATGCAATCGTGACAATATTCCAAATATCAGGGCCTTCAAGGGACCCCGTTTTGATACATGAGCTCCACGGTAGGCTTTCTGATTCCACTGGACCAAATCGAAAAGTCGCCGTTACATCTGCATTCTGCTCCAGGATCGCATACGCCAGCTCTGGGTCAACGTTAATATCATACATCGCTCTATCTGCCATCGGTGTCGTGATGTTGTCAAAGGCGCATTCAACATCTAGAACTCCCACACATGCATTCTCATGTTTACCCCAGAGCCTGGCGTGCCTAATCAAGTTCTTCAATCCTGCTGTTATCTCGCTGCATTTCCGTCCCTCATGAAATCCATACAAATTGATTCCCGTCCGAGGCGTATTCTGTTCAACATGACGATTGAGTAAGATACACAAACACGCCGTATACCATTTCGAAAGCACGCTATTGAGAGCCAAAGTACGCGTACTGGTGAACTCTGGCTTCTTCGTATCCGTCAAGATGAGTGTAGCTAGTAATTTTCTCCAAGACGGCGGTGACTGCAATCGTCTAGCATACAGCTGCTGGAAACAATCCAAGACCACTCTGAGTGCCTCCCAAGATAGGCTACGTAAAAGAGCTGCTGATATACCGTCATAGCCAACTGCTTTGCCCACCTTGAGGCGAGCTCTCGCTTTATGTAGAAGACCCATCGTGATGGGAGAAGAATCTGCATTGAGTCGAGTGTGCTGGATTGCTCGCTGCTTAAGTCGAGCCAAGCATTCTACATTTTGTTGATGGAGTGTTTGGCTGGAGTATTTCACCCGGGCGATTTTGGCGATTTCCTCTTTCCAGGACTCTCGATTCTCTGTCATGGCACCGTCAATTTTCATGTGTGTGACGACTGTGTGTGGTTTACCCTCATCCCGATACTTATATTCCAAGATACGCCTACGAAGTTCACGTCGGACCCGATTCCACCTACGCCGAGAATCTTTGAACTCCTTTTCATCCACCTCCCCCTTCTTCCACCTCTTGTGCACCCCATAGTGGTAGTCCCGAACCTCCTTCTCCTCCTCCGTGAGTTTCAGATCGCTGTCAATCGAGGTCTTCAGCTCGAAGAGCTTTTTGTCCTCAACCGCACCAGCCTTCAAACGCTCCTCGAAGATATCTAAAGAGATCGTCCTCCACCTAGTCCTGCACACCTGCTGCTCCATCAACCCCTCCTGGTCCTCAACCTTCTCCTCGCCTCTATCCCTCCTCCTTTTCGTCGCTCTTCTCCTATCACACTCACCGTTCGAAATCCCCAAGACACGCTCAGCAATAACACGACGCACTTCCACATCTTTCCCTGGAATTGGTCTCCATCTCGCCAGGCTGCCAAGAACACGAGGTCCTTTACCAACACGAGCAGGGGGTCCAGGGAGAAAACAACTAACCATCTTATGATCACTCCAACGGTCTACTCTCTTATCTCCGAGCGGCTTGATAAAATCGCATCTGGGGTCTAGTCCAGTGTGACACCAATCCTTAGGTACAGCTATGTAGTCCAGGACCTTATATGTGTTCATGCTACTTCGGAAAGTCGTACATCTCTCACCGTGAGTGTTTATCAGGGTCAACTGCGGACGTGCCATGGCCATGCACAAGCTCCTACTCATGTGGTCTCTGTACTTCTCACGCATTTTCTCAAACCCTCCCTGGCCGCTCTTACTTGTGGAGGCCTGCACACCTTTCCCCGTGACCTGCACCCTATCAATGGTGACATCCTGATGGACCTCAACATTCGCATCCATCATGATTACAACCTCCTTTATCCCAAACTTTTTCCTAAGCTCAATGATCGTCTCAACAAGCTCTAACAAGATGTCCTGATAGAAAATAAACATACGATCCATTTGGGCAGCTGAACGCCCATAGAACTCTACATGAGGTAGATACAATGAGGCAACTATTAGAGCACCGATTCTGGGACCCCGCAGGGCAACAACAACGAATCTTCTACGCTCTCTAGTCTCAAGAATGCTATCCTGCAACCCATTTGCAATCAAAACCCCTGCATTCCCCTCAATACATCTGCGATCGTGAGCATCATCCCCAAGAACATGTTGCGTGGACCACTTAGCTTCATACCCTAATTCGTGCACGAGGTACGACGGTACATTCTGGCACTCCTGGAGGCCGATAAGTTCCATCCCCTCATGTTTCAAGAAACCCAAGGCATGCGATGTTTCAACCCCATCACCCTTCATTTTGATATTCCACGATGCGGTCCGAATCCGCTGTGGCCGTCGTCAAAAACGATTATGTTGGTTGAGTTCGGTCTGCCAGTTCGCAACGTGGATCGACTTGCTGATCTTCTCAACCTCGGAGGTCTTCAATTTCCACCCCTCCTCAGATGACCACGTGCCCAAGCATACCCTGTTGCTCATATCATTCTTATTAGGAAAACCCCAAGCCCAGGAAATACTGGGTGGTCCATATTCCACCCGCACAGTAGCATTCTGCTCTTGAGGAGTACTGCCCTTGCGCTTGTGATACGTGGCGATGAGCTTCGATCCCGCCTGTATTTGTTGAACCTTCCATGGGGCCGTCTCCACCTTCACACTGATGTAACTCTGAATCGCTGGACCAAACTTATCATCAGCCCAAAGCTCTCCAGTCCTGGACGTAACTGCTTCATGAATAGCACGTTGCAGATCCCAAATCTGATCTTTCGTAATGCTGGTCTCAAGAATGAACTTGATCCTGAACAAGCCGTATGGTTTGCGTGTATTCTCTCTCTGGGTCGCTATATCATCAAGAACTTTCACTGGCACCTGCTTCGAGCGATCTTCAAATTTACAAAAGATATTCTCCACCATCCACGCGACAATCCTAGTACCCCTTTCCTCCGACATGATGTTGTTTGTCCTCGCCGTCAGGTCCCTCGGATCTCCTGAAGTCCAGCCTTGCAAACTGATCCATCCTGGTTTGAAATCGGCCCTGGTTTTGTTCCATTCAACACGTGAGGCTGTGAATCTCGTCGAACCTGATGATCCCGCCTCCGACGGTGGCCCTCCTGTTCCAACACCAAGATTCTGAGGGGGGTGTCCTTGGATGGCGGCAAAGAGCTGTGCATTTATTTTCTTCTGATCTTCTTGGCCCTTCTGAAGATCTGAGATATCTTTCCGCAGCGGTTCCACTTCACGCTGCACATCCTTGACCATCTCATTCTTAATATCTGTGAAAGTCGCCTTCAACTCATCTTTCATCGAAGAAAATTCACCTCTGAGAATTGAAATCGTAACAACCTGCTTCTCACCAACTGCTGCGCCTCTACCGTGACCTTTTGCAGCAACATGGCGTGGAGACGCTGGCGCACGAGCACGTTTTGCCCGCTCATCCACTCCAGTCTCAACATCACGCTTTCCAGGAAGAGCCATATCAGCATCCCCATCCCCCATATGTTGCTGCCCTGATACTACCACTGCTGCTGCCGCCAGTTCACCTGCTTCCCCTTCTGCCTGCTGCTGCTGTCGAAGAAGTGCTGCCTGCTGTTCTTCAGACGTCATCTCTGGAATGGCAAGGCGATTACCGACGTATCTGGTGCCTGGACGATTAAGTGTCTGAATGAAATTATCAATCTGATCGATATCCAAAGAATAACCTTCGTCTGCTCCCAAATCTGAGAACTCGTCACCAACAATGGGGTCCTCCTGAGCCTGCGCCGTCTTTCTCCTCCTGTACGCTCTATCCAGTGCCCTGAAATCGTACTCCGAAGGGAGCCTCTTCCTCTCTGTCTCCGCCGTGACGAATACTGAAGATCAATCCACAACAATGCTCGAGAATAACACAAGCGAGAGACAAAATTGGGATGTGTGGTATACAGTTCGGGTATGGAGAGCAAAACTGAAATCCCTGACTGCACGATGCAGCTCGAGGAGCCCCCCGACGGGCCAAGGCCGGGGGAGAGCGGGAGGTAAACTCCGCTTCCCCAACCTTGGTTACCGCCGGGGGACTCGTAGAGCTCAACCAGGTTACCGCCGGGCACCTCGTAGAGCTCTTTTCTTGCATAGCGCTCCTCGGGAAACATGAAGGAAGCTTCTGAAGCGAGAGCCGGGAAAACTAGAAAAATTGCGAGCTGTCGGTTTTCATCAAAGTCGTTCCGTCAAGTTTTTTGTAGCAATAGAACACCTGCGGACCTGAGGATTTGACTGGCAGACGCGGCATAACCACTCCCCTCCCTCCATCCCTGCCTGCTCACCGAAAAAGCTTATCAGATGACTCAGAAAAACGCATTTTTTGTTGTCGATACAAAGTCGGTTCCTCCAAGTGTTTTGATAGTAATATGCTCCTAGAGCCATGAGAAAGTATCCAGGATCAGCGCCATAGCTTACTACAGGGAATGCAAGTCTCACTTCTGAGACCCAATTTCAAAATTATGCGTAAAGTTTTTTATACACTATATATATATATGTATATATATATATAATATATATATATGTATATATATATATATTATTATTAATTTTTTTTTTAAAAAAAAAAAAAAAAAAAAAGAAAAAAAAAAAAAAAAAAAAAAAAAAAAAAAAAAAAAAAAAAAAAAAAAAAAGTTAGCACATCCCCCCTCTTTTGGTCGGGCCGGCCAACTAGCTCCACCCTGCGCCCGAATTCCTCTTAGCTCTTTGCTGAAGAGCTCTACCAGGTACTTGGCAGCGTCCAGAACCCGGAGAGCGAAGACCCTCTGGAACGGGAAATCTTCCCTGGAGAGCTTTGGGGAGCTCCCCAGAAGCGCTTCTGAAGCGCTGCCGGGAACGCTTCCACGCGTGCCTGCACGCTTGCAGGCCCCCGCCCCGTAGATGCGTGCTGGAAGCGCCTCCGAACCCGCTGCCGGCACCGGCAACTCGCTGTGGGGATCGTGGAGCGGCGGAGATAGACTCCTGGCGGGCACCACCACCGTCCGGCTTCTGATCTTCAACCCTCGAGGTCTCAGAGAGCTCTCCGGAAATTAAGACGCAGAGGCGCTCACAGTCGTCTACAGGTGCGAAAAATATGGTTCCTCAAAATGAATCGTCAAATATCTTTGAAATCTTAGCACAACCGACCCAAAGTTATCGCATCTTCTTTTCTGGCCGGATCGACCAACTAGCTCCACCCCGCGCCGGAATTCCTCTAGCTCATCGACTAGGCGCCGGCGGTAAACCGTCAACCTTTCTCACCGCCGGGGGACTCGTAGAGCTTCCTGACCATATGCGATGTCGGAAAAATCAGAGAACGACAAGTTTTTCAGCCCGGGCGATTTAAGACCTCTCGATCCAACAGTCGAACGCCCCTGATGCTTCTGGATCGTTTTCTGTGCGCACGAGCTCTGTAGCTGCCCTACAGCCCGAGTTCCGTGCGAAAACCGACAGCACCTCTTAAGATCACTTGAACAATATACATAGCTTCGCGAACCTAGCTCGAGTATCAGACCAAGCTTAGACCTCTAAATGCGACAGGGGGACGCGCCTCATGTCCCTGAAGATTCCCGCGATTACCAGCTCTGTAGCCCCCCTACAGTCCGAGTTAAGTGCAGAAACCGACAGCCCCTCTCAAGATGACTCGAACAATACGAATAGCTTCGCGGGCCTAGCTCGGGCAGAAGACCGAGTTCCGAGCTCTGGATTCGACAGGCGGGCGCGCCTGATGTCCCCGAATCGATTCCTCTGATTACCAGCCCTGAAGCCTCCCTACAGCCCAAGTTAAGTACAGAAAACTGACAGTACCTCTCAAGATGACTCGAACAATACGAACAGTTCCGCCAACCTAGCTCAGCATACCGAGTTCAGAGCTCTGGATTCAACAGACAAGCGCGCCTGATGATTCTGAATCGATTTCTGTAAGTATCAGCTTTGTAGCTGTCCTATAGCTCGAGTTACGAACAAAAAACCGACAACGCCTGTCGAGATGACTCGAAACGGCCGATCCCGCCTGGATGCTTTTTGGCAGTAAAAGGTACCCGATAGAGCTGAAATCAAGACGGCGAGCGGGAATAAGATCGAATAGCACGGGAAAAAATACTAGAGCTCTAACGAATGGTTAAATTCGAGATCAAAATGTTCAACCGACCAAAAGTCACTAGAAGGTCCGTCGAGATTTTTCTTGCCAACTAGCTCTCCAGCGCGCCGGAATTACTCTTGAGCTTCGAGCAACTAGCTAAGCGCCGGAATTCCTCTAGCTCATCGATAACGAAAAGATCTACGAGGTACTATGTGGTAGTATCCAAAATGCGGAGAGCAAAGAGAACACACGCCAGAAAGCTTTCCTGGCCCTCCGACGCTTTCCTGAAGCGCTTCTGGGGCTCTGGGGGGCTCCCCTGCAGCGCCTCTGAAGCGCTGCCAGGAACTGGGAACCGGCGGTAAACCGTCAACAAGGTTACCGCCGGGGCCCTCGTAGAGCTCTTTTCTCACACGGCGCTTCTCGGTAGATATGAAGAAAGCGTCTGTAGCAAGACCTGAAAAACTCGAAAAATCACGATTTTATGTTTGTATCCAAAGTCGGTTCCCCCAAGTGTCTCGATAAAAATACTGCACCGACGGGCCTGAAAATTTTACTGGCAGACGCGCCTTAACCCACTACATGTGCGAAAAATCTGCTTTCTCGAAATAAATGGCCAAATATCTTTCAAGTTTTTGCAAGACCCACCCAAAGTTGCCACTTGGTAGCGTCCAAAACCCGGAGAGCAAAGAGGGCACACACCGGAAAGCCTTCCTGGCAAGCCCACAGACGCTCTCGGGAAGCTCTTCTGGGGCTCTGGGGGCTCCCCTGCAGCGCTTCTGAAGCTCTGCCAGGAACGCTTCCACGCGTGCCTGCACGCGTGCCGGCACGCGTGGACGCGCGCCAGAAGCGCCCTCGAACCCGCTGCCTGGACGGGCGAGTTGCTGCGAGGATCGTGGACCGGCGAAGATGGGCTGCTGGCGGGCACCACCACCGTCCGGCTTCTAATCTAAAACCCTCTATCTCTCAGAGAGCTCTCCGGGAACATTGTCCGTTCTGGTCGGGTCGACAAACTAGCTCCAGCCCGCGCCGGAATTCCTCTAGCTCATCGATACCGAAGAGCTCTACGAGGTACGTGTCCACGCGGGCCGGCACGCGTGCCGGCACGCGTGGATGCATCCCAGAAGCCCCCCCCGACCAGCTGCCGGCTCGGGCGAGGCGCTGCGGGGATCGTGGACCGGCGGAGATGGGCTGCGGGCGGCGGGCACCACCACCCTCGGGCTTCTAATCTAAAACTCTATAACTCTCAGAGAGCTCTACGGGAAAATACTGGCTCTAGAGAGCTGAGCTACTCAGGAAACAGTTTATATGCGAATGCCCGGCGTAAAAATCCGCTTCCTCAAAATGAATTGTCAAATATCTTTAAAATCTAAGCAAAGCCGACCCAAAGTCACCACCTTGTCCGTTCTGGTCGGGTCGACCAACTAGCTCCACCCCACACCGGAATCCCTCTAGCTCGTCGATAACGAAGAGCTCTACGAGGTACTAGCTCCACCCTGCGCCCAAATTCCCCTTGCTCATCTTGGCGAAGAGATCTACGACATATAAGCTTTTTCGGTAAGCAGGCAGGGAGGGAGGGAGGGGAGTGGCCGCGATTCTCGGGTCCGTAGGTGCAGTATTGCTATCAAAGCACTTGAAGGAACCGTCTTTGGATGAAAGCTGAGAAATCGTATTTTTTCGAGCGTTTCGGCTCTCGCTTCAGTAGCTTCCTTCATATTTTCAGCGCTGTCTGGAAGCTTGAGAGCAATTCCGGGGCGCTGGAGAGCTAGTAACTCGTAGAACTTCCCGCAGCTAGTTCCTGGACGCTTAAGAGTAATACCCAGAGCTCTTCGGCAAGATGAGCTCAGAGGAATTCGGGCGCAGGGTGGAGCTCGTACCTCGTAGAGCTTTTCGTGATCGACGAGCTAGAGGAATTCCGGCGCGGGGTGGAGCTAGTTGGCCGACCCGACGAGAAAGGATGAACGCGAAGGAACCGTTGGCTGGTCTCGTGCATTTCACAACAGCTCGAGGGCTTTAGAATGGGATCCGGCGGTAAACCGTCAACCAGGTAACCGCCGGGGCCTCGTAGAGCTCTGTTCTCGCGCGGCGCTGCTCCGAGCACACGAAAAAAACTTGCTCGAGCATGAAGAAAAAAGCTCGGAAAATATGATTCTTTCATTTCCCATCTTTCCGTGGACCTAGCTCGAGCGCCAGACCGAGTTCTGACTCTCGATGCGAGGAAAGAACGCGCCGGGTGATACTGAATCGGTTTATATGCGTACCAACTGTGTAGCTCTTCTAAAATTCAGTGAAGGGACACCGACAGCACTCGTCAAAATGACTAATACGATACGAATAATTTGGCGGATCTAGCTCGAGTAGCAGAATGGGTTCAGATCTCTTGATGGAACAGACGAACGCGCCAGACGATTCTGAATCGGTTTCTGTAAGTATCAGCTCTGTAGCTATCCTAAATCTCGAGTTAAGTGAAGAAAATTGTGAATGCGTGTCAGGATGACTCGAAACGGCCGAAAGTTCCCTGAAGTCTTCCGATAGTAGTATTGCAGCTACGGACCTGAGAATTTAACTGGCAGACGCGGCATAACCCGCCACAGGTGGGAAACACAGCTGTTCTTAAAACGAACTTTCAAACTGGCGCGGCGGTGAACCGTCAACCTGGTCATCGCCGGGAACCTCGTAGAGCTCCTTTCACGCGTGAGAGTGCTCAGAGACGACAGAGAGAGCTTCTGGAGGCATTTCTCGAAAAGGCAAAATTGATGTTCTTCATGTCGACATAAAATTGGTTCCTCCAAGTGTTTTGATGGTAAAAGTGCGCCTACAGAGCTCATATTAAGACAGAGAGGCTCTCATAGTCGTTTACAGGTGCAAAAAAAACTGCTTTCTCAAAATGGATTCTCAAATATCTTTCAAATCTGTTCTGGTCGGGTCGACTAACTGGCGCCGGCGGTAAACCGTCAACATGGTCACCGCCGCCTCGTTGAGCTCCTTCCACGTATGAAAGTGCTCAGAGTCGAAAAATATAGCTTCTGGAAGGATTTCTCAAACAAATCAACATGATTTTTCTTCATGTCGAAAAGAAGTATTTCGATAGTAAAAGTCCGCCTGCAGAGCTCATATCAAGATGCAGAGGCCCTCATAGTCGTTCACAGGTGCGAAGAATCTGGTTTCTCAAAATGAATTGTCAAATATATTTCAAATCTTGGCGAAACCGACCAAAAGTCACCACTTTGTCCTTTCTGGTCGGTTCGAACTGGCGCCGGCGGTGAACCGTCAACTTCGTCACCGCCGGGAGCCTCGTAGAGCTTTTTCCACGCGCAGACGAGCTCAGAATCAAAAGAGAGAGCTTGTGGAGAGGCATTTCTCGGAAAATTGAACATTGATTTTTTTCATGAACAAATGAAATTGGTTGCTCCAAGTGATTTGATAGTAAAAATGCGTCTACAGAGCTCATATTAAGACAGAAAGGCTCTCATAACCTTTCACAGGTGCGAAAAATCTGCTGTCTCAAAATAAATAGTCAAATATCTTTGAAATATTCGCAAAACCACCGAAAAGTTATCACTTTGTTCTTTCTGGTCGGGTCGACCAACCGGCGCCGGCGTGAACCGTCAACATGGTCTTTCGCGGACACACGGGCCCTAAGGCCCCGTCCAGTCCGAGGCGGGCGGGCACGCCAAACGCGGGCCACCGAGCGGCTAAGGCGAAAGCCTCACCACGCCAAGCGCGTGGGGGGCGGCTTAGGCGGTAGCCTCTGGCAGCTCTTATAAGGAGTGTGTACATCAACACAAATGTGTGCACGCATGAAGGCAACAACACAAATGAGAATCATCAATCACACAACTTATCGCTAAAATAGGCCTGCAGAACCCGTGGGAGTGCTCCGATAACGCACTCAGCAGCGGAGAGTTCAGTGTCTGTCACCGTGGACCCGTCTTGGAGAGCAAAGAAACAAACATATACATCCTTGAAGAGTGAGTTGGCTCAAGAAGAAGGACATAGAAGAGAGATGGGAAACGAGAACGCAATCCAATCTGAATCCAAGCACCACATCCAGCTCCCTGGCTGCACACACCACCATCAAAGCCAGCTTTGACGAGGCAAAGTTCGTAGCATGATTCTTCGTACGGCAGCGACAGGTACTGTTCGTACGTGTATCGGTGGCCCTGGCGGGCCTGGTGACAGCAGGAGATACGTGCAACATAGAAGGCCCTCGCGGGCCATGCGGCGGGAAACGTTCGCTTGGCCCAGTATCAGACAACGTGCGGGGAGCCCACGAAACACGTCATGTCCAACGATTGAGACCAAGAAAGACATCACACCACACAGATAGAGAAGACTAGAGGCTGGGAGTGTGAGGAAACGCCTGGAAGATGAAATCGTTCCACGCTTCGATACGCAATTTCCGTTCATATTTGTCTGACCCTGTCCGTGCCGTCCTGACCCAATGAACCACAGCAAGATGACCTATACAGTTTTGCCGCTCAATCCTTGTGAGGCGGTCAGGATCCCTTAGCCACGCAGTAAATGCATTCCATTGTTCATCCCGCGCAGCATGATGAGCATAGATGAAATCCAGAGAGCCACTGATCCCTGAGAGCATATCATCACTCATTCTGTTGAAATGCTCACTCTTGCGTGCATCATCGCTAAACGTTTCCCAGGGAACGTCTACGTGAGCCAAGGCGGCTTTGATTGCAGCCGCAACTTTCTCACCCTGCTCGCCCGCCGGAACATACCTTTTGAAGCAATACCTTTTCATACGTAAGCTCCCAGGAACGACAAGATGATGCATAACGGGAGCAACAGCTTCACAAATAGGATTGTTGTTATTGTTATCCTCCTCCTCCTCCTCCTTGTCTTTGTTGAGCTCCGGGGGACTGCGAGAATAGGAAGAAGCAGAATGAACAGGAATGTGCGAAGAAATGCCAACCATATCGTCCATCGCCGACGCTTGCAATCCATCTGATCCCAAAGAAGCCACTTGACAATCATGATCTTTGTTAGAGTCCTCGTTTTGGGGCTCCGGGGGCCTCCGAGAAGAGGAAGACGCAGAATCAACAGGAAAGTGCGATGAAACGCCAACAATACTGTCCGCCGCCACAACTTGCAATCCATCTGATCCCAAAGAAGCCACTTGACAATCATGATCTTTGTTAGAGTCCTCATTTTTGGGCTCCTTGCACGCGTAAGAGTGCTCAGATGTAAAGCAGACAGCTTCTCAGAGCATTTCTAGAAAAACACCGAATTCCGATTTTTCGGTATCAACATGATGTCGCTTCCTCCAAATGTTTAGATATTAAAACTCCCTCCAGACAGCTGAGCTGCTCGCAGAAGGACGTTCAGATACTTATGCTCGGAGTAAAAATCTGCTTTCCCAAAATAAACTGTCACATATCTTTCAAATATTGGCAAAACCACCCAAACTGGCGCCGGCGGTGAACCGTCAACCTGGTCACCGCCGGGAACCTCGTAGAGCTCCTAGCACGCGCAAGAGTGCTCAGCATCAAAAAAGAGGGCTTCTCGAAGCATTTCTCGAAAAAGAGACAACCTGATTTTTTTCATGTCAACATAAAGTTGGTTTCGCCAAGTGTTTTAATAGTAAAATTGCATCTAGAGAGCTCATATTGAGACGCGAAGGCCCTCATAGTCGTCTACAGGTGCGAAAAATCTGCTTTCTCAAAACAAATGGTCAAATATCTTTCAAAAATTCGGATAACCACCCAAAAGTTACCACTTTGTCCTTCGGGACCGGGTCGGCCAACTGGGAGCCGGCGGTAAACCGTCAACCAGGTTACCGCCGCGAGCCTCGTAGAGCTCTTTACTCGCACAGCGCTGCTCAAAACATGCGGCAGGAGCTTTCCTGATACGCGAGGCGAAAACTCGAAAAAGTAAGTTTTTTTAGTTGTCACCGAAAGACGGTTCCGCCAAGTGTTTTGATAGAAAACTGCAGCTACGGACCTGAGGATTCATTAGCAGACGCAACACAACCCACTGCAGGTGCGAAAAATATCGGTTCTTGAAACGAATGTTCAAATCTCTCACAAACTTCGTCCAACCGACCCAAAGTTCGCACATTGTCCGTCGGGGCCGGGTCGGCCAACTGGGAGCCGGCGGTAAACCGTCAACCAAGTTTTTTTGCGTCTTTTGCGAAGGCCGGTTCGAGCTCCCATGGGAGCAGGCCTAAACACAAAGAACCTAAGCAGCGAAGCTGCAAAGATTAATGCAGAGGTGCATCAACAGCGAAGCTGTACAGATATGCACAAGACTGCAAGTATACGCGAAAACAACTAAAAATGTAAAGAGGACTAGAAGCAGTGAGAGACCATACAGTAACCACTGGTTTATACAGCGATTACCGTCTCAACACCACTGAGAATGTACAAGAGATTAAAGGTCAGAATGCAGGTAAGAAAGTGAAACAAAGTGAAAATCAGCGAGTACAATCAAAGCAAGTGGCCTATGCACCTGCCCCGATAGGAGCTGCCCCCATCCTCTTATGAGACCAGTCAGCGCATCTAACTTTGCCGAACGTCTGCCCAGATCCTCGGCCCATCACGTCTTAGACGAGAAACGACCGACTCAAGAAAATCATGCATGACGAAGCTGTTATTCAACACACGCGCATGCACGACCACACACACAGGCATGAAGAAAGGCAACGCAATGACAAATCAAGCGTGCAGGATCAATCACATGTGCATCATCTGTGCCGTTTCCGATGCTTCTTGTCGCTCCGCGTCAATGCACTCCTGGAAGTAGAACTCTGAGGACCCCCCTGTTGCGAATCATCCTCCTCGGAACTTTCAATTCCCAATTGCAGCCTCAGTCCTACGCTGAAACTCCTGTGTTGGGAATCGGTGTAGCTCAAGCCAAAGAGCCCTTACATCGACACCGGCAAGGGCCCAGTCCCTGGCAGCTTGGCACTCAGAGCGTGTCTCACTCGGTCGATCTGCAGAACTCCCATTCATGGAACTCCCTACTGCATCAGCTGAACTCCCAACTGCAGAACTCCCAGCTGTTGAACTCCCAACTGCATCCTCAACTGCATCAGCGGAACTCCGAACTGTGGAACTTCCTACTGCACTCCCAAGTGTTTCAACTCCCGACTGCACTGGAACTCCCGACTGCATCAACTGTACTCAAAACTGCGGTACTCTCCACCGCACTCCCGTTGGTCGCATGCAATTCTGAAGTGTGCAACTTTGTACTCTCGATAGCCTCCGCTCGTTTGAAACAATATCTCTTCATTCTGAGAGAAGCATCACCCCGATCAACGCGCACTCGATGACACTCCTCCTTCTCCTCCTCACCAAAGAGAACACAACGATCAGTCTGAGTCCCACACTCAATGTGAACACAGGGATCTGTCTGAGCCCCACAATCGGAACACTGCGAACACAAAGAGTTGCCAGCCAATTCAACAGCATCCATATCAGTCAATGTTGCACAAGTGTCCTCAACCCATTCCTCTTCCTCAGAATCGTCCGAACAAAAATTCCGATAATATCTGGGCGCGCAAATGCCCGCGCGAACAAGGCACGACGAATCTGGCCCCCGAGCCATGGACCACAAACGATATCTGGTACGTTTCGCCCTCAGGCGGCGCAACTTCGATTGAGAAACTTTGACACCATGCCCATACAGCTGGTCTCGCTCATGCAGGCAAGACTCACCTCCGTACGAAGGGCGAACACGGCAATCTAGATCACTAACACACACTTCGACCAAAGACGAACGAGCAGACAAACAAGCGAGAAACTCGGAAGTAAACAGCGCCGTATCTGTCCAATCTGAAGCAACAAAATCCGCGCCTGACAATTCAGATGGCACAAACTCCATATATAAAACGTGGACTCGCTCAACAAGAAGAAGGCAAATCACAAGCAATAACAAGATGGACAGTTGAGTACGATACGTGAGTATGCACAAAAAACTGTCCGCACAATGCGGCTCGAGGAGGCCCCCAACGGGCCAGGTCGCCGCTGAGCTCCCCGAGGAGGGACAGCAGCAACCTAGTCACCGCCGGGAACCTCGTAGAGCTCCTTACAGGCACGGAAGTGCTCAGAATCGGAGCAGTTCTCGCGGCCGTTCTCGAAAAACATAAGTTTTCCATTTTTCGATGTCACTCCGATGTCGGTTCCCGGTCATTTTCGGACAGTAAAACTCTCCCCAGAGAGCTGAGCTGCTCTGAGAATGAAGTTTAGATACAAATGCTGCGCGTAAAAATCCGCTTTCTCAAAATAAATGGTCAAATATATTTCAAACTGGGCGCCGGCGGTAAACCGTCAACCTTTCTTACCGCCGGGGAACTCGTAGAGCTTCCTGACAACATATAATGGTGAAAAAAATGCAGAGAACGAATAGTTTTTCAGCCCAAGATTTCAGACCTCTCGATGCAACAGCCGAACGCCCCTGATGCTTCTGTAATGTCTTCTGCACGGGCTCTGTAGCTCTCCTACAGCCCGAGTAACGTGCGTGAATCGACAGCACCTCTCAAGATGACTCGAACAAAACCAATAGTTTCGCAAACCCAGCTCGAGTATAAGACCGAGTTCAGACCTCTGAATGCAACAGGCGGACGCGTCTGATGTCGCCGAATCGATTCCTGTGATTACCAGCCCTGCAGCCCCCCCACAGCCCGAGTTAAGTGCAGAAAACTGACAGCATCTCTCAGGATGACTCGAACAATACGAATAGTTTCGCAGATCTAGATCGGGCAGCAGACCGAGTTCCGAGCTCTGGATTCGACAGGCGGACGCGTCTGTTGTCTTCAAATCGATTCCTGTGACCACCAGTACTGTAGCCCCCCTACAGCCCGACAGAAAAACGACAGCATCTCCCAAGATGACTCGAACAATACGAAAGGTTTCGCGATTCTAGATCGGGCAGCAGACCGTTCAGAGCTCTGGATTCGAAAAACAAACGCGACTGATGATTCTGAATCGGTTTCTGTAAGTATCAGCTCAGTAGCTGTCCTAAAGCGGGAGTTAAGTACAGAAAACCAAGAGCGCCTGTCAAGATGACTCGGATAATACGAATAGGTTTGCAGACCTAGCTCGGCTAGCAGACCGAGTTCAGACCTCTGGATGCAACAGACGAACGCGCCTGATCATTCTGAATCGATAAGATGTGCTTACCAGCCCTGTAGCTGTCCTGTATCTCGAGTTAAGTTGAATATACCGACAGCGCGTATCAAGATGACTCGAAACGGCCAATCCCGCCGCAGTGCTTTTTGACAGTAAAAGCTATCCGATCGAGCTGAGACGGCAAGCGGGAATAAGATCGAATATCACGGGAAAAAATACTGGAGCTCCAACGAATGGTTGAATTTTCAGAACAAAATGGTCAACCGACCAAAAGTCAGCAAAAGATCCGTCGAGATTTTTCTTGCCAACTAGCTCTCCAGCGCCCCGGAATGACTCTTAAGCTTCCGGCAACAACTAGGATCCGGCGGTAAACTGTCTACCAGGTAACCGCCGGGAGCCTCGTAGAGCTCTGTTCTCGCGCGGCGCCGCTCTGAGCACACGAAAAAAAACTTTCTCAAGCGTGAAGAAAAAAGATCGAAAAATAAAATTTTTTATGTTGCATCTTCGCTTCGTGGAACCAGCTCGAGTGCAAGACCAAGTTCGGACCTCTCGATGCGAGAAAACAACGCGCCAGGTGATACTCGATCGGATTATATGCGCACCAGCTCTGTAGCTCTTCTAAATCGTTAGTTAAGGGAAACCGACAGCACTCGTCAAAACGACTCGTATGATACGAATACTTTCGCAGATATAGCTCGAGTAGCAGACCGAGTTCAGACCTCTTGATAGAACGGACGAACGCGTCTGATGATTCTGAAGCAATTTCTGTAAGTATCAGCTCTGTGGCTGTCCTAAATCTGAACATGTCAAGATGACTCGAAACTGGGCGCCGGCTGTAAAAGGTCAACCTTTCTTACCGCCGGGAGACTCGTAGAGCTTCCTGACAATATATAATGTGGAAAAATTGCAGAGAACGAATAGTTTTTCAGCCCAAGCGATTTCAGTGCGTAAATCGACAGCGCCTCTCAAGATGACTCTAACAAAACGAATAGTTTGGCAACCCCGCTCGAGCATCAAACAGAGTTCATACCTCTGAATGCGACAGGCGGACGCATCTGATGTCTGCAAATCGACTCCTGTGATAACCAGCCCTGCAGGCCCCCTACAGCCCGAGTTAAGTGCAGAAAACCGACAGCATCTCTCAGGATGACTCGAACAATAGAATAGTTTCGCAGATCTAGATCGGGCAGCAGACCGAGTTCCGAGCTCTGGATTCGACAGGCGGACGAGCCTGATGTCTTGAACCGATTCTTGTGACCATCAGCACTGTATCCCCCCTCAGCCCGAGTTGAGTGCAGAAGACCGAGAGCACTTCTCAAGATGACTCGAACAATACGAACGGTTTCGCGATTCTAGATCGGGCAGCAGACCAAGTTCAGAGCTCTGGATTCAACAGACAACTGCCACTGATGATTCTGAATCGGTTTCTGTACGCATCAGCTCTGTAGCTGTCCTGTAGCTAGGGATAAGTACAGAAAACCGAGAGCGTCTGTCAAAATGACTCGAATAATACGAATAAGTTTGCGGACCTAGCTCGGCTAGCAGACCAAGTTCAGACCTCCGGATTCAACAGGCGAACGCGCCTGATCATTCTGAATCGATTAGCTGTGATCACCAGCTCTGTAGCTGTCCTAAAGCTCGAGTTATGTTCAGAACACCGTCATCGCGTGTCGAGATGACTTGAAACAGCCGATCCCGCCTGCCTGCTTTTTGGCAGTAAAAGGTACCCGATCGAGCTGAGATCAAGATGGCGAGCGGGAATAAGATCGAATATCATGGGAAAAAATACTAGAGAGATCAAACGGATTCTTGAATTTCGAGAACAAAATTTTCAACCGACCCAAAGTCACCAAAAGGTCCGTCGAGATTTGTCTTGCCAACTAGCTCTCCAGCGCCCCGGAATTACTCTTAAGCTGCCAGCAATAACTTGCTAAGGAAAACTCTACGAGTTACGGCTGACGGTTCCCTCAAATATTCTGATAGTAATATTGCAGCTACAACCCTGAGAATTCAAATGGCAGACGCGGCATAACCCGCTACAGGTGGGAAAGTATCTGTTATCAAAACGAACCTTCAAATTTTACAAAAAGATGGAAAAACTGGGCGCCGGCGGTAAACCGTTAACCTTGGTTACCGCCGGGGGACTCGTAGAGCTTCCTGACAATAACTAATGTGGAAAAAAAGATTGTTGAGAACGACTAATTTTTCAGCCCGAGCGATTTCAGATCTCTCGATGCAACAGCCAAACGCCCCCGATGCTTCTGCATTGCCTTCTGTACGGGCTCTGAAGCTCTCCTACAGCCCGAGTAACGTGCGTAAATCGACAGCACCTCTCAAGATGACTCGAACAAAACGAATAGTTTAGTATCAGACCGATTCCAGACCTCTCAATGCGACAGACGGACGCGTCTGATGTCTCCGAATCGATTCCTGTGATTACCAGCCCTGCAGCCGCTCTACAGCCCGAGTTGAGTGCAGAAAACGGACAGCACCTCTCAGGATGACTCGAACAATAGGAATAGTTTTGCGGACCTAGCTCGGGCAGCAGACCGAGTTCCGAGCTCTGGATTCGACAGGCGGACGCGCCTGATGTCTTCAAATCGATTCCTGTGACTGCCAGCACTGTCGCTCCCCTACAGCCCGAGTTGAGTACAGAGACCCGACAGCACCTCGCAAGCTGACTCGAACAATACGAATAGTTTCGCGATTCTAGATCGGGCAGCAGACCGAGTTGAGAGCTCTGCATTCAACAGACGAACGCGACTGATCATTCTGAATCGGGTTCTGTAAGTATAAGCTCTGTAGCTGTTATATAGATCGAGTTAAGTACAGAAAACCGAGAGCGTCTGTCAAGATGACTCGAATAATACGAATAGGTTTGCGGGCCTAGCTCGGCTAGCAGACCGAGTTCAGACCTCTGGATTCAACAGACGAACGCGCCTGATGATTCTGAATTGACTAGATGTGCTTATCAGCTCTGTAGCTGCCCTACAGCTCGAGTTAGCTACAAAATACTGACAACCCGTATGAAGATCACTCGAAACGGCCGATCCGGCCAGTGTGCTTTTTGGCAGTAAAAGGTACCCGATCGAGCTGAGATCAAGATGGCGAGCGGAAATAAGATCGAATATCACGGGACGAAATACTAGAGCTCTAACAACTGGTTGAATTTCGAGAACACAATTTTCAACCAACCAAAAGTCATCAAAAGGTCCGTCGAGATTATTCTTGCCAACTAGCTCTCCAGCGCCCCGGAATTACTCTTAAGCTTCCAGCAATAACTTGCTAAGGGAAGCTCTACGAGTTACCGACCCCAAGTCGTCACATTGTCTCTCAAGGTCGGCTCGCCAACTAGCTGCACCTGCGCCCGAATTCCGCTTAGCTCATCTTGCCGAAGAGCTCTACGAGGTACTTGCTCAGAGAAGCTCTACGAGTTATTTTCGTAAAACAAAACCAGCCACAAGTTATCAGTTTGTCCGTTCTGGTCGGATCGACAGCTCCATCCCGCGCCAGAATTCCTCTAGCTCATCGCTGCCGAAGGGCTCTACGTCAGCTTATCGATTCCGAAGAGCTCTACGAGGTACTAGCCCCACCCTGCGCCGGAATTTCTAGCTCATTCCCGGAGAGCTCTCTAGAGCTACAGGGCTTGCGATTAGAAGCCGGACCGTGGTGGCGCCCGCGAGCAGCATCTCCGCCGCTCCACGATTCCCGCAGCGACTCGCCCAGGCCGGCAGCGGATTCGGGGGCGCTTCCAGCACGCATTTACGCGAGCCTGCACGCGTGCAGGCACGCGTAAAAGCGTCCTGTTGGCGCTTTAGAAGCGCTTCTGGGGAGCTCCCCAGAGCTCTTCAGGAAGGATTTCTGTCGTTCCAGAAGGTCTCTTTGCTCTCCGGGTTTTGGACGCTACCAATCGATGTCGAAGAGCTCTGTCCTTGGTCGGCTCGACCAAAGGACAGAGCTCTTGGGTCCGTTGGTCGGGTCGACCAACTGGGCGCCGGCGGTAAACCATCAACCTTCCTTACCGCCGGAAGACTCATAGAGCTTCCTGAGAATATATAATTTCGAAAAAATCCAGTCCAAGCGATTTCAGACCTTTCGATGCAACAGCCAAACGCCCCTGATGTTGTCCTGTCTTCTATACAAGCTCTGCAGCTCTGCTACAGCCTCGATGCCGAAAACTCTACGAGATATAGGGACATTTCAAAAATCTTCATTTTCAATTGTTTTCGATTTTCATATTCGCTAAGTTCCTGGAAGTCAACTTATAAGAAAGTGCATCGAGAGATCTGAGCTGCTATCAGAGAGGAGTTTATATGCCAAAACGACGCAAAATCTGCTTTCTCAAAATGAATGGTTCAATATCTTTCAAATTTTTCCAAAACTGACCATGGAAGCGTCCAAAACCCGGAGAGCGAATAACTTCTGGGACGGGATATCTTTTCGAGAGCTCTGGGGGGCTCCCCAGAAACGCTTCTGAAGCACTACCAGGAACGCTTCCACACGTGCTTGCACGTGCAGGCACGCGTGGACGCGCGATAGCAGCGCCCCCGAACCCGCTGCCGGGTCGGGCGAGTTGCTGCGAGGATCGTGGAGCGGCGGAGATGGGCTGCTGGCGGGCACCACCACCGTCGGGCGTCTTATCTCCAACCCTCTAGCTCTCAGAGAGCTCTTCGGGAAAAAGTCACCAATTTTTTCTTTCTCGCCAAATCGACCAACTAGCTCCAACCCGCGCCGGAATGTCTCTAGCTCATCGATGCCGAAGAGCTTTACGAGGTACTGGCGCCGGCGGTAAACCGTCAACCTGGTCACCGCCGGGAACCTCGTAGAGCTCCTTGCACGCGTAAGAATCCTCAGATTCAAAGCAGACCGCTTCTCAGAGCATTTCTAGAATGACATCATATTTGCATTTCTCGGTCTCAACGTGACGTCGGTTCCTCCAAATGTTTGGATAGTAAAACTGTCTCGAAAGAGCTGAGCTGCTCACAGAATAAAGTTGAGATACCAATGCTCGGAGTAAAAATCCGCTTTCTCAAAATGAATTGTCAAATATCTTTCAAAATCATCGCAAAACCACCCAAAAGTTACCACTATGTCCTTCCTGGCCGGGGCGGCCAACTAGCTCTCCAGCGCCCCGGAATTACTCTTAAGCTTCCAGCAATAACTTGCTAAGGGAAGCTCTACGAGTTACCGACCCCAAGTCGTCACATTGTCTCTCAAGGTCGGCTGGCCAACTAGCTGCACCTGCGCCCGAATTCCGCTTAGCTCATCTTGCCGAAGAACTCTACGAGGTACTTGCTCAGAGAAGCTCTACGAGATATTTTCGTAAAACAAAACCAGCCAAAAGTTATCAGTTTGTCCGTTCTGGTCGGATCGACAGCTCCATCCCGCGCCAGAATTCCTCTAGCTCATCGCTGCCGAAGGGCTCTACGTCAGCTTATCGATTCCGAAGAGCTCTACGAGGTACTAGCCCCACCCTGCGCCGGAATTCCTAGCTCATTCCCGGAGAGCTCTCTAGAGCTACAGGGCTTGCGATTAGAAGCCGGACCGTGGTGGCGCCCGCGAGCAGCATCTCCGCCGCTCCACGATTCCCGCAGCGACTCGCCCAGGCCGGCAGCGGATTCGGGGGCGCTTCCAGCACGCATTTACGCGAGCCTGCACGCGTGCAGGCACGCGTAAAAGCGTCCTGTTGGCGCTTTAGAAGCGCTTCTGGGGAGCTCCCCAGAGCTCTTCAGGAAGGATTTCTGTCGTTCCAGAAGGTCTCTTTGCTCTCTGGGTTTTGGACGCTACCAATCGATGTCGAAGAGCTCTGTCCTTGGTCGGCTCGACCAAAGGACAGAGCTCTTGGGTCCTTTGGTCGGGTCGACCAACTGGGCGCCGGCGGTAAACCATCAACCTTCCTTACCACCGGAAGACTCATAGAGCTTCCTGAGAATATACAATTTCGAAAAGAAATCCAGTCCAAGCGATTTCAGACCTTTCGATGCAACAGCCAAACGCCCCTGATGTTGTCCTGTCTTCTATACAAGCTCTGCAGCTCTGCTACAGCCTCGATGCCGAAAACTCTACGAGATATAGAGACATTTCAAAAATCTTCATTTTCAATGTTTTCGATTTTCATATTCGCTCAGTTCCTGGAAGTCAACTTATAAGAAAGTGCATCGAGAGATCTGAGCTGCTGTCAGAGAGGAGTTTATATGCCAAAACGACGCAAAATCTGCTTTCTCAAAATGAATGGTTCAATATCTTTCAAATTTTTCCAAAACTGACCATGGAAGCGTCCAAAACCCGGAGAGCGAAGAACTTCTGGGACGGGATATCTTTTCGAGAGCTCTGGGGGGCTCCCCAGAAACGCTTCTGAAGCACTACCAGGAACGCTTCCACACGTGCTTGCACGTGTGAAGGCACGCGTGGACGCGCGATAGAAGCGCCCCCGAACCGCTGCCGGGTCGGGCGAGTTGCTGCGAGGATCGTGGAGCGGCGGAGATGGGCTGCTCTCCAACCCTCTAGCTCTCAGAGAGCTCTTCGGGAAAAAGTCATATTTTTTTCTTTCTCGCCAAATCGACCAACTAGCTCCAACCCGCGCCGGAATTTCTCTAGCTCATCGATGCCGAAGAGCTTTACGAGGTACTGGCGCCGGCGGTAAACTGTCAACCTGGTCACCGCCGGGAACCTCGCAGAGCTCCTTGCACGCGTAAGAACCCTCAGATTCAAAGCAGACCGCTTCTCAGAGCATTTCTAGAATGACGTCATATTTGCATTTCTCGGTCTCAACGTGACGTCGGTTCCTCCAAATGTTTGGATAGTAAAACTGTCTCGAGAGCGCTGAGCTGCTCACAGAATAAAGTTGAGGTACCAATGCTCGGAGTAAAAATCCACTTTCTCAAAATGAATTGTCAAATATATTTCAAATAATCGCAAAACCACCCAAAAGTTACCACTTTGTCCTTTCTGGCCGGGGCGGCCAACTAGCTCTCCAGCGCCCAGGAATTACTCTTAAGCTTCCAGCAATAACTTGCTAAGGGAAGCTCTACGAGTTACCGACCGCAAGTCGTCACATTGTCTCTCAAGATCGGCTCGCCAACTAGCTGCACCTGCGCCCGAATTCTGCTTAGCTCATCTTGCCGAAGAGCTCTACGAGGTACTTGCTCAGAGAAGCTCTACGAGATATTTTCGTAAAACAAAACCAGCAAAAAGTTATCAGTTTGTCCGTTCTGGTCGGATCGACAGCTCCATCCCGCGCCAGAATTCCTCTAGCTCATCGCTGCCGAAGGGCTCTACGTCAGCTTATCGATTCCGAAGAGCTCTACGAGGTACTAGCCACCCTGCGCCGGAATTCCTAGCTCATTCCCGGAGAGCTCTCTAGAGCTACAGGGTTTGCGATTAGAAGCCGGACCGTGGTGGTGCCCGCAAGCAGCATCTCCGCCGCTTCACGATTACCACTTTGTCCTATCTGGCCGGGGCGGCCAACTAGCTCCACCCCGCGCCGGAATTCCTCTAGCTCATCGATGCCGAAGAGCTCTACGAGGTACTTTCTGAGGGAAGCTCTACGAGTTACTGGGCGCCGGCGGTAAACCGTCAACCTTCGTTTTTTTTTTGGGGAGGCTGACCAGGCACCGAGCGCCCCAGCGCCCGTTAAGTGCCTACCTAGTCTCTCTGCAGCTGGAGGTCTTGGGCCACCTGGACTGCGGCCCGCAAGAGGCCCTCGAGACCCGAAAGCTCAGCGTCAGTGATACTGCTATGGGAGGGGAGTGCCTGTGCACAACGCCCTACTATTTCCCATATGATTGGACAAGGAGAGGAGGCTTGGGGGAAGAGGGAGACTACACGAGCTCTCTTATCTCTATGCTCAGGGTCAGGGTAAGGGTCATGGAATCGAGGAATATATCCAATCTGCAGAAACCAGCCAACGCCCACACCTTGGGCACACACTCCGCCGTCGAAGGATCCGCGGAGGCCAATAACTCGAAAGTTGTCTCGGACATCAGAACGAAAGATATGGTGGTGGAACAGCTCTCTGAATATCTGGCCTTCCCGTGCTAAGTGGGTAAGTTCATCAGCTACTGTGTTACTCTCTCGATATATGTGTCGAATGAAGTCGTTGCCCCATGAGGGGGGTCGTATTCCTTCCTCCTCCAACTCTTCCAAAAGAGAAATAATATTTGCCACCCGCCTACGATAAGAAGCCCCATCTCCTCCTTCTCCTCCCTCAACCTTCCAGAGACCATTGATCCAGTTACAGATAAGAAGCGAATCGCCCGTCAGCTCGAGACCGATCCCATCATCACTCAGATCCCAAGTCGGCTCCTGTTCATTGTTCGAGGCCAATCTCTGGGCCAGCTTCTCGGACTCCTTCGCCGACAACGGACGAGCCAACATCTCCTCCCCCCTCTCCTTTATGTAGTCTCCTCTCCCTCCAGTTCCTCCACGGACAACAAACAAGTCAAACAGAGACCCCAAAGTACAAGCTTCCAGGAACTGCCTGCAATACTGAACGAAGTCAGAGTAAGAGAAAGAGCACGCCCTCCACCACCGATCCTCCAGATTCACAAACGAGGGAAATATCGTCTGGAACATGAAACACCAAGGATGTTCACCCGTCGCCTGCCCCTTAGTACTGCCTAATCGTGTCAGTTTCGAGGCCTCCTTCCACTTCCACTGTGAACGCCAATATTTCGTTACCGCCGGGGGACTCGTAGAGCTTCCTGACAACATGTAATGTCGAAGAAAATTACACTGAAAAAATAGTTCTTCAGCGCAAGCAATTTCAGACCTCTCCGATGTAACAGCCGAACGCCCCCGATGCTTCTGGATTGTCTTCTGTACGAGCTCTGTAGCTCTCCTACAGCCCGAGTTACGTGCGTAAATCGACAGCACCTCTCATTATGACTCGAACAATACAAATAGTTTGGCAAACCTAGCTCGAGTATCATACCCAGTTCAGACCTCTCCATGCAACAGGCGGACGCGTCTGATGTCTCTGAATCGATTCCTGTGATTACAGGCCCTGCAGCCCCCCTACAGCCAAAGTTAAGTGTAGGAAACCGACAGCACCTCAGGATGGCTCGAACAATAATAGTTTCGCAGACTCGGCAGCAGACAGAGTTCCGAGCTCTGGATTCGAAAGGCAGACGCACCTGATGTCTCCGAATCGATCCCAGTGATTACCAGCCATGCAGCCACCCCACAGCCCGAGTTCAGTGCAGAGAACCCATCTCTCAAGATGACTCGAACAATACGAATAGTTTCGCGATTCTAGATCGGGCAGCAGACCGAGTTAAGAGCTCTGGATTCAACAGACAAACGCAATTGATGATTCTGAATCGGTTTCTGTACGTATCAACTCTATAGCTGTCCAGTAGCTCGAGTTAAGTACAGAAAATCGAGAGCGTCTGTCAAGATGACTCGAGTAATACGAATAAGTTTGCGGACCTAGCTCGGCTAGCAGACCGAGTTCAGACCTCTAGGTTCAACAGACGAACGCGCCTGATCATTCTGAATCGATTAGCTGTGCTTACCAGCTCTGTAGCTGTCCTAAAGCTCGAGTTATCTTGAGAAAACCGACAGCGCGAATCGAGATGACTCGAGACGGCCGATCCCGCCGCAGTGCTTTAGTGCTTTTTAGCAGTAAAAGGTACCCGATCGAGCTGAGATCAAGATGGCGAGCGGGAATCAGATCGAATATCACAAGAAAAAATACTAGAGCTCTGACGAATGGTTGAATTTCGAGAACAAAATTTTCAACCGACCAAAAGTCACCAAAACGTCCGTCGAGATTTTTCTTGCCAACTAGCTCTCCAGCGCCCCGGAATTACTCACTGGCGCCGGCGGTGAACCGTCAACCTGGTCACCACCGGGAACCTCGTAGAGCTCTTAGCACGCGCGCTCACATTCGTCTACAGGTGCGAAAAATCTGCTTTCTCAAAATGAATGGTCAAATATCTTTCAAATATTCGCAAAACCAACCAAAAGTTGTCACATTGTCCGCCTTGGCCGGCTGGGCCAACCTGTTCTTGTCCAAAACCCGATAGCCAAGTGACAGACGCGCGCGCACGGCTCTCGTCGCGCCAGCGGCCTGGGCCGTGCCCCTGGCGCCGCGCGTACCTCTGCGCTCGCCTGCTCCACACGCTGCGTGCGCATGGCCGGGTGGACGTCTTGGACGTGCGCCGAGGTGCCAGCTTCTGAAGCGCTGCAAAAGCTGCTTGCAAACGTGCGTGGTGGCGGTGGAAAGCTCGCCTCAAGCGCTCCTGAAGGGCAGAGAGCGACGCTTCCACGCGCGCCTGCACGCGTGGGCGCTCGCTGCCCCGGAAGCTTCGCGGAGCCTCTGGGGCGCGTTCGCGAGGCCTCTGGGGCACGTTCTACGGGAACGTCTTGGAACAGACGCTCCGGGACACGCTGCAGAACCCGAACCCCCACGGAGGGGTACGTGGAGCGGTGGGCGGAAGGGTGCGGCGGCGTACGCGCACCGGCCGGCTTCTTCTCTAACAACTCTACGTAGCCCACGAGGCTATCCGGGAACCAGCTCCACCCCGCGCCGGAATTCCTCTAGCTCATCGATGCCGAAGAGCTCTACGAGGTACAAGCTTCCAGCAATAACTTGCTAAGGGAAGCTCTACGAGTTACTAGCTCCACCCCGTGCCGGAATTCCTCCAGCTCATAAGTGCTCTCCGAGGTACCAACTAGCTTTGCCCCGCAGCGAAATTCCTAGCTCATCGATGACGAAGAGCTCTACGAGGTATGGTAGCGTCCAAAACCCGAAGAGCGAAGACATCCTCGGGGACCAGGAACGCTTCCATGCGTACCTGCACGCGTGCAGGCCCGCTTGGAAGCTTGCCGGAAGCTCACCCGGACACGTTGCCGGCTCACGCGAGCTGCTGCTAGGCCTGTGGACCGCCGTGGAAGAGCTCCTGGCGGGCACCACCACCGTCCGGCTTCGAATTTTCCCGGAGAGCTGTCTGAGAGCGAAAGGATTTTAGATTAGAAGCCGGACGGTGGTGGTGCCCGCCAGCAGCCCATCTTCGCCGGTCCACGATCCTCGCAGCGCCTCGCCTGACCCGGCAGCGTGTCCGGGGGAGCTTCCGGCAAGCTTCCACGCGAGCCTCCACGCGTGCAGGCACGCGTGGAAGCGTGCCTGGCAGCGTTCCAGAGACGCTGCAGGGGGGCGCCCCGAGCCCCAGAAGAGCTTCACGAGAGCTTCTGTGACTTGTAGAGCTTCCCTAAGCTAGTTGCTGGAAGCTTAAGAGTAATTCCGGCGCGCTAGAGAGCTAGTTGGCAAGAAAAATCTCGACGGAACTTTTGCTGACTTTTGGTCGGTTGAAAATTTTGTTCTCAAAATTTGAACATTCGTTAGAGCTCTAGTATTTTTCCGTGATATTCGATCTTATTCCCGCTCGCCATCTTGATCTCAGCTCGATCGGGTAAATATTACTATCGAAAAGCACTGTGGCGGGATCGGCCGTTTCGAGTCATCCTGATACGCGCTGACAGTTTTCTGAACATAACTCGAGCTTTAGGACAGCTACAGAGCTGATAAGCACAGCTAATCGATGTAGAATGATTAGGCGCGTTCGCCTGTTGTCTCCAGAGGTCCGAACTCGGTCTCTTAGCCGAGCTAGATCCGCAAACCTATTCGTATTATTTGAGTTATCTTGACAGAAACTCTCGGTTTTCTGTACTTAACTCGAGCGGTAGGACAGCTACAGAGCTGATATTTATAGAAAACGATTCAGAATCATCAGTTGCGTTTGTCTGTCGACTACAGAGCTCTGAACTTGGTCTGCTGCCCGATCTAGAACCGCGAAACTATTCGTATTCGTCGAGTCATCTTGAGAATTGCTCTCGGTTTTCTTCACTGAACTCGCGCTGATGGGGGCTACAGTGCTGGTGGTCACAGGACCGATTTGAAGTCCGCCTGTCGCATCCAGAGCTCGGAACTCGGCCTGCTGTCCGAATTAGATCTGCAAAACTTCTGAATTGTTCGAGTCATTCTGAGAGCTGCTGTCGGTTCTCTGCACTCTACTCAGGCTGTAGGGGGGCTGCAGGGCTGGTAATGACAGGAGTCAATTCTCAGACATCAGACGCGTCCGCATGTCGCATTTAGACGTCAAAAAATATTCACAAAAAGTCGGAATGTAAGTAGATGCTGTCGGTTGGCAACCGGCGGTGAACCGTCAACCTGGTCTCCGCCGGGAACCTTGTAGAGCTCTTTTCACGCGTGAGAGTGCTGAGAGTCGAAGGAGAGAGCTGCTCGAGGCATTTCTCGAAGAATTGAATCTTCATTTTTTCATGTCGATAGAAAGTTCGTCGCGCCAAGTGTTTTGATAGTGAAAGTGCGCCATCAGCGCTCATATTAAGACGCGAAGGCCCTCAAAGTTGTCTACAGGTGCGAAAAATCTGCTTCCTCAAAATGAATTGTCGAATATCTTTCAAATATTTGAAGAACTACCGAAAAGTTGCCACATTGTCCGCCTCGGCCGGCTGAGCCAACTAGCTCCACCCCGCGCCGGAATTCCTCTGGCTCATCGACCACGGAGAGCTCTACCAGGTACTTGAGTCGAGCTAGGAAGCTCTACGAGTCTCTCGGCGGTAACCAAGGTTCACGGTTCATCGCCGGCGCCCAGTGGGCTTGCCAGGACGGCTTTTTAGTGCGTGTCCTTTACTCTCCGGGTTTTGACGCTACCAAGTTAAACCCTTCTCGCAGCGAGCTCTCTCGGAACTTGGCACGGTCGAAAACCCGGAGAGCTGCGATCTACTTGGTAGCGTCCAAAACCCGGAGAGCAAAGAGAACACACACCGGAAAACCTATCTGGCAAGCCCACGGAAGAACGCGTGAAGCCCTTCTGGGGCTCTGGGGAGCTCCCCGGCAGCGCTTCCGAAGCGCTGCCAGGAACGCTTCCAAGCGTGCCTGCACGCGTGCGGGCACGCGTGGAAGCTTGCCGGAAGCTCTCCCGGACCCGCTGCCGGGTCGAACGACCTGCTCCGGGGATTCTGGAGCGGCGGAGATGGGCTGCTGGCGGGCACCACCGCCGTCCGGCTTCTAATCTAAAATCCTTTAGCTCTCAGACAGCTCTCCGGGAAAATTCGAAGCCGGCGGTGAACCGTCAACCTGGTCACCGCCGCGAACCTCGTAGAGCTCCTTGCATCCGTGAGAAAGATCAGGATCAAAGCGAGAGCTTCTCGGAGCTTCTTCACAAAAACTTCAAGTTAAGATTTTTCGGAGTGAACATGAAGTCGGTCGCTCTAAGTGAACTGGCACTGAAAAAACCTCTAGAGGGCTGAGCCGCTCAGGGAACAAAATTTATACCACCGTCCGGCTTCTAATCTTTAACCCTTTAGCTCTCAGCGAGCTCTCCGGGAAAAACTTACCACTGGGCGCCGGCGGTAAACCGTCAACCTTTCTTACCGCCGGGGGACTCGTAGAGCTTCCTGACAATGTATAATGTGGGAAATAATTTCAGAGAACGACTAGTTTTTCAGCCCAAGCGATTATAGACCTCTCAAGATGACTCTAACAAAACAAACGAACAGTTTTCCAATCGAGCTCGAGTATGAAACCGAGTTCAGACCTCTCAATGCGACAGGCGGACGCGTCTGATGTCTGCGGATCGATTCCTGTGATTACCAGCTCTGCAGCCCCCCATACAGCCTGAGTTAAGTGCAGAAAACCGAGAGTACCTCTCAGGATGACTCGAATAATACAACAGTTTCGCGGATCTCGTTCGAGCAGCAGACCGAGTTCCGAGCTCTCGGTTCGACGAACGGACGCGCCTGATGTCTCGAAATCGATTACTGTGACCAGCAGCACTGTAGCCATCCCCCAGCACGATTTAAGTACAGAAAACCGAGAGCACTTCTCAAGATGACTCGAACAATACCAATAGGTTCGCGAACCTAGCTCGGGGAACAGGCCGAGTTCAGAGCTCTTGATTCAACAGACAAACGCGCCTGATAATTCTCAATCGATTTATGTGATTATCTGCTCTGTGGCTGCCCTACAGATCGAGTTAAGTACGAAATACCGAGAGCGTCTGCTACAATGACTCGAATAATACGAATAGGTTTGCGACCCTAGCTCGGCTAGCAGACCGAGTTCAGACCTCTGGATTCAACAGGCGAACGCGCCTGATCATTCTGAATGCATTAGCTGTGCTGACCAGCTCTGTGAATGTCCTCAAGCTCGAGTTATCTTGAGAAAACCGAGAGCGCGTATCAAGATGACTCGAAACGGCCGTTCCCGCCTGCCTGCGTTTTGGCCTTCAAAGTTACCCGATCGAGCTGAGATCAAGATGGCGAGCAGGAATAAGATCGAATATCATGGGAAAAAATACTAAAGCTCTAACGAATTGTTGAATTTCGAGAACAAAATTTTCAACCGACCAAAAGTCACCAAAAGGTCCGTCGAGATTTTTCTTGCCAACTGGGCGCCGGCGGTAAACCGTCATCCTTGGTTACCGCCGGAAGACTCGTAGAGCTTCCTAACTCGACTGAAGTTGAGAAAACAGACAGGACTTACCAACAATCTGATTGATAGTGAATAGTTTTTACCTCTCAATGCGACAGACGGACGCGTCTGATGTCTGCGAATCGACGCCTGTCATTACCAGCCCTGCAGCCCCCCTACAGCCCGTGCAGTTTCGCGGACCTAGTTCGGGCAGCAGACAGAGTTCAGAGCTCTGTATTCGACAGGCGGATGCGCCTGATGTCTTGAAATCGATCCCAGTGATTACCAGCCATGCAGCCACCCAAGAGCCCGAGTTAAGTCCAGATAACCGACAGCATCTCGCAAGCGACTCGAACGATACGAATGGTTTCGTGATTCTAGATCGGGCAGCAGACCGAGTTCAGAGCTCTGGATTCGACAGACAAACACAAATGATGATTCTGAATTGGTGCCTGTGAATATCAGCTCTTTAGCTGTCCTACAGCTCGAGTTAAGTGCAGAAAACCGAGAGTTTCTGTCAAGACGACTCGAATAATACGAACATGTTTGCGGACCTAGCTCGGCTAGCAGACCGAGTTCAGACCTCTGGGTTCAACAGGCGAACGCGCCTGATCATTCTGCATGCATTAGCTGTGCTTACCAGCTCTGTAGCTGCCCTAGAGCTCGAGTTATGTTCAGAACATATCAAGATGACTCGAAACGGCCGATCCCGCCAGAGTGCTTTTCGATAGTAATATCCACCCGATCGAGCTGAGATCAAGATTCCCGGATAGCCCTTTTGTTGGGCTACTTGTAAGCGTCCAAAACCCGGATAGCCAAGCCAAGCGCGGAACGCCGCACTGGGCGCCGGCGGTAAACCGTCAACCTTGGTTTTTTGAGTTTGAGTCAGGGCGCGGACAGCTGTGACAGCTGAGCCCTAAGACTCCCAAACGGAGCACAGGGTAGCTGGAGAGGGCAACTCTTATCATCACACTGCCGAGCCACTGAGGCATAGGCAACGGAATAGGATGCAGGAACAAGGAAAAGGATGCAATACAACATGTGAAAATGTAAAGGTGTTGGAGAGCTCCAAGCAAGATGAAATGAGTCAGCTGCTTGGATGAAAGATGCTACCCAAAATGTGCTCCACGGCCATACAGAGCCGTTGTGCTGCAATCATCTCACAAAACATGACAGAAGCAGAGGCATCAAGCGAGACAGCTTCCTCCGCCACCAACTGCCACGTCCCGTGTACACACAAATCTATACACCATCCTGCAGCACATCCCTCCACAGAGCGACCTCCGTCGAAGAATCCACGGAGGCCGTCTAGTTTTGTTTTACTCGCATGTTCAATAAGTGAGGTATGGAACGTAACGTAACTATTTTTGGTTCTGGCCAACCATGTCAGCCTGTCAGCTCTTTCGTTTCCTTCTCGATAGATCCACTTGAACATATTGTGGCCCCAACTCGGAGGCCTCATACCATACAACACAGAGATATGCTCCAGCCTATTTTGAATGTCGCCAAGAATGTGCTTGTAGATAATATTGGATGTTGCCCAGAGACCGTTAATCCAATTCACCCCTGTGGCGGAGTCCCCAATCAATTCCATCGGTATCGAGTCCCGAGGCTCCGCATTCCACTCCGATGCATGTTCATTAATGTACGCAAGTCGTTTCTCCATCTTCTCGTCCTCCTTCCTTTGCTGCTCCTCCGTCTTCTCCCTCTCCTCCTCCTCCCTAGCATATCCCGCAGGTTGTGCATGTTTAAAGTAAC
Organism: Prorocentrum cordatum; assembly: GCA_963575745.1. Lineage (NCBI taxonomy): Eukaryota > Dinophyceae > Prorocentrales > Prorocentraceae > Prorocentrum > Prorocentrum cordatum. The sequence goes on from CAUYUJ010015516.1 coordinate 1,037,889, forward strand.
AGTACCCCCACGCCTCCTCCATGTTAGTAACATCCAGTGCCCGCTTCAGAAATTCTTTCCATCCCTGACGTGAAAAGGATAACGTGTGATACCAATCCTTCCCTGATACCAACTCGAAAATGTAATGGAAGTTTCTCAACGCCAGTGGTCTCCCCCCTCATGCCGACGCGTCATTAATGGGCGTTCTTTCCAAGGCAGCGATGCAATGAAGGCCTGCCGTCGGTCAGTCCACTCCCCCGACCATGCAAAAATACATTCTCTAGCCTGCATATGCGAGTCCCCTGTACTACGATGCTGAGGTGGAGCCACCCGTCGCCGCTTGTTTGCAGCGATTTCCTGCGATTTTTCCGACGGCAACCTTGGTTACCGCCGGAGACTCGTAGAGCTTCCTAGCTCGACTTCAGTTCAGACAACCGACAGCACCTACCAACATTCCGACTCATAGTAAATGTTTGTTTGACCTCTGAATGCGACAGGCGGACGCGTCTGATGTCTGCGAATCGACTCCTCATTACCACCCCTACAGCCCGAGTTAAGTGCGGAAAACCGACAGCACCTCTCAGGATGACTCGAACATTACAATAATTATGCGGACCTAGTTCGGGCAGCAGACCGAGTTCCGAGCTCTGGACTCGACAGGCGGACACGCCTGATCTCTTCAAATCGATTCCTGTGACAACAAGCACTGTAGCCCCCCTCAGCGCAAGTTGAGTGAAGAAAACCGATAGCACTTCTCAAGATGACTCGACCAATACGAATAATTTTGTGATTCTAGCTCGGGCAGCAGGCCGAGTTCAGAGCTCTGGGTTCGACAGACAAACGCAACTGATGATTCTGAATCAATTCCTGTAAATATCAGCTCTGTAGCTGTCCTACAGCTCGAGTTAAGTACAGAAAACCGAGAGCGTCTGTGAAGATCACTCGAATAATACGAATAGGTTTGCGCACCTAGCTCGGCTAACAGACCGAGTTCAGACCTCTGGATTCAACAGGCGAACGCGCCTGATAATTCTGACTGCGATAGGTGGGCTTACCAGCTCTGTAGCTGCCCTACAGCTCGAGTTAAGTACAAAATACCGACAACGCGTATCAAGATTACTCGAAACGGCCGATCCCGCCAGTGTGCTTTTTGGCAGTAAAAGGTACCCGATCGAGCTGAGATCAAGATGGCGAGCGGGAATAAGATCGAATATCACAGGAAAAAATACTGGAGCTCAAACGAATGTTCAAATTTCGAAAACAAAATTTTCAACCGAGCAAAAGTTGTGAAAAGTTCAGTTCTTTTTTTCCGAGCCAACTAGCTCTCCAGCGCTCCGGAATGGCGCCGGCGGTGAACCGTCAACCTGGTCATCGCCGGGAACCTCGTAGAGCTCCTCCCACTAGTAAGAGTGCAGAGAATCGACACAGAATAAAAAAAAACGAGATTTTTCGAAAATCTTCAAATTTGTTTTTTTTTTTTTCGATGTTCATATTTGCTCAGTTCCCGGAAGTCAACTCATGCAAAAATGCATCGAGAGAGCTGAGCTGCTGTCAGAAAGGAGTTCATATGCCAATGCTCGGCGTAAAAATCTGCTTTTTCAAAATAAATGGTCAAATATCTTTCAAATTTTTGCAAAACCACCCAAAAGTTGCCACATTGTCCTTTCTCGCCGGGTCGACCAACTGGGCGCCAGCGGTAAACCGTCAACCTTTCTTACCGCCGGGGGACTCGTAGAGCTTCCTGACAATAAATAATGTGAAAAAGAATTTCAGAGAACGACTACTTTTTTCAGCCCAAGCGATTATAGACCTCTCAAGATGACTCTATCAAAACAAACGAACAGTTTTCCAATCGAGCTCGAGTATGAAACCGAGTTCAGACCCCTGAATGCGACAGGCGGACGCGTCTGATGTCTGCGGATCGATTCCTGTGATTACCAGCTCTGCAGTCCCCATACAGCCTGAGTTAAGTGCAGAAAACCGAGAGTATCTCTCAGGATGACTCGAATAATACAACAGTTTCGCGGATCTCGTTCGAGCAGCAGACCGAGTTCCGAGCTCTCGGTTCGACGAACAGACGCGCCTGATGTCTCGAAATCGATTCCTGTGACCAGCAGCACTGCAGCCCTCCCCCAGCACGATTTAAGTACAGAAAATCGAGAGCACTTCGCAAGATGACTCGAACAATACCAATAAGTTCGCGAACCTAGCTCGGGGAGCAGGCCGAGTTCAGAGCTCTTGATTCAACAGACGAACGCGCCTGATAATTCTCAACCGATTCCTGTGATTAGCAGCTCTGTGGCTGCCCTACAGATCGAGTTAAGTACGAAAAACCGAGAGCGTCTGCTACAATGACTCGAATAATACGAATAGGTTTGCGACCCTAGCTCGGCTAGCAGACCGAGTTCAGACCTCTGGATTCAAGAGGCGAACGCGCCTGATAATTCTGAGTGCATTAGCTGTGCTGACCAGCTCTGTAGATGACTCGAAACGGCCGTTCCCGCCTGCCTGCTTTTTGGCCTTCAAAGTTACCCGATCGAGCTGAGATCAAGATGGCGAGCGGGAATGAGGTCGAATATCATGGGAAAAAATACTAGAGCTCTAACGAATGGTCAAATTTTGAGAACAAAACTGGCGCCGGCGGTGAACCTCGTAGAGCTCCTCTCACTAGTAAGAGTGCAGAGAATCGAGACAGAATCAAAAAATGAAGATTTTTCGAAAATCTTGAAATTCGATTTTTCGATATTCATACTCGCTCAGTTCCCGGAAGTCAACTCATGCAGAAATGCATCGAGAGAGCTGAGCTGCTGTTAGAGAGGAGTTCATATGCTGACAGTATATAGCGTGGAAAAAAAATCCAGAGACGACTAGTTTTTCAGCCCAAGCGATTTCAGACCTCTCAAGATGGCTCTAACAAAAAAAAAAGTTTTGCAACCCAGTTCGAGTATCAGACAGAGTTCAGACCTCTCAATGCGACAGGCGGACGCCTGACGTCTGCGAATCGACGCATGTGATTACCAGCCCTGCAGCCCCTCTACAGACCGAGTTAAGTGCAGAAAACCAACAGCATCTCTCAGGATGACTCGTTCGAGCAGCAGACCGAGTTCCGAGCTCTCGGTTCGACGAACGGACGCGCCTGATGTCTCGAAATCGATTCCTGTGACCAGCAGCACTGTAGCCCTCCCCCAGCACGAGTTGAGTGCAGAAAATTAAGAGCACTTTTCACGATGAGGACAATCCGAATAATTTCGCGAATCTAGCTCAGGCAACAGGCCGAGTTCAGAGCTCTCGATACAACAGACAAACGCGCCCGATAATTTTTAATCGATTTCTATGACTATAGGTTTTGTAGCTGCCCTACAGCTCGAGTAAAGTAGAGAAAAACGGAGAGCGTCTGTCAAGATGTCTCAGATAATACGAATAGGTTTGCGGACGTGGCTCGGCTAGCAGACCAATTTCAGACCTTTCGATTCGAGCGCGCCTGATAATTCTGAATGCGATGAATGTGCTTACCAGCTCTCTAGCTGCCCTGCAAAATACACACCACGCGTATCAAGTTCACTCCAATAATACGAATAGGTTTGCGGATCTAGCTCGGCTAGCAGACTGAGTTCAGACCTATGGATTCAACAGGCGAACGCGCCTGATAATTCTGACTGCGATAGGTGTGCTTACCAGCTCTCTAGCTGCCCTGCAAAATACACACCACGCGTATCAAGTTCACTCCAATAATACGAATAGGTTTGCGGATCTAGCTCGGCTAGCAGACTGAGTTCAGACCTATGGATTCAACAGGCGAACGCGCCTGATAATTCTGACTGCGATAGGTGGGCTTACCAGCTCTGTAGCTGCCCTGGAAAATACACACCACGCGTATCAAGTTCACTCCAATAATACGAATAGGTTTGCGGATCTAGCTCGGCTAGCAGACTGAGTTCAGACCTATGGATTCAACAGGCGAATACGCCTGGTGATTCTGAATGCGATAGGTGTGCTTACCAGCTCTCTAGCTGCCCTACAGCTCGAGTTAAGTGGGAAATACCGACCACGCGTATCAAGTTGACTCGAATAATACGAATAGGTTTGCGGACCTAGCTCGGCTAACAGACCGAGCTCAGACCTCTGACTGGAACAGGCGAACGCGCCCGGTGATTCTAGGTGCGATAGCTGTGCTTACCAGCTCTGTAGTTCTCCTACAGCTCGATTTGACTACAAAATACCGACAACGCGTATCAAGATCACTCGAAACGGCCGATCCCGCCAGTGTGCTTTTTGGCAGTAAAAGGTACCCGGTCGAGCTGAGATCAAGATAACCAGCGGGAATAAGATCGAATATCACGGCAAGAAATACTAGAGCTCTAACGAATGATCAAATTTCGAGAACAAAATTTTCAACCGAGCAAAAGTTGTGAAAAGTTCAATTCTTTTTTCCGAGCCAACAAGCTCTCCAGCGCGCCGGAATTACTCTTAAGCTTCCAGCAACTAGCTTGGGGAAGCTCTACGAGTCACTCTTAAGCTTCCAGCACTGGAACCGGCGGTAAACTGTCAACCAGATTACCGCCGGGACCCTCGTAGAGCTCTTTTCTCGCACGGCGCTGCTCGGCACACATGCAGGTAGAGTCCGGATGAAGGCCCCAAAAACTCGAAAATACACGTTTTTATGTTTGTTGCAGCTAGAGACTAGATTCCTGTGACTACGAGCTCTATAGCTGCCCTACGGCTCGAGTAAAGTACAGAAAACCGAGGGCGCCTATCAAGATGACCCAAATAATACGAATAGGTTTGCGGACCTAGCTCGACTGGCAGACCGAGTTCAGACCTCTAGATTTGACAGGCAAACGCGCCTAATGATTCTGACTGCGATAGGTGTGCTTGTCAGCTCTGTAACTGTCTTACAGCTCGAGTTAAGACCAGAAAACCGAGAGTTTCCGTCAAAATGACTCGAATAATACGACAGGTTTCCAGCCCTAGCTCGGCTCACAGGCCGAGGTCAGACCTCTGTTTTCAACAGGCTAATCATTCTGCATGCATTAGCTGTGCTTACCAGCTCTGCAGCTGCCCTAGAGCTCGAGCTATTCAGAAAAGCGACAACGCGTATCAAGATGACTCGAAACGGGCGTTCCCGCCACAGTGCTTTTTGGTCTTTAAAGTTACTCAGCTGAGATCAAGATGGCGAGCGGGAATAAGATCGAATATCACGGGGAAAAAATACTAGAGCTCTAACGAATGGTCGAATTTCGAGAAAAAAAATTCAACCGAGCAGAAGTCACTTGTAAGCGTCCAACTGGCGCCGGCGGTGACCGTCAACCTGGTCACCGCCGGCAACCTCGTAGAGCTTCTAGCACGCGGAAGAGTGCTGAGAAAACATTTTTTTTTCATGTCGAAATGAAGTTGATTGCGCCAAGTGTTTTGATAGTAAAAGTGCACCTAGAGAGCTCATATTAAGACAGAGAGGCCCTCATATTCGTCTACATGTGCGAACAATCTGCTTCCTTAAAATAAATGGTCAAATATCTTTCAAACTGGGCGCCGGCGGTTAACCGTCAACCTTTCTTACCGCCGGGGGACTCGTAGAGCTTCCTGACAATATATAATGTGGAAAAGACTTCCAGAGAACGACTAGTTTTCCAGCCCAAGCGATTATAGACCTATGAAGATGACTCTAACAAAACAAACGAACAGTTTTCCAATCGAGGTCGAGCGACAGGCGGACGCGTCTGATGTCTGCGGATCGATTCCTGTGATTACCAGCTCTGCAGCCCCCCATACAGCCTGAGTTAAGTGCAGACAACCGAGAGTACCTCTCAGGATGACTCGAATAATACAACAGTTTCGCGGATCTCGTTCGAGCAGCAGACCGAGTTCCGAGCTCTCGGTTCGACGAACGGACGCGCCTGATGTCTCGAAATCGATTCCTGTGACCAGCAGCACTGTAGCCCCCTCCAGCACGATTCAAGTACAGAAAACCGAGAGCACTTCAAGATGACTCGAACAATACAAATAGGTTCGCAAACCTAGCTCGGGGAGCAGGCCGAGTTCAGAGCTCTTGATTTAACAGATGAGCGCGCCTGAAAATTCTGAATCGATTCCTGTGATTAGCAGCTCTGTGGCTGCCCTAGAGATCGAGTTTTGTACAAAAACTGAGAGCGTCTGCTGCAATAACTCGAACAATACGAATAGGTTTGCGACCCTAGCTCGGCTAGTAGACCGAGCTCAGACCTCTGGATTCAAGAGGCGAACGCATCTGATCATTCTGAATGCATTAGCTGTGCTGACCAGCTCTGTAGATGTCCTGAAGCTCGAGTTATCTTGAAAAAACCGACAGCGCATATTAAGAAACTCGAAACGGCCGTTCCCGCCTGCCTGCTGTTTGGCCTTCAAAGTCACCCGATCGAAGCTGATGAAGATGGCGAGCGGGAATAAGATCATATATCATGAGAAAAAATACTAGAGCTCTAACGAATCATCAAACTTTGAGAACGAAATTTTCAACCGACCAAAAGTCACCAAAAGGTCCGTCGAGATTTTTCTTGCCAACTAGCTCTCCAGCTCCCCGGAATTACTCTTAAGCTTCCAGCAATAACTTGCTAAGGGGAGCTCTACGAGTTATATTCGCAAAACCACCCAAAAGGTACCACATTGTCCGTTCTGGTCGGGTCGACC
>CAUYUJ010015517.1:0-47500 GCA_963575745.1 Prorocentrum cordatum
CCTCCTCCACCTCCTCCTCCTCCTCCTCCTCCTCCTCCTCCTACCGACCGAGTGCTACAGCAGGCCCCGCGGGACGGGCGTGGACGACGCGGGCCTCGGGCGCCTGGCGGGCGGCCCCCGAGGCGGGCCCCCCCCCCAGATGGTCCGGCAGGCGGCGGCAGCGTCCGCGCGGCAGGCGAGCCCCCGCCGCGCGCGCGCGAGGCGGTGCACATCGCCCGGGGGGTCGGCGGCGCAAACATGAAGTCCTGGAGCCTGCTTGTTCTTCAGATTTATGTCGGGCCTGTCCCCCTACAGGGGGATTTTCGATGAAAGATAAAAGATACACCAGAAGTAATAAAGCCTAGAAACCTCGAAAACACTCCAAATGAGGTCCGAATGCCCCAGATGGCCCCCGAGACGGCCCAAGAGGGCCCCGAGTCGCCCAAAGATCGGGCGAAAACGCCCACGATAGCCCCAAGACCGTCCAAGAACCCTCCAAGACGTCCCAGGCCCCCTCCAAGAGACTCCCAGGAAGCCCCAAGAGGCCCCCACGAGGCTTCCGAGCGGCCCCTAAGAGCTTCCCAAGAGGCCCACAAACTACCCCCAAGAGGCCCCCAAGAGCGCTCGTCGTCGTCGTCGTCGTCGTCGTCGTCGTCGTCGCCATTCAGGGTCGGCGGCACCGGCCGTAAGGCCTTCGCAATACTCCAAAACTGGTCTGGGGACTATTTTTAAAAAATGTGTTTGCCTTTTTGGGGTATCTTTAGGGTATTTCCCCACATCCAAAGTGGGGTTCTTGTTTTCTCTGGACACCCCGCGCAGGAACAGGAACCCACCATCATCATCATCATCATCATCATCATCATCATCATCATCATCATCATCATCATCATCATCATCATCATCATCATCATCATCATGATCATGATCATCATCATCATCATCATCATCATCATCATCATCATCATCTTGATCATCATCTTGATCATCATCATCATCATCATCATCATCATCATCATCATCATCATCATCATCACTCATTCCTCACTCACTCACTCATCATCCCTTACACACTCACTCACTCACTCACTCACTCACTCACTCACTCACTCACTCACTCACTCACTCACTCACTGACTCACTGACTCATCAGCACTCACATATCATGATGATTAATGTGCGCGTGAGAGAGTGTGATGATGATCATCATCATCACCAGTCAGTCAGTCAGTCAGTCAGTCACTCACTCACTCACTCACTCGCCTTGGGCCTCGTCTGTGAGTGAATTGCGAAGGAGTCTCAAGCGGGAGCCCCCTCGCTATGGGGCCCGCGGATTATGTTACTAATCCGAGCGGGTCATCCAATTCCTGTAACTGTCGCCACTTTTGGGCTCTCGCGCTGCCAGAACGCTACTCCCAGGCCACATTTGTGAGTGAATTGCGAGGAAGTCTCAAGCGGGAGCCCCCTCCCTATGGGGCCCGCGGATCATGTTACTAATCCGAGCGGGTCATCAAATTCCTGTAACTGTTGCCACTTTTGGGCTCTCGCGCAACCAGAACGCCATTCCCAGGCCACATTTGTTAGTGAATTGCGAGGAAGTCTCAAGCGGGAGCACCCTCCCTATGGGGCCCGCGGATCATGTTACTAATCCGAGCGGGTCATCAAATTCCTGTAACTGTCGCCACTTTGGGGCTCTCGCGCTGCCAGAACGCCACTCCCAGGCCACATTTGTGAGTGAGTTGCGAGGAAGTCTCAAGCGGGAGCCCCCTCCCTATGGGGCCCGCGGATCATGTTGCTAATCCGAGCGGGTCATCCAATTCCTGTGACTGTCGCCACTTTGGGGCTCTCGCGCTGCCAAAACGCCATTCCCAGGCCACATTTTGAATGCCCAGAACGAACTGTAGGCCACTTCGTGCTCCCAGAACACCATTCCCGGGCCACATTTTGAATGCCCGGAGCCAACTGTAAGCACAACTCCCGGGCCACTTTCTGAATGTCCGGAGCCAAAACAGGAGGGCGAGGTCGGGGGCAACGTAGGGAGAGGGGGGAGGGCCCGCGCCGGGGCGAGAAGAAATATACGCAGAAGAGACAGCCAGGACGCCTCACCGACCTCGAGGACGACGGTGAGGGCTTTTTCCAAATTCGCCTAGAGGATTCTCATGTGGGGTCCTTCCGTCGGAGTAATTTTATTTGTTCGTCGAAAATTCCCTTGTAGGGGGACACGCCCGACACAACTTTAGATTCGGGCAAGCTTACTTGCACGGCGTTCCCTCCCCCCCCTCGCCCCTCCTCGCGCAGCTGCTGGCGTGCAGGTGCTTTTTGACGTGCGTGACTTCCACACGTCAAGTCGTTTGCGGCTTGCTCCAGGTTCAGGCCCCCCCCCGTCCATGCAAGTAAACTTGCTGGAGTCTAGAAAAAACAGGCTCGTGCTCGCGCACGAGGCGGTGCACATCGCCCGGTGCGTCGGTGGTGCAAGCGTGAAGTCCTGAGGGATTCGAGTTCCCAGACCCCCTCGAGTCATGAAACAATCATGACGGGAGGTGTTTCGCTATTTTCTGCCTCTGAGGGCCCTTGCCGGGCCTCGGGATCGTCGAACAACGACGCAGGATGAAACACTGGTCCTGGGGAATGGGTCGAGACTTCTGGGGGTCGACGTATGGAAAAATCATGACGTCGGGGGTCTGGGTCGGGCGCGAATTTTGGGGGGGCGATAGATGGGGGGCGAGAAAGGTACCCTTCTCTGGCCGGCAAGGGCCCCTTTGGGGCCCTAGAGGGCCCCTTTAGGGGGGCCCAAGAGGGCCCCTTTTCGGCAGCTCTCACTGCCCCCCCCCCCTCATTTTGACTACCTACCAAACCACTCAAACCCAACCCAAAGAACCGAATTTTGCCCGAATGTCGGGTTGGGGGGGGGGTACGGGTTCCGTGTTTTTTTTTTTCAGTGTTCCCCGACACCCCCCCCTAGAAATGAAGGGCAAATCGGGGCCTTCGGGTTGGGTTGAGGTGGCTTGGTGGGCGGTGACATGTGTCGCCCCCTATCAATCACGCGTCCTCCGATCGAGGCCTCATAAGATGGGGTCCGGGTAGATGGGGTCGACGGATCGCACCGCCCCGCTGATGCATCGGCGATGCCTCGGCGATGCCTCGGAGACGGCGGCGGGTGCATGGGTGACGCCTGTTGCAGATCGAGCCTGCTCCTCCTCCTCCTCCTCCTCCTCCCCCTCCTCCACGTCGGCCTGTGCATGGGTGAGACGGCGGCAGCTCCACATCGAGCGGCATCGCCGATGCATCGCCGATGCATCGGCGATGTGGTGCGATCCTCCGATCCCATCTGCTCGTACCCTACCTGGGAGGCCTAGATCAAAGACGAAGTCCTGAAGGATGGGGCCCTAAACCAAGACGTGCTTGCGTCGTGTCACAAGAGGAAACACGACGGGCGGCAATTGGCAGCTTTCGGCCTCTGGGAGGCCCTCGCAGGGCCCCAGGACCGTCAAAAGCGACCACGGATGAAAATAGAATCACAAAAAGGCCATACACATAAACTGTTGGCGCTCCGCGCGGATTTCTTGGATCCGCGCTGGACCCCATTTTCTGGCGCGCGGAGCGCACCAGGGGCGGCGCCGGAGGCGCCGCCAGGGGGGCCCAGCGCGGATCCAAGAAACCCGTGGAGCTCCGACAGTTCATTGTTATACCATGTTTCTTCTTCGAAATTTGCAGTTTTCGACCTCTGGAAGGCCCTCGCCGAGCTCTCGAACTGTCACGAGCGACCATGGGATGAGGAACCAGGGGGGAGGGAGAACGGGTCGGGACTTCTGGGGACCTCGTATGGAAAGAATCGGGGCGTCGCACGTCTGGGAGGACGAGGTGCCTCCAACAGTGCACATCCAACCTTGGACCCCTGCCCATCCCCAAGGCCCCATCTAGACGCCTCCTAGATGGGGTCGGAGGATCTCGACGCATCGCCGATGCATCGGCGATGCATCGCCGATGCATCGGCGATGCATTGGCGACGTCGGCGATGCATCAGCGACGTCGGCGTGGAGAAACTTGGACCCCACTTCGAGCCGCATCGCTGATGCATCCCCGATGCACCGGCGATTCGGCAACATCCTCCGACCCCACTTGGGAGGCCTACGCCGAGAGTTTTGGGGGGGGGGCTCGGGGGCGGGCGGCACTGCTCGGCGAGCCTGGGCCGAGCCGGCGGCTTCTGCAGTCGCGCTTCGCTTAGGTCGGGCATGTCCTCCTGCAGGCGGAGTGTCGACGAAAGTTAAAACATGGTCGAAACATGCTCAAGAATGGCCGAACAGAATCGAGACGTGCTCGAACATACCCAGAAATAGTCGGAACATGCTCCCAAATAGTCCAACCTATTTTTTGGTAACAAAAACAATAGTCCCTGGATTCTGTTTGGACTCTTTTCGCACCTTCCTCCTGGACAGGGACACGCCCGGCTCAAGGCTTCGCCCCTCGGCGCCGCGCGCGGGGGGCGGGGCGCGTCGACGGGCGGCGCCGGGGGGCGCGGGGCGGCACCGCTGGAAGGGCAAGCCCGGGCCGGGCGGGCCGCTGCTGCAGCCGACAAAAAGGGGCCCAGGGCCACACTTTTTCTCGCCGGCGGCGAGGCAGCGGCAATCCGCACCAGAGGATAGACCGGCGGCGACGACAGGGGCAAACAGCCCAAGGGCGGGCATTACACGCATTCGCCCGGGAGCCTCGTCGAAGACATAGCTCATCGGCGCCCCTGGATACACGTATTGCTCTCCCCTGGGCTCTTCGCCCCTATCGTCGCCTCTGAAAAGAGCAAAACAGGGGCACTCCTGAGCTAGTTGTCCGGCGTGCAAGGGCGGAGGGAGGACAAGGGGGCGGCGGGCGGAAGGGGCGGAGGAGGCGCTCAGAGGCGGAAGAGGCCCAGGGCCACAAACAGAACTAGACACAAACCCTCGGATTCCACATGCTCTCCCACATGCTCTGGGTGCTCGTCTTCTTCTTCCCCCCCTCCCCCACTGCCCATGGTTTCCTTATATTTTCCTGGGGGTCGACGACGCGTCGTGTCTCTGTGATTTTTGTTCCCTGCTGCAGCCGAGCTGCGCTCCAGCTCGAGCCCAGGCGACACGGCGCGCCCCGCTGCGGCCTGCTCTCAGAGGACCCCCTCCCCTGCGCGCTGACGCAGAGGTCGGATCCGAGGGGGGGGAGGAGGCTTTTTTTTTTCCAGCGCGACGAGAAGCCAAGGAAAAGCGGAGTGCCTGAAGTGACCCCAAAAGCATCTGCGGAACGATCCAAAAGCGCAGGACCGAGCGGGGGGGAGGAGGAGGGGAGAGGGGAGCGCCGAGGGGCCAGCACTGGCCTCTGGTCGCTGCCAGGCCGGACGCGGGCCTGCAGTCAAACTGCTGCCCTCAGGGGCGCCACGCGAGCGACGATCCCAAAAGGGGGTCACACGCGAGGTGGCACCGCGCCCTTGCGCGGCGGCTTGCGCGCCGCCGGCGCGGCGGGGGGCCACATCCGAAGCGAGGGCGCCGCCGCGCGACCTTGCGCGGGCAGACGACGTGCAGATGACGGCGCAGACGGCCCCGTTTCTCTGCGTCGCTCCAGCGAGGAGCGGGCGTCCTTCTTGGGCCCCGATCGCGCCCCGGTGCACAAAGAGCGCCGGAGGGACAGCCGTGGCCCGAGCGGTTCCTGTCTGTCGGCGCCCGGGCTGCAGGAGGGCGGGCGGCAGAACACGAGCCCGACTGCACCACACTCGGCGGCAAAAAGTTAGCTCAAACTCCTCCAGTGCGAAACTGTGGCGGTGCTTAGCACAAGGGGGGGCTCGAACGTCCCTCGCCGCCCAGAGCGGAAGTATACCTGAGGCCAGAGACGCACAGAACACCACAACAACAACGGTTGGGCTGCTAACGTATTGCGCAGCAGGCGGGATTTCCAGGGAACGGCCAGACCCGAGACGGGAGGGACGAACGCGTCGCAGGAGCATGAGCAGAGCTCCGGGGCGAACGTGTGGTGCGAGCCTGCTGGCGGCTCTGCCGCGTGCTCGGGGGGCAAACCGCATGGCGGACTCAAGAAACCCTGAACCCAAAAAAGATCTCATCTCTCGGGGGCGCATCTTTTGCCTCCGCCGCCTTCCGCCAGCCTTTTGCCGGCTTCCGCCGGCGGAGGCGGCCTCGCGTTGTACTTCCGCCGCCCTGTCCGCCGATGAAGAGGAGGCAGCCCCTTCGAAGCCTTTCTAGAGCGCCTCATATACAGGGGATGCTGGGGGAGAGGGAGGGCGAAGGGCGGGAGGGCGGGGCGGGGCAGGACTTGGAAGACTGATGCAGCCATCGTGCTGCCACAGGGTATGCTGCGCAAGGAACGAGGGTGCTTCCTTCGCGCCGCGGGAGAGCCTCGGCCACGAGTGGACTCCCCGACCTCGATCTGAGCCACGCCGAGAAGAGGGTGGTAGGACCCGGAGAGGGAGCGCGGAGGAAGCAGGAGGAGAGCGCAGGGAGGAGGGCGGAGGTGAGACGAGGAGGAAGCAGGAGGAGAGGGCGGAGGGGGCGCAGCAGAATGGGCAAGGGGTGGTGATGATTTCGACGGCGGCGACGACGACGATGATGAGGATGATGACGATGCTGACGATGATGCTGATGATGATGTTGGTGATGATGATGATGATGATGAGGAGGAGGAGGAGGAGGGGGACGGAGATCATGAGGAGGATGATGGTGCTGCAGATGGTGATGATGGTGATGACGATGATGATGGTGATGAAGGTGATGTTGGTAATGAAGATGATGATGATGATGATGATGATGATGATGATGATGATGATGATGATGATGATGATGATGATGATGCTGAGTCTGATTATGATGCTGATAAGGATGACACTGGTGATGACGACGACGATGACGATGAATACGACGGCGATGCTGATGATGATGATGATGATGATGATGATGATGATGATGATGGTGATGGTAATGATGATGGTGATGGCGATGGTGCTGCTGATGATGAGGGTGATTGTGATGATGCTCATGATGTTGACGGTGATGATGATGCTATAGTGATAGTGATGGTGACGAGGATGATAATGATGAGGATGCTGGTGATGATGATGATACTGATGAATATGATGATGCTGGTGATGATGGTGATGCCGACGAGGAGGGGGCGGAGGAGGATGAGGAGGGGGAAAAGGAGATTTGAAGCTACGGTTCATCCTGTAAAAGTCGGTGGAACGTAAAGCATGAAGGAAGGAGGCGAAAGAGAAGGATGAGGGAGGAGACCTCCAGAGTCCCAAGGGGTTCGAGACTGCCACAAGGCTGCCTCCTCCTCTTCCCACGCCTGTTCCTCGCCGTGCTCCCCGTCCTCCTCCTCCACCGAGTGAAGCAGCAGCACGGGGCAGCGTCTACGGCGCACAACCAGCATGCACCCAGACGTCCAACGTGTTCTCAGAGCATGTCTCCCGGGCCTCCCGACGCCTCTCTGGGGGCTGGTCATAGGCCGATTTTGGACGACAAATAAAACATACCCCGAAACTGCTCAAACATAGTCAAACATGTTGTTTTGGATTCGCGGGTCGAGAGCGCACCTCTTCCGGTCGAAGCTAAGCGGGCCGCGCGAAGCTTGAATTAACAGAGAGGGGGGGACAGAAGGAGAGCGGCCTCACGGCAAGGCCAGGAGGAGGCAAAGCCGCGGAAACATAGTCAAACGAATTGTCGCACAATTAGTCCCCCGACTACTTTTTTACTATTTTTGGATTTTCCTCCTGTACAAGGACACGCCCGAGTCAAGACGGGTCTCGAGTCCCACGCCGTTGTCTCAAGGCCATTCGGCCCGGGAGTAACAGCAAACGTGCAACCATTGTCGACATCACGCCTGCTCCCCGAGGCTGGCCCACGGACCCGTCCAGGAGTGCGCTTCGGCGATGATCTCGAAGGGAGTCTAGCCGTGGCGACGAGGAGCCGCACAGAGGCCCGAGCAACAAAATCGAAGGACGCCCCAACCCTCGGACCCCAAACCTCGCCCCCATAATGTAAGGAAGCGTTATTTTTATACTATATATATTAAAAAAAATCCCAGTGCGACCCTACCTAGAAGTTGGAACCCCTAGGGAAGCAGCATTAGTAGTAACAGTAACGCTAAGCTAAAGCTAAGCTAAAGCTAAGCTAAAGCTAAGCTAAAGCTAAGCTAAAGCTAAGCTAAAGCTAAGCTAAAGCTGAAGCTAAGCTGAAGTTAAGCTAAAGCTAAGCTAAAGCTAAGCAAAAGCTAAGCTAACGCTAAGCTACAGTTGAGCAGCAGCTAAGCTAAAGCTAAGCTACAGCTAAGCTACAGCTAAGCTGAAGCTGAGCTAAAGCTAAGCTAAAGCTAAGCTAAAGCTAAACTAAAGCTAAGCTAAAGCTAAGTTAAAGCTAAGCTAAAGCTAAGCTACAGCTAAGCTAAAGCTGAGCTAAAGCTGAGCTAAAGCTGAGCTAAAGCTAAGCTAAAACTAAGCTAAAGCTAAGCTAAAGCTCAGCGAAACGCTAAGCGAAACGCTGAGCGAAACGCTAAGCGAAACGCTAAGCGAAAAGCTAAGCTACAGCTAAGCGCAAGCTAAGCTAAAGCTAAAGCTAAAGCTAAAGCTAAAGCTAAAGCTAAAGCTAAAGCTAAAGCTAAAACTCCCAGGGGACTGGGGGGAAACCGCTCCCAGGGGAGTGGGGGAACCGCCCGGGGCGTGTTCCACTGCCCGGCCCCTTTAAGCTAAGAGAGTAAGAACCCTTCTAGGCAGAGCCTAGGGCCTAGGTAGGGAAAAAACACTTTTTGGGGGCGGACGTTTAATAATTGTTTTCGCGGGCCTCCTCGCCCCCGCAATAGCGGGGGGGCAGGGCAGGCAGACTGGGGGCTGACAGTTCCGGGTTGCCTGGAAGGCCAGGGGGGGGGGGGCACGAGGTGGCGATCCAGGGCGCGGGGGCCAGGGTGGTGGACGGGGTGATTTTGCAGGGCGAGCTCGTCTCCTCCTCCTCCTCCTCCTCCTCCTCCTCCTCCTCCTCCTCCTCCTCCTCCGCCTTCCCCTCGCCCTCCTCCTCCTCTCCTCCTCCTCCTCTGCCTTTTCCTCCCTCTCCTTCTCGTCCTCCTCCTTCTGTTTCTCTTCCCCCTCGTCTTTCTCCTCCTCGTCCTCCTCCTCCTTTTCCTTTTTCTCCGCTTCCTCCTCCTCGTTCTCCTCATGTTCGTCCTCCTCCTCCCCCCCCCCCCCGTCCGCAAGGACGAGGGCGGCCCTCTCGCTGTCTCGTCTCTCCTTCCTCCTCGTCGCCGCGCGCCGCAGTCCGCAGTCCGCAGATCCGCCCTACTTTGGTTTTTTTCCCAACTTAAAGTTGCGTCGGATATCCACCTGTAAGGAGCCGGAAAAGTAGGGCGGTAATTTCTGCACCCATCATAAAATGGGGCGACAATCCACAGAAGTAGGGCGGAAACAACTAAAGAAAAGTAGAGCGGAAATTGGCATCAAAGGCGGAAATCCCAAGCCCTACTTAATTACGAGCTTCCCCAAAGTAGGGCGGATCCGGAGTCAGGGAAGGGAAGCGGGCGCCCCGCGGCCGCCCCCCCTCGAATTGCGCAACGGCGCGCGCGGAAGAGAATTCTGGCGGAGAAAGGCAAAGCAGGCGGACCGTCTGTGGCGACGAACGTGCCACGTCGTGCTCTGCCATGCTACGCTTTGATCTTGAACGCCATGCTATGCAATGTTATGATCGGGGCCGCTGTGCGATGCCATGCTTTGCGTTGCAAAGATTTGTAATGCAATTCTGCACTGCGCCACGCCACGCCATGCTGTGACATACTACGCTTTGCGGTGCTCTTCAACGCCCTGCCATGCCGTGTTCTACAATGCATCGCGTACCCTTTCGAGATCATTGCCCTGCTCGACATCCAACTGCGAGTAGAGAGGGGATCTGCGCTATGGTAAGGGATGGGAGGGAGGGGTAGGCTGTCATATATGAAGCGAACGCCGGGGGGCGGACGATTAAACAAAACAGTTTCCGGCGGCTGAATTCTATTAGTCCGCTCCACTCAATCATTTTGGGGGGTCCGGTGGGGGGTGGGGGGGAGGCGGTTTTTATTTTAATCGTTTCCTCGCATTACCCCCTCCTCCTCCTTCTCCTCCTCTTCCTCTCCCTCCTCCCTAGAGAGGGGAGGAAGAAAGAAGAGAACATAACGGAAGAGCAGAGAAGAGCAGAGAAGCGAAACCAAGAGGAGCACGAGGCGAAGGAGGAGAAAAGGAGAAGAGGGAGGGTGTGGAGAGGACGACGACAGACCCTTCTGGAGCTGGTGTCTGTGTTAAGGCGGCCGAAGTGCTCTAGGACAGGAGGAGGACGAGGATGGGGAGAAGAAGAAGAAGGGGAAAGAGAGGGGGAGGAGGATCGATCCTCGAACGCCGAATTGCGATCCCTCTTAACCCTCGGGGGTCGCAAAACGGTGCGGTGACAGACCAGGCGGTGACCTCGGAATTCTCACAGAACTCACCAGAAGGCCCCAACCGTCAGAGACGTCCTCGGAGTCCCATAACCGCGCGGCCTCTCCAAATCCCCACAGACTTACCACACGGTGTGGTCTCCGTACCAATCGTCGGAAAAGGGCGAGTTGATGCAATGGGGGGGTAACTCAAGGTGTCCCTGGCACAAGGGACAAGGGTGCCCCCAGCTTTTCTCTCAACGTTGGAGCCCCATGGGGCTCTCTGGGCCTCGTGGGAGGAGGGGGGGGAGGAGGAGGAGGAGGAGGAGGAGAGGGAGGAGGAGAAGGAGAGGGAGGAGGAGAAGGAGGAGGAGGAGGAGGAGGAGGAGGAGGAGGAGGAGGAGAAGGAGGCGGAGGAGAGTCCAGGCTCGCCGTTTCCTCCGACAGGCTGCTGCCCCCGGCGGGCCCCCGGGCCTCTCCTCCGGGAGGCGGGCGAATCCAGACGGGGCGACGAGGGCCTCGAGGCGTCCCCGGAAGCCCCCCCCGAGGCTGTCTCGACTCGCCCTCCTGCGAGGCGGGGATTTATCCATACAGGGCAGTTTTTAATACATAGGATTTCTAAGAATATAGGATTTTCAATACATGACTAATTTATGAATAAATTCGTGCATGAGCTCATCGTTGTTTTTGATACTGAATCCCTGCATTTCTAATACATGATCCGCACGCGGAGCATGTATTAAAAACGGCACTGTATTCACTGACCAGACCTCCGAGGCGGACCTGGCACCAGCGGGCAGGGTGGTAGTGGGGGGGGGACGTCGATGGAGTCTGAAGAGAAGGTCAACGATGCTGCATCCTCGGGGGACCTCGTCTGTCCCATCTCGGCCCATCTGCGTCGAACCCGTGTGGAATCCATGTCGGCCTCGTCGGATCCGTGTCGACTCCGTGTCGAGTCCGCGTCGAATTCACGCCAAATCCGCGTCGAGTCTGGATCGAGCCCGCGCCGGGCACAAGAAAGGACACCAATTTGGGGGACAGGCGAGGTTCCCCGAAGATGCAACTAACAGAAGAGCTCCTTGAAGGCCCTTTATTCACCCCTCATTCGGGTCACCCCACAATGCCACCCGCCGGACCGTGGCGACGAGGACCTCGGGGCGTCCCGGGAAGCCCCCCCCCCCGAAGCTGTCCCGGCTCGCCCTCCTCTGAGTGAGGACTCCCCCCGAACTTAAGTGTTCTCAGAAGCGTTGGGGGAATGTCTTGATGTCCGTTGTCCACGTTTCGCTCTTGACTCGACCAAACGTTCTCATAACGACACCCTGTAATGTGGAAGTCAGGCAGGCGGCGTAGTGATACCCAAAAACGCGTTGAGAGTATACTGGGAACGAGAAGACAAGGTGCAAGTGTGGGCCACAGGCCGATCCTGGACCTGGAAAAAGTAACCAACACTGCACCCCAAGCGAAAGAACACGCCGAATTGTCAATGGAAAGCAAGCGCCCCCAGCGATTCTGAGATCATCTGGGCCCCTATCAGGCGCGGCCTAACCGACCCCTAGCAAGCCATCCCTTTCGGTGACGTCGCCCTCGCCTCTCAAGCGTCCCTCTCGCCTCTGGCCGCATACTATCGTCTCAGGGCGAGGCGTGGGGGGGACGTCACGGAAGGAAATGGCTTGCTAGGGGTCGGTTAGGCCGCCCCTGACCCCAGCGTTTCAGACGAGAAGCCAACGCAGGAGGGTTTGGGGAAACAGTAACCAGAACTGCACCCACGACAAAAGAACATGCCGAATTGACTATGGAAGGCAAGCGCCCCCAGCGTTTCTGTTGAGCAGGGACCGACCGTCCCGGCATTTCTACAGTCCTACCACCAAATGTTCAGAGAGCCCAAACATGTTCTAAGAGCAAAAACAATGCTCTTAGAACGTAAGACCGACGTGTTCAAACAAGACAGCCCCAGCCATAAATGATTCAAGAACACTTCGTGGCGACCACAAAAGGTTCTTAGAACATTGTTGGGTAGGGCTCGAGGCGAGCCAGGACGCTTCGGCACTGCTTGCTTCTGAGATCAGCAGCGGCGGCGGCGGGGACGCCGGCGCGCACGTCCTGGTGCGGGCCGCGGCCTCTGGCCGGCCCGCGCTCGGCTTCGAGGCGCAGCCGCTGCAGCCGCCGCACGGTGCGCACCTCTGCGCGGGGGGGCGAGGAGAAGAGGAGGAGGAGGAGGAGGAGGAGGAGGAGGAGGGGGAGGACCAGTGGAAACACAAGAGTCATCAGCGATGTTGGAATTGACCCTCCCTCCAAGCTCCCTCTTCATGGGCCCATTTCCATTGAGGGAACTGCCTCGTTGGAAGACAGCAGTTTGAAGATCTTGAAGCGTGCCAAAACATTGTTCTCGGGATTTCAACGCCACGTATCAACCTGACTGCTGCGTCTTGACAATCCAGGATCGTGCCAGGACGCCATGGTTGGGATTTCAATACAGCGACTCAACATTATTTGCGCGCCCGCCTAATCCTGAGCCCTTGCAAAACACCCTTTCTGGTACGTTGATCATGGGAACCCGTGAAACTCTTGCAACTGTTTAGAAGGAATGTGCGCGGCACTGAGGCGAGAGCCACATTTTGAAAGCCACCCGCCCTCAATATGTGAAGCTTCTGCGTAAAAAACGAAGGTGCGCGGCGCTGAGGCGAGATCAACATTTTTAGAACGACCCGCCCTCAATCCATTAAACTCTTGCACTTGTTTTAAGAATGTGCGCGACGCTACGGCGAGAACCACTTTTCGAAAACTGCCTGCCCTCAATCCGTGAACCTCTTGTCATTGTCAAAGCGAATGTGCGCGGCGCTAAGGCGAGAGCCACATGTTGAAAGCGGCCCGCCCTCCATCAGTGAAACTGCTGTCACTTTTTAAGCTTCCGAATCATGAGTGGTGAGGGAGTCTCAGGCGAAACGCCCGGCCCGCCCTAAAAACTGGCCTCGGGGTGCGACAAGAAAGAGGTATCTACAAGGAGAAGGAATGGAGGAGAGGGAGGAGGAGGAGGATCAGGAGGAGGACTAGGAAGAGGAGGAGGAGGAGGAGGAGGAGGAGGAGGAGGAGGAGCAGGACGGAGAGGTAAAGGAGGAGAAGGAGGAGGAGGAAGAGGAGGATGAGATACAGAAGGAGGAGGAGGAGGAGGACGAGGAGGAGGAGGAGGAGGAGGAGGAGGAGGAGCGGGAGGGAAGGAGCGATGACTCGAGCGTGCGGTAGGTTCGCGTCGCGATGACGTCGGCGTTGGTCTCTGACACCGCGTAGGTTCTTCCACCTCTCACGCTCAGCGGCGCTTTCCAATCGCTGGAGCGATCCATGGAAGGCCGATGCTGGGCCACTGGTGGCGGGCAGCCTTGAATGCCCGCAGCGGCCGTCGCCGCCGCGTCGACGCGACACGAACCTGCCGTGCGAGAAGGTCGAGCTCCTCCTCCTCACCTTTGCCTCGACACCCGATCGGGTGGAGGGAGCCTGGGCGAGCCTACTGTCGGAGCCGCGGGAGACGGCTGCGTAGGTGGCGCCGTAGAGGACGTTGGAAGAGGAGGAGGAGGAGGAGGAGGAGGAGGAGGAGGAGGAGGAGAAGGAAAAGGCGGAAAAGGAAGAGCAACGAGGAGGAGCGAAGAGGAGCGAGGAGGAGCGAGGAGGAGAAGGAGGAGGAGGAGGTGGAGGAGGAGGAGGAGTAGGAGGAGGAGGGGCGGGAAGCAAAATGGGGGGGGGGAGCGGGAGGGAATTAGCAAGGAGACGGGGGACGGAGGGAGGAGGACCTTCGGAGACCCCAACGGAGGCCGGAGGCAGGGGGAGGGAGGGAGGGAGGATGATGGGAAAGCCTCGGAATATACACCAAGCCGCCTGGTCGGCCAAGGAGCTCGGTACACAAACGCCCCCGCTTCCCAACCTGTGAGGCGCTGGAGTGGCCAACACGGAAATTCCTTCGGCGAGTTGCCTGGGCTCCATGGCCAACCACTCGACGTGGTGGAGCTCGGCCAACCCGTGGAGCGCTGCAACCGCCGCTGGAGCGCTTGCGCTCAGAATCCCTTCGACGGGCTGTTTGGGCGCCTTGGCCGACCAAGCGCCGTGGCGTACAGATCGAGCCC
The DNA here is from genome assembly GCA_963575745.1 of Prorocentrum cordatum. Lineage (NCBI taxonomy): Eukaryota > Dinophyceae > Prorocentrales > Prorocentraceae > Prorocentrum > Prorocentrum cordatum. Next base: position 14,484 of record CAUYUJ010015517.1, read on the forward strand.
CTCTGGAGGCTGGGGGGGAGGGGCAAACGGTCCAGGCCATCGCCGCTGGGGAAGCGGCGGGGAGGCTGTAGAGCGACCTGAGGCCGGGCACGCGCTGGGGCAGCTCGCCGTCGCTCGCACCCCTTCCGCGTTCCGTTGTCGGCTTCGTGCGTGCACTTCTTCGCGAAGTGGCCCGAAATGCTCCTCGATTGACGAACCAACAACACACACACACACACATACACACACACACACCCATACCCATAGGGGGGTCGGAGAGGGCTATGGGTACGTGTTGTCGGATGGGGGTCCCCGCTCGAACGGGAGCGTTCCCCAGGGTCCGACAACCCGCACCCATACCCATAGCGAGTCCTCCTCCCAACGACCGCCCCTATGGGTATGGGTGTGTGTTGTTCGTTCGTCATCGATGGTCCCTGCCGAGGAAGATCACGTCCGAGCGGTGCCACAGTGCCTGCGCACGTGCTCCGCCCGGTTCCGGGGCGCGCGGCGAGGGCGGCGCGGTGGCCCGCTGCCGACGAGGAGCCGCGTCGGCGTGCCCCGGTCGTCTGGCTTGGCTTATGTCGGGCGTGTCCCCCTACAGGGGAAGTTTCGACGAACATTTTTTTTACACCCCAAAAAGATAATAAAAAATACTCAACAATAGACCCTTGACATTTTTTAGCATTTCTTGATTATTTTTGGGGTATTGTTTATTGTTCGTCGAAAATCCCCCTGTAGGGGGACAGGCCCGACATAAGGCTTGGCTCAGGAGAGGGAAGAAGACCACTCTCATATGAAGCGCCCCGGCAAGCGAGCCGTTCGGCAAACGCGCCCGCGGAAGGAATCGAACCGGACAGGGTTGCCGTTTCAGCAGGGGCCGATTCTGAGGGTCGGGGGCGGCGTGACCTCCCTCGCTTCTCAGCTTGCTGGGGGGGAGGCGCGGGAACCAGTGGCCGCCGCCCCCTGGAGCGAGGGAGGCGAAGCCCGAGGCACTGCGCGCGGCGCCGCCGAGGGCGGGGCCCAGGCCGGCCTGCGCGGAGGGGCCCGAGCCCTCCGTCCGTGCTCTCCGTGCCCGCGTGGTGCGGTGGGCTGCGGACACGGTGCGCGAACGCCACGGCTGCAGCCAAAAGAGCTCGTGTGGCCCAGGACATACAGGCCTCGGAACAAATTAGCGAACACATGCCACATTCATCCGTCAACGCCTCCCCCTCCCCCCAATGTTCAAAGTTGGCGGTGGGTCTGATGAGATGCACTTCGACCGCAGTCTCCCCCGCGCGTGCCAACATTGAGTTTTGGGGGGAGGGGGAGTGTTCAGTAATTGTTTCCCTCTACCGTGCTGAGTCGGCAGCGAGCGCCAGGGGGGGGGAGTGGCACGGGGCAGGCCTTCTCACAAGGCGGCGGGCTTGTCAGAAGACCTCTGGCCTTACAAGAAGCCGCGTCTGTTTTCGCAGCGGGCTCAGGCCACTTCTCACAAGGCCGGCGGCCTTCCGAGCCTTCTGAGGAGGCCCGCCCCCTCTGATTTGTCCCCTGGGCTCGCCGCCGATGTCTCGAATCCCTGCCAAGTGCCGCTCGCTATCACGCGCCAGCGGTAGCCAGAGTGGGTCGGGGATGGACTGAACCCCCTTTAGCAAAACGTGGTTTAGTGACAACGACCTGGGGCCCAAACCTGGAGGGCGTAAGCCTGGAAAATGACGGCCGCGGCGCCCTCTCGAGAACCGAAAACGGACAATTCACTAATCGACGTGTCAGGGTGGGGGTTCTGTCCAGCCCCGAGCGGGGGTGAGGGCCGCAAGGGGGGCGCGCAACAACTTCGGCAGCGGAGGAGGCGCGGCGGCGGCGGCGGCGGCACGCGGAAAGAAGGACGGGAGAAAGACAACGAGGAGGGCGAGGTGGAGGATGCTGGCGAGCAGGAAGCTGGCGAGAATGAGCAGGAGGAGCAGGAAGAGGAGGAGGAGGAGGAGGAGGAGGAGGAGGAGGAGGAGGAGGAGGAGGAGGAGGAGAGGAGGAGGAGGAGGAGGAGGAGGAGGAGATGGAAGAGGAGGGGGATGAGAAGGAGGGGGAGGTTGACGGGGAAGCGAAAGATGACGATGAGGATGCAAGCGAAGCGAAAGAGGCGGAGGAGGAGGAGAACGAGGATGCTGACAAGAGAGAGGCGGCAGACGAGGCAGCGGACAATGACGAGGAGAAAGAGGAGGAGAACGAGGAGCAAGAGGATGACGAGGAGGAAGAGGAACCTGATAATGGAGAAGAACAAAGGGGAGGGAGGAGGAGGAGGAGGGAGGAGGAGGAGGAGGAGAAATGACGAGGAGGAATAGTGTGGGGGAAACAGAAGGAGGAGGAGGAGGAGGAGGAGGAGGAGGAGGAGGAGGAGGAGGAGGAGAAATGAAGAGGAGAATGAGTGGGGAGAATAATGAGAAATGACGAGGAGGAGGAACATCAAATGGAGAAGAGAAAGAAAATGATGAGGCTGAGGAAGAGGAGGGAGAGGCGGATAATGAAGAGGGGAGGCAGACGCGGTGGAGGACGACGACGGGGACGGGGGGGGGTCCCACACCTCGCCCTACCAGAGCCAGACGAGGGCATGAAGGTATGGCTCTGGTTCGCCTTGGCCCCGTGAGTGGGCCCCGCCTCTTGGCGCGACCGCCCTGTGGAGCACGGTGGTCACAGGCTCGTATCCAGAAGTCCGGGTCAGGGCAATCATTGGGCCAGACGTAGGCGTGCCCTGGGCCGTGACGCCGCTGGCCTGTCGAATCACAGCGCCCTGCCTGCAGCGAGACGGCTCGGCCGAGGCCGAGGCGCCGCGTGCATGGAGGGAGGGGGGAGCGGCCGGGGCAGGACGGGGGCCTCGGAACGGCGCTGCCAGTATGCCAGCGCGGGCCCAGGCGGCGGCTCCGCAACCCAGGGGATTCTTTGGATTGCAGATCTGGTTCAACCACTGGCTGGTCAGAATGAGAACCCACGGGATTCCTTGGATTGCAAATCTGATTCAACCACTGGAGGCCGTCGCGGCAAGCCGCGCCCTGGGCGCGGAGGCCGTCGCGGGGGCCGCGCCTGCCGGGTTGCGCAGGTCGGCCGGAGCCCGCCAGGAGGAGGAGGAGGAGGGAGGATGAGGAGGAGGAGGAGGAGGAGGAGGATGAGGAGGAGGAGCAGGAGGAGGAGGAGGAGGAGGAGGGAGGAGGAGGGGTGAGGAGGGGGAGGAGAAGGGGGGAGGAGGGGGAAGGGGGGGGCAAGGACAGGGGGGGGCAAGGAGGAGCTGGACGACCATCGGAAAGGCGGGGCCCTTGGCTGACCTGCTGCACCAACAAACGCTCGCGCCGTGACGGCGCGCCTGGCCGTGCAGGAAGGAGCTCGTGCCTCCATTCGTCGAGCGGCCGAACAAGGGGGGGCGGGAGGAGGAGGAAGATGAGGAGGAGGAGGAAGATGAGGAGGAGGAGGAGGAGGAGGAGGAGGAGCAGCATGGCCCCTCTGGATCGTCCTTCTCCTCCAGCGCCTCCTCCATGTCTTGGGCGGCTCTGGGCCGTCTCGGGGCTCTCTTGGGCCGTCTTGAGGCCCTCTTGGGGGCCTGATGGGCCGTCTTGGAGCGGTGTTGGGAGCCTCTTGGGCGGTGCTTCAGCGCCAGAAACACGAAACAGCGAATGCAAAAACCTCCCTCATCTCCCTTGTCTCCCCCCCTTCCCGCCTTGCTCCCCCTCCTTGCCCCCCTCTCCCCCCACCTCTTCCCCTCCTCCACCCCCTGCCCTGCGAGGTTCTGCTCGTCTTCTCCGGCGCGATGCGGAGGTTCTTGGGGTGGTGGGGGCTCGAGAAGGCGCCCGTACGGAACGCCATCCGTGCGGGGACGGCAGGCGGGGGGGGGAGAGACGGAGGAAAGAAGGAGGACGGAGGGAGGAACGAAGGAGGAGGTGAAAGAGGAGGAGGAGGAGGAGGAGGAGGAGGAGGAGGAGGAGGAGGAAGAGGAGGAGGAGGAGTACGAGGAGGATGAGGAGGATGAGGAGGTAACGGAGAAGGAGGAAGAGGAGGAGGTAAGGAGGAGGAGGATGAGGAGGTAACAGAGGAGGAGGAGGAGGAGGAGGAGGAGTAGAAGGAGGAGGAGGAGGAGTGGTTTGCCTTCCCTCTCTCTTCGGGGCCACTGCTGACGGGTGGGGGTGACAGTCGGCGTGGCCGGATCCGCCTCGATGCCCCCGTCGGCCAGGGTGGCGCTCTGGGGGACACGGAGGGAGGACGGACACGGAGGGAGGAGAGAGGTGGGAAGTAGGAGTTCCTCCTCCTCCTCCTACTTCACCTCCTCTTCCTCCTCGTCCTCCTCCGCCCTCATATTCCTCCTCCTCCTCCTTCTCCTCGTCCTCCTCCTCCTCCTCCTCCTCCTCCTCCTCCTCCTCCTCCTCCTCCGTCTCCCTCCCCCTCCTCCTCGCATGACGTAAAGCGGGGGAAGGTTGCACTCATACCACGGCCAACGGAACAGGTGTGGGTAGGAAACGCGCTGTTTGAAGCGATGGTCATGCTATTCGCCACGCGTCTCATATTAGGCACAAGCTGTTGGATGGAACACCCGCAGGCCTTGGATTGGCGTATCGATCCAGGCTGTGACGTCCTTCACATGGCACCCCCTTCGGGCATTGACCTCCTCCCCAGCAGTGATAACCAGCGAATAAGGTCAGTGGTCGAGGGCACCGACTGAGATCGTGGCATTACGTGTCTCAGGCTTACACGGTCGCCTGTCAGATACGGAGGGGAGAAGCAAGTGTTCACATGGAAGAGGAGGTCATTAAACATTGCTAGGTTACGACGGGACCCGCAAGGAATGAAAAACCGCCAAGGAAAAACGTACCCCGATCGACTACGTAAGCGCATGGAAAACAGCATGATCGAACATGTTCAGATGATGTGTAAAGAAGGTTGCGACGATACGGTGCCTGAGGATATGGGGGAGGACCAACGGATCCGTGATGCGCTCTACTACACGGCGACATCCGAACCCTACCCCCCCCCCCCGACGATCGATTCTCCTCAAACGATGGGAGGCGGGGGTAGGGTTCGGATTTCGCCACGTGTTCGACGAATTCTGAACCCTACCCTCGCTGCTCATCGAGTTGCCTGAATCGTTGATTGGCGAGGGTAGGAATCGGATTTCGCCGACGATATGCAATTTGCATGCACCCTGGGATCCTCGCGAGGGGCAGGGCGAGGAATGGGCCCCCGATGTTCTGTCACGCAGGCCTCGGGCCCGACGGGCCGATCCCGAGATAGATCTCTGTTGCCCGCCCGAGCCCGCCGACACGGAGCAGGGAGCAGGTTGGAGACGTCTGCGACCACCCCCCCCACGGCCACGCCAGGGCCGCCAGGGGCAACTCAGGCCGACGAGAAGCAGGAACACACTGATGCCCCCTCAGGTCCCAGGGGCGAATCACTCCCGGGAACCAGAGACTCAACACCCACACCTCCCCCTCCCCCGGTACCTTCTCTTGAGCAGGGACCGACCGTCCCGGCATTCCCACAAGCCTACCACGCAGTGTTCTTAGAACCCAGAACTCTTCTAAGAACAACCATAAGCCTGATGCGTTGAAACAGGACAACCCGAGCCAGACATGCTCGAACATCTCGTGCAGACCACACACAACCCTTTTTTGCTGGGCCCAGAGGCAAGACCAGGACGCCTCGCCGCTGCTCGACTTCTCCTCCTCCGCTGCTCAAGGCGGCGCGGGCCGCCGCGGCCGCGGCGACGACGCCCTCGGCCGAGTGCCGCCGCAGACCGTCGCCCAGCAGCCGGCGCTGCCCGCCGGCCGCGCCCGGCAGCGCCCGGACGCGCGCGGGGGCTGCGCCGGGGCGCTGGGCAGCGCGGGGCTGTCCCGGGGGGCGCCGGCGGCACACGGAGGCCTCCTCCTCCTCCTCCTCCTCCTCCTCCTCCTCCTCCTCCTCCTCCTCCCTCCTCCTCCTCCTCCTCCTCTCCGCTCTCCTCCTCCTCCCTCCTCCTCCTCCTCCTCCTCCTCCTCCGCCTCCTCCTCCTCCTGGTTCTGGGAGCAAAACGAAAGGCGCAGCCGAAGAGAATCACAACAGAACCTCTGGAGGGCACGACAACTCGTCCCCAGACATTGAGCACTCCCCCTCTATAGAGGGCGGTGCCCGGCCGAACCCGAGCAGGTGGGGTCCGAGTGCAGCGCGGACGCGGCCGCCGCAGACCCTCGCAAGCTAAGCCCAGCTCCGAAGATCCGCGCGCAAGATGCGGCGGGGGAGGACCCAGAGCACCCGCAACGCACCAGCTTCTGCAACGGCCGCGGGAAGTCACCGCGCAGCGCGTGGAGCGAAGACGCCCAGGGTACCCGGACGAATCGCATCTGGTGTCTTGATGCGCGTCCGGGCTCCAGAAAATCGGTCAGGAGAGGGGAACGAAACCACATCCGCTGAAAGTCTGTCCCTAGACCCCGCCCGGGGTCCATGGCCATTTTTTCACCCGGGGTCCGTTCTTAACGGTCCTGCGGCCCGAAAACGCCCCCTCGGAGGTTTAACGAAACGCAGGAAAAAAAACCTCCCCGAACTCAAAACCTCGAAACTCGACCCCCCTTCCGACTCCCCAGAACCAATGCTGGGCCACCTCAGACCCCCCGCTAGCTCAAAGGTCCAAAATTGGCCATGGCCAGGATCTAGGGCGAGAGTGCTGTCACGATAATATTGGCTCACGATGAATTTCAGGATTTCCAAAAATTCGAGCGGCGCAGCCCGTGCGGAAAATTTGAAAACGAAGAAGATCCGGAAAACCTCGAAAGTCTTGGAACGCATCATTCCCAGACATCCGGCTCCTCCAATTTTCTCAATGCGTGGGCCCAGGAGGTCTAGGCCGGTTTCCAGTCCTGGGACTGCCCGGCGAGGGCTCCCCGAGGCCGATGGCCCAAAACCGCCAGCTCCAATTGTTTAAGAACGTCGGATCTCTGGGTAGCGGCGCAGCCAATGCGGAACATCTGGAACCAGGGATTATGTTCGGAAACATTGAAACTTTTGGAACGTATCGTTATCAGGAGGAGGAGGAGGAGGAGCAGCAGCAGCAGCAGCAGCAGCAGGAGCAGGAAGAGAAGAAGGAGAAGCAGGAGGAGGAGGAGGAGGAGGAGGAGGAGGAGGAGGAGGAGGAGGAGGAGGAGGAGCGAGAGGACGAGGAAGAGGAGCAGCAGGAGGAGGAAGAAGAGAAGGAGGAGGAGAAGGAGGAGGGGCAGGAGGGAGAAAGAAGAGGATGAGGAGGATGAGGAGGAGGAGGAGCGGCAGGATGAGGAGCAGGAGCAGGAGGAGGACAAGGAGGAGGAGGAGGAGGAGGAGGAGGAGGAGGAGGAGAAGAAGCAGGCACAGGAGGAGGAGCAGGAGGAGGAGGACAAGGAGGAGGAGGAGGAGGAGGAGGAGGAGGAGGAAGAGGAAATTCTGGAGGCGCTGGAAATCTTGGAGCGTGTCGTGAGCAGGACCTCGGCCTCCCCGGAGGGATCGGCCGCCCGTGGCGTGGTCGGCGCCCCCCGGTGCGCTCGGCAGGAGTGCGGCCTGCTCGCAGGGCCGCGGCGGCTCCGCGGCGCCGGCGCTGCCCGGGTGCGGCGGCCGGGCAGCCGAGCTGCTCCTGCCGGCGGCCCTCAAGCCCAGGCCCCCTCGGGCATTGGAAATCTGAACAGGCCCCGGGACACACGAACAAAAATACACACAGATCAAAGGATTCCCCATATTTTCCAATATTTTCTGGGTTTTTGTCTGCCCCCCCACTTCCCATATTTTCCCATATTTTCTTGGGAATCGACGATTAATTGTGTCTGTGTGTTTTTTCCCCTCCTGTCGGCGGCCCTCAAGCCCAGACCCCCTCGGGCATTGGAAAGTACAGTCAAAACGTGCAGTAAGGACGCGAGGTGAGGACGCAGGACCCTTGGAGGCTGAAGTTGGGACTTTTGTGGGCGGCGGCGACCAGTGAAAACGGCAAAGGACGGGCCACAGGGGCCGGGACGCAAGGGTATCCTAGAGGAAGGCGCGCGTCCTTACTAGGCGCGTTGACTGTACATGGCGGGAGGCGTTGCCGCATGGTCGGCTTCTGGAGGCCCTCACCGGGGCTCGGGGCCGTCAGGCATCGGCTCGGGATGGAGAGCCGGTCCAGGGGAGCGGGTCGAGACCTCTGAGGGTCGACGTTTGTGAAGACAAGAGAGCATGACGTCGGAGGCTGGCTGCGGGCAGAGAGGGTCTTTCGCAGCAGAAGCACAAAGCGGCCTACACATCCACTTTTGGCGCTCCGCGCGGATTTCTTGGATCCGCGCTGGGCCCCCCACCCCCCGGCCCGCGGAGAGCGCCCCTAGGGGCGGCGCCGGGGGCGGCGCCGGGGGGGCCCAGCGCGGATCCAAGAAATCCGCGCGGAGCGCCAAAAGTGGATGTTTGTGGCGGCCCTCCTTCTTCGAGCACATGGTGTCGGACAAAAACGCGCTAAATCATCCTGTGGCGCATGACGCGGGGCAGACACGTGCTGGTATTGTACGACGTGCGTCTCCCGCGCTAACGATTGCACGAACCGTTGCGAACAGTTTTGGGGCCCTCTTCGCGAAAGACCCAGTCGCCCGAATCCGACCAAGTCATGAAAAAAACACGACGGGTAATTTCCGACCACGTTTGTCGTCTGGAGGGCCTCGCCCGGCCCGGGGAGCGTCAAAACACTACTCTTAGGTCGGGCATGTCCCCCTACAGGCGGATTTTGGACGAAAAACTAAAACAAATCTTCAAAAATGGCCAATAACAGTCAAACAATCGTCCCAAAACTAATTGTTGATTATTTTTGAAGATCCTCCTGTATAGAGGGACAGGCCCGACTTAGGACTATTTTTGTCATCTGGAGGGCCTCGCCGGGCCCGGGGAGCGTCCGAAACTACTCAGGATGAAAAGCCGGTCCCGAGGGATGGGTCGAGACGTCCTGGGGTCTACGTCATGAAAAAACGCGACGGTGGGGTCTGTGGGCAAGAGTGACCTTCGGTGCGCGGCTTGCTGGCCATGGCGTGCGGTGCGACAATGGCGGCCTCCCAGACCCCCTCGGGTAAGGAGAAAATCATGACGGTCAGCTTCTCCGTATTTGTTCTGCCTCTGGGGGCCCTTACCGGCCCTCGGGGCCGTCAAAATACGACTCAGGAAGAAAAACTGGTCCAAGGGAATGGGTCGAGACCTGCAAGGGTCGACGCAATGAAAGAATCTTGACGTCGGGGGTCTGGACTGCGTGATGGGTCAGGGCCGCGTAGTAAACCTGGACACGCGAGACCCGGAGACCCAACATCCCTTAGAACCAATTTCTCCAGACGGCGGCACGAACAACATCCTGCACGACAGCAGCTCCAGCAGAAACCTTGGCACAGGCCCTATAATAGCCTGCACCAATCCCCCCTAAACCCGGACACAAACGCAGATTCGTGCAGTGCAGCAGACAAAACAATGCACGGAAGCTGGAAAAGTGTGCCTTTGCAGGATAGGAGTGTCGTTTCTTTGGTTTTCCGTGTCCTGGTTTATCCGTGTCCTGGTCTTCGCGGGGGCCTCCTACCAGACCACCCCAACCCAACCCGAAGACCCGAATTTGACCCGAATTTCGGGTTGGGGGGGTACGGATTCCATGTGTTTTTTCAATGTTCCCCGACCCCCCCACTGGAAATCGAGGATAAATTTGGGCCTTCGGGTTGGGTTGGGGTGGTTTGGTGGGTGGTGAAGATTGGGCTGGGCCCCGCAGCGCCCCCCAGAAGCCGCGCGCCAGAGGCCACTCCGGCAGAGGGCCACTCTCTTGCAGGCATGGCCGCTCCGGGGAGGCGCCGAGGGCACCTGGCGGCCAGGGAACAGGTCCTCCAGGCCGACGTCCCCTCTGCTCAGATCCCTGCGCATGTGCCGGGGAGACGTAAGACTCTCGGGTCGGGCGAAAGGGGGGGATAGCAAACGGGGGGGTTGAGAATCAGCTCATGTAGCTGATTTTCCCGGCGCCTCCCGGCGCCGGAGGCGGCGATGTATCGAGGAATGGGCCCCTCGGCGAGGCCGAAACCAGCTGCATGCAGCAGATTTCGCACCCCCCCTTTCCCACTCCCCCCCTTTCCTCCGGCCCGAGACTCGGGCGCTGGGGCTTTGGGTTGGCCCGACAGCATAGGGAAGCGAAGCACAACATAAAAGCATAACATCGGGGATGGACAGACCTCCCTTTAGTAAAACGTGGTTTAGTGAAAACGACCTCGGGCCCAAACCTGGCGGGCGCAAGCCTGGAAAATGACGGCCGCGGCGCCCTCTCGAGAACCGAAAACGGACAATTCACTAATCGACGTGTCACTATTGGGGGTTCTGTCCAGCCCCGATAACAGCTCGGAGGTCCGCGCGGATCTCGCGGATCGGCGTTGGGGCCTCCTGGCGGCGACTCCGGCGCCGCCCCCGGCGCGCTCCACGCGCCGTGGAGGGGGGCCCAGCGCGGATCCGAGCAACCCACGCGGACCTCCGAGTTTTGATGCTCATCTATGTATGCCATTCTTCGCTCCCCGAGCACAATCACGAAAAGGACGAGGCCCAGTCAGAAATTTGCGCGAGCCCCCGCTGCAAAACATCCCACGAGACCTGGAACGTCAAAATCCAGGACACGCTCGTCAGAAAGCGTCGGCAAACCCGAGTTCCGGCGCACTCGAGTCTTACGTTTCCCCGAATGTAAAAGAGGAGGTAGGCGTCGGGAGTGACCACCTGCTCCTCGGGCACCTCCTCCGAGAGATGGTCGTTGCACCTGGTCCACTTGCCGGAGCTCTTCACGTGCGCCGTGTAGTGGCCCGATCGCATGTCTGGGCCGTGGTGGTTCACGACCCCGAACAGATCGTACTGCGTCAGCGCCCGCGATAAGGTGCTGAAGCCTCGCAGCACTTCCGCCGTGGCGCCGAGCGCGGGCCCCGCTGCGGGGCACCCCTGCGCGCGCGGGGTGGGCGCCTCGACGTCGACGCGGTAGCTCTCCGCGACGCAGGACTGGAGGTCCACGGAAGAAGAAAACACGCCGTAGACATAAAATGTGTGGCGCTCGGCGCGGATTTCTCGGACCTGCGCTGGACCCCCGCCCCACCCCCAGCCCGCGGAACGCGCCAAGGGCGGCGCCGGGGGCGCCGCCGTGGGGGGCCCAGCGCGGATCCAAGAAATCCGCGCGGAGCGCCACAAAACATGTCGGTGGCGTGTTTTCATCTTCGAGTCCAGGCGCATCGGGAAGCTGACGAGGTTGCCCAGCTTGTAGCTGTCGTAGGGGCCATTCATTCGACCGCGTTTCAGCTGCACCGTCAGCAGCGGCGGGCACCCCCATAGGTTGTACGTTTTCTGGTGGCTGACCTCCACGTAACGCCCTTCCTTTTGGCGGCGAGCGAGGGGGGAAGTGAGAAGGAGAAGGCCTTCTCAGAAGGCGGCGGTGCTTCTCAGGAGTCCTCGAGACTTCTGAGAAGTTTATTGAGTCTTCGGGGAAGACTCAGAAAACCTCTGTCAGAAGGCCGGCGAGCTTCCGATCCTTCTGAAAAGGCCTTCTCCTTCTCACATCCCCCCCTGGCTCGCCGCGGATCCTTGGCCGTGCATTCTCGGCAATAGGCCGACAGCTCCGCTGCCTCCACGAACTTGCTCAGGCAACGCTCAATGGGCTCGGGCGCGGACTGCTCGATGACCGCCAGGCCGAGAGACTCGTGGTCGTGGACGTGCTCCGCGACCTTGTGTGTTTTGTTCACGTTGACAAGCAAAGGTGCAATGCTGTGCTCCTCGTCGCCACCGGATGGCGGCCTTAACCCTTTGAACCCAAGATGGCGACACGCTTTTGGCAACGGGCGTCACGATAGAGCGCGTCCTGCGTTACAGCGGGTCCTCCGCTCTTCTTTTATTTGCCGAAACAACACAATGCATTGACGTCGCTCGGGCGTCCATTTCCCGTGCATGCTCCGGTATCGTGCGCGATTCTTTTTTGCCCAATGATCCAGGATGCTCTTCGATGGCCCGCGCCGAAAGAGACACTGAGTTTCCTGAGTTTGACTCGGCTGTCGGTATCCTGAGTTCCTCGGCTGTCGGCATGCTCGCGAGGCGCTTCCTGAGTTTGACTCGGCTGTCGGCATCCTCACGTTTGCTGCTCGGTTGTGGGTTGATCAAGTCCATGGGGTTCAGGAGTTTCACGGGGCTTGTGTTGCTTTCCTGAGATCATCGCAGTATGTGATTCGTCGTAAGCTTCGGAACGATCGCACTCGGTTCCTTGAGGAAAAGGCCACCGAAATCAATGATGCAACTAATTCAGGAGACGGCCGCGTGGAGTGGCCAGGCGTTAAGTGTTTGATTGCCTTTGGGGGTGGGCGTAAGTCTGGGGACAAAAACGTGTTGCCTATGAGAGTGAATGCTGATGGTCAGCCGTACGAGTCACGCGAGGCCCTGGCACAAGGGCTCTTAGAGCATTTCGCAGCCACCGAGAGAGCTAAGATTTGTACAGTGCCAGAGCTCGTTACCCGCTATAATGAGCAGCAGCAGCAGTTCCATTCGAGTGGGCATCGTGAGCTGGCAGACTTGTACTCTTTAGCGGGATTGCAGTGTGACATCCAGTGTGCGGCGAAGCGCAAGGCAGCAGGACGCGATCTGTGCACCAATGACTTGTATCAGGCCGCGCCAGACCTCAGTGCACAGATTCTGCTGCCACTTGTGTTAAAAGTCCAGATGGCATGCCGGGAACCCCTGGCATGGAAGGGTGGGGTGGCGCACGACTTGTACAAAAAGGGGGACGCTCGGTTGTTGAAAAACTTTCGGGAAATCCTGCTTGGAGTGCACGTCTGCAAGCACCACCACAAGTTCCTGCGGCGCAAAATCCATGATGTTGCTTCGGTCCTGTTGGACTGCGATCAGCACGGGGGCCGTTCGGGGAGAGGCACGGCGGGTGCCTCGCTTCAAGTTCGGGCATTTCAGGACCTTGCTAGGCATCTGGGGTATACTTCGGTGCTTTTCTTCACGGATCTAAAAGCCGCGTTTCACACAGTCATTCGAGAGTTTTTAACCGCCTTGCCGTCGGCACAGCAGGACCTGGAGGATGTCATCGACGATCTGCAGTTGCCGCTAGCGCTTGAGGGGGTGATGAGGCAGTTGCTGGCAGAGCCAGCTGTGTTCGACAGGGTAGGCACCGAGCACTTGAGGGATGCAGTTGCCGATGTAAACTCGAGCACCTGGTTCCAGGTAAAAGATGCTACGTCCGTCGCGCAAGCGACGTTGGGGGCAAGGCCGGGCATGCCCCCTGCTGATTTCTTTTTTACCCTCGCTTTTGCCCCCGTGCATGAGGAGGTGAGGATGAGGTTTTTCGCCGAAAGTATCGACTTAAACGTTGAAGACATGTGCCCGCGGGTAGGCCGCACCTTCACCAGCCGCGACAAACAGCTGGACAGCCGCATAGGATCGCCCTCGTATGTGGACGATCTTGCCGTGCTGCAGGCATGTGCCAAAGCACGCGACTGCTGTAAGTTGGCCGAAGTTGTCGTCACTACCGTGCATCAAGTGATGACGGCGAGGGGGTTTGTCGTCAACTACGGGGAGGGCAAATCGACCCTGATGTTCCACCCTATCGGCGAGGGCAAGAAGATTGCTAAAGCGAAGATAGCCGCGTTTAAGGGGGAGATGTGGGTCCCTGCTATCAAGCGATCTGTTTTTGTTGCTAACGTGTGCAGGCACTTGGGATCTATGGTGCACGCCTCGGGCTCCATGAATGCTGAGCTTGCGCACAGGCACCACACCCAGCTGGGGGTACTTGGGGGGCTTAAGAATGCGGTATTCACCCGTAACAACGATTTACCAGTAGATACCCGCGTCAAGTATGCTGCCGCCTTCTGCCACAGCCGGGTGTTCTTCCACGGTGCCGTCTGATCCGCACTCAACGCAAGCAATCAGAAGTACTCGGAAACTGCGTTTATGGCCTCTCTCAGGGCTGCTGTGGGCTTTCGGAGGCATGAGCAAGACGATGTGTGTGCTTGGTCTACGCCTGAAGTTTACCTCAAGTGCCGCCGTCTCCCTGCTATCGTCACTCTGCGCCTCAGGAGGCTTCGTTTTTTGGAGAAAGTTTTGAGGTTCGGATCGGACGGGTTGTTGCACATGCTTGACGCACTTGTCAGTGTTAAGAATAGTTGGGCATATCTCGTGAGGCAAGATATCTGGTGGATGTATGATCGGATCACGATCCCGATCGAATGGTCTCCAGTCGGGGACTTGCCGTGGTGGATTGGTGTAGCCCGTGATTGCCCCAAAAAGTGGACTGCTTGGTGTAGAGAGGCGGAGAGAGGCGCCATGGCAGAGCACCTGGCGAGCTGCGAGGTTGCTGTGTGGCAATCCAAGCTGGTTGCCATCTGCGAGCGCGGCAAGCTCCCCGTTCCCCCCGTCCTCAAAAAGGTTGTTGAGAATGCAGTGTTTCCGTGCAGGGCGTGCGGAGAGGTGTTTAACACCAAAGCGGCGTGGGGAAGACACCGCACTCTCGCGCACCCCGAGTTTGACCTCGCAGGGGCGCTGGCACTTGGATCATGTTGCCACGCCTGCGGCCAGGATTGGCACACCAGAGGGCGGCTACTCCGTCACCTCCGATTCGGCTCGAGCCGATGCCTCACGGTGCTAGCGCACCATTTAAAGCCCATGCCTGTCGAGCGAGTGCTGGAGCTGCGAAAGGAAGATGCTCGGGCGGCCAGGGCGAGTCGGGGGCGGGGGGAATGTCGGAATGCAGCTACCGCTCCGCCAGTTGCCTTTATCGGACCTGTGCTGGGTGGCCCAGTTGAGGCCAACATCGCTCGAGCCACGACTGACGGCGTCGAGCGCGGTCGGGATCAGAATGCTGGTGCCCCTGCTGTGCTCAGTAATTCGCCTTCAGAAGTGCGTTATTTCTTGCATCTTTTCAGCGGCCAACGTCGGGCAGGCGACGTGCAAGCTCACTTCGAAATGCTTCAGATGGCCGCTCGTGTACCTGTGGTAATGTTATCGATCGACGTTGCCAATAGTCCAGACCGAGGTGACCTTACAGTAGAAGCCTCGGTCGCTAAAATATTAGAAATGTTGTGGTCCGGGCAGGCCCTCGGTGCAGTTGGAGGGCCCCCGTGTGAGACCTGGTCCAAGGGCCGTGCGAATCCACCGCCCAGTGGGGGTATAAAGCCTCGCGTCCTTCGGTCCAGGGATTTTTTTATGGGGCCTGGCGGCCCGCTCTCCATCTGAGTGGGAACAGGTTATGCTCGGCAATCGTTTGTTGCAGACTATGCTTCAGGTTGTGTATGTTTGTGCGGCCGTGGGAGCCGCCTGTATTTTAGAACATCCTCTTGAACCGGAGGCCCCTCACCTCCCCTCGATCTGGCGCCTCCCTGAGATGAGTGCATTGTTTGGTTTCAGAGCTCGTGCTGACATCAGGTTTCTGAATTTAGATCAATGTACGTGTGGTGCTCGGTCAAAGAAACCCACTACCCTACTGTGCGTAAATGTGCCGACGATTCGTGATTTAGTTGCTCAGTTGCCAGGCGGGGGCAAATGCCCCCACACCTCTCATCCCGAGGAACTCGTCGGGGTCCGCGGGAATGGCGATTTCCGCACTGCAGCAGCGAAGCAATACCCATCGCAGTTGTGTAAGATTATTGCCCAGGCACTTCTTCTAACTGTGCGTGATTGTGAATTGCAGGCAGTCGGCCAGGTCCCCGAGGTCCCGCCACAGGTGCAGGATTTCTATGTGCCCTACGACCCTTATTTCGAGGGTCACGGGTGGGGGCGCTACGCGGCGGACAGGCACCGTGCTGGCTGACGCCGCTTTGCCGCCGCCGCTTCGTTATTGCATGTCATTCGTCAGTGCAGCAGCTTTCTTGCTCCCATCGGTGTCGGAAGAAGGAGGAGGAGGAGGAGGAGGAGGAGGGGGAGGAGACGCATGGAGCATGAAGTCCTGGGACGTAGTCCGAAAGCACCTCAGGAGGAACCTTTTTTATGGGCCCTGCGATCAAGCTCGGCTTGACTGTCAGCCTTGGGGAACAGACCCCTCTCGATGCGGTTCAAGTATTCACGACGCGTGGGAGTGGCCTGCTCCAGGCACTCCTAGCTTTCACCCAAGATTCGCTGGCACCCGAACATCCCACAACACGCGCAGAACCACACCCCGAGGTCCTGGTGCAACCGCATGCGGTGGGAGGGGTGGACCCACCCCCCAGCAATGTGTACTCTCGCTCACTTTGGAAGGCCTCTGAGGGAGCTGTGATCCTCTCCGCGCGCGGACCAGGGACTTAGCGGCGGACCCGAAACACCGAGCACAGCGGGACCCTGTTTCGTCTAGAGAGTGGGAGGACTCAACAACAGACAAAGCAAAACCAGACGGATGTGGCACAAACGGCGGCGGGGGGAGGAGGGGGAGGAGGGAAGCTCTCACCGATGCCATCCACTGGCTCACTCCTCTGGGCCCCCCGACCGCGCCTCGGTGGCGCCTGCGGCGCCTGACCTTGCCGTAGACGTCTGGCTCTTCTCTCTGTCAAGCGCGTCGAAGGAAGCGCGGGTGATGCGCGCCCTGATTGACAGAAATCTTCATTTAAAACTCCTTCACACGGAAGCGACAATGCTGTGAGATCCGACATATGGTGGCAGCTTCTGCTGCGATGGATCGGCAGCCGCGTTCCCTCCGACATGCCAACGCCTTGTTGTCGGCAGCGTAAATCACGTGATCACTGGCCCACCTAAGCGCCCACATGAACATGTACAACTCTCCTCTGGGTACCGTCTGGCGTGCCCCTGGGGGTGGGCACCCACTTGTGCGCAACATCTGATCGCAGCTCTCATTTGCAAGCTGGACCAGACCCAGACCCACGCGGCGCAATGAATTGGAGCGGGAGTCCTCTCCACCGCTGGCGCCCCCGAAGAGGAGGACTGGTCGTTCCGGGCGGCCAGGGCCCAGACAGTCCTGGCCGACGCTGTGGACGTCGGTGCAACACCAGTCCTCCTCCCTGGGGGCCGCAGGTACAGCCGTTGCGCAACTGGACAACATGCCTCGCAGCCAGAGCCCTTCCTCGGCCTCGTGCCGCGATGCCGCCTGGCCCCAGAGACAGTAAGAGTTCTGGTAGATCGGGCGCCCAGCGTTGGCGGGGCAGGTCCAGAATCGATGCAGCGCAGTCTCGCCCTGCACTCGGCACCGTGGGCACATCGGGCCGATGCGGACCATGGTCGCGGCCTGCGCGCGCCGACTGCGAGGCCAGCTGCCGCCTGCCGCCATTGTAAGCAAGAGCTCCGACAGGCGGCCGCCGTATTTGGCCCCAACTATATGTCGCAATAGTGCTCTGAGAGATTCCGCGTCGACACCTTTCTCCAGCCCTGACCCTTTGAAATGCAGAGCAGCCTTCTCCCGCAATAGGGCCGCCGAAGCCTGGTCGAAGTCACGCGCGAAACCACAAGTGCAATTGAGGGCCATGATGTGTGAATATCCGACTCAGGGAACTGCGACTCGACCCCGTTCGGCACGATCCAATGCACAGGAGACCTCGGTCCCCAATTCCGTTCCAGAAAGTAAGCAACTGCTGACCGTGCTACTCGTCCGCCGTCCTACTCGTGTCCGGCTGCCAGGGTCGATCCCAAGGATGGGCGCCTGTAGCGCGGCCTTGACCGAGAGACCCCATAGCCTCAGCTGCGCAGCAATGGCCTTGACATCGCCATGCACGGTGCATGCGATGACCGAGTTCGGTGGTGCGTCCAGCTTCCACTTAGCAAGTTCATTGCGCGTGTCAGCGAGGCAAACAATCACGTTGGCCCTGAGCACCTCACTCGGCCTGTCACGCGCTGCGGCAAGTCGCACACCCAGATGCGATGATGAATGCGGCTGCGTTTGTGGACGATGGCGGCCAATATGAAATGAGCGAGACACTTCGAGAACCTTGTGCCCCCACGAAGCCCTTGCATGATGGACCGCTGCACCTGGGACGGGGTGCAGACTGCGCCAAACTGCGCCAAGGTACGCGGGGCGAAACATTGTGCCATCTCCACGTGCAGCACCACCAGGGGATGTCCCAGGCGCAGCGCTGCCGCGATGAGAAGGTCCCACTCGATGCAGGCGTGAAAACCTTTTGATGTCCAGCATGCCGCGTGCCGCCCCGACGCGAACCGCAGCTGCAACTTCGCCACCCAAAGTGAGGAAGTATGCCTCCTGCAGGGCGGCGCTGCCGAGCACCGCAGCGTCCCGCTGCTGCTCGTCGGCAGCCGCCCACGGTTTGACATCGCCCTCCCTGACGAGCGAACGCGCGCGGCAGAGTAGAGATGCGAGCCCGATCACGCGACCGCCCTCGCTCTTCTTGGGCAAGAGCTCCCCGGCAATGAGCTGGGTCTGATGTGGCCAAGTCAACATGGCCCCGCAAGAACTGACAAACGCTGCAAGTTCGTCATGTCCAGCCTCAGGGAGGCGCTCGAAGTCGGTTGGGATCGACCGGTAAGCAACCAGCCCGGCGCGACCTCTCATGCGTCGAACTGCTGCTCTGATATGGAAACCTTGAGTGGCCCCATGGGCTCGTCGCGCGCTGCAATGGAGACCTCCTGACACACCGCGCGGAGGGTTGCAAAATTGCAGGCGCGAGGCCCCCCGATGGTGCTCCAAGCCTTCCTTTTGTGATCCAGAATCTCCTTGGGATGCGTGAGAATTCCAGGCGCCGCGCGCGAGTCCTGCTGAGGCAAGGGGTCGCTTTGTGAAGACATGCGCACGGCCCCCAGAGAACTCTGATCTGAAATCCAATCTTTGACCTGATGCAAGGACCCACGCAGCGCCCGGCGGGAGGCTCTGCGTTCCAAACGTTGAGCTAGCACCTGAAATCCCTCCAAGACCTGCAGTGTGAAGCGCGCCACGTTGAGAGGGAGGTTGCGCCGCTCCTGCGAGGTCGGCTCGCCGACCGGGCAGTCCCAGGCCAGGGGCTGACACGCTGGATGTAACTCACGCAATTGTTTCTCTTCGTTGGCCCTCCTGCGGCGCCGGCTAAGCTGCGTTAAGTCGGAACGCGCGTGCTCCCACAAGCCAGAATCTCGGCCACGGAAGGAAGTTTCCGCTGTGATGGACAAGCTCCTGTGAGAAGCTGCAACCGCCGGCGCGGCTCGGACCCCCCGAACTCGGCTGCCGATGATGTGCCTGCACCACGTGCTGACCCACTGAACGAACCAAGTGCTGACGGGTCCCACGCGCTGGGGATTGAGCCGAAACCCTACGGGCGACGTGAAATGGGGCGGAGGTGGTCATCCAACGAGCCCTTGACTTTGCCCGCGGAACTTGGCCCGGAACTCGCTGGGGACATGAAAGACGGCTCGACATGGACCGAAGGGCCTTCCTTGAGAGGGGAGACAAATGGCGGGGCACACTCTTCCCCTGGGGGGCGGGGGGCCCTCCAAAGACAATATTAGATCTACTGCCGGACTGCAAACCTTCATCTGCACCGTGGCGAAAGGAAACATGCACATGCTCAACCATGCTGGTGCGACCGAAGTTGACGACAGGCTGCGCAGTTTGCCGCGATCATTGCGGCCTAAAGTTGGATTCGCCAGCCCAAGAGTCTCACTCGTCTTCGGACGGGAAGTGACCTTCGAATTCCTCGAGAACAGGAACATGGAATGCCGTCTCCTGCTCGCGCGGTTGAGCTGAAGGCGTCTGGTGCAAGTGATCGCCGAACATGGATGGACAACATATTTTGCTGGCGATTGGCGGCTGCGGGTGCGCGACGTTGCTGCGCGTCAGCCGTGCCTCGAGATCTCTTCGGGCCAGGCTGAGGTGAACTGGAAGGCCTGGGCAGCTGTGGATGACGGCTAGCGCAGAGCAGTCGCCAAGTCACCAGCTCGCTCCCGCTGCCTCGCCCCTCCAGCGAGAGCCCGCTGTGAGGACGCCATGGCACGTTGATCACTGACCGCTGCGCGATGATGCACGGAACAGCAGCCTCGCTCACCGCGGCGTAGTCCAGCATGCCCCCCTGCAGGTCGGCATCGCGCGTGGCGGTGACGCCCCCTGGGGCGATGACCCTGCCGAAGACCTGGTCAGCGAACCCTGGCTTGAGAAGAATGCTGGGCACCGCTCCAGTCGCCCACGCAGGTCCACGGAAGCTTCAGACTCGCGAGTCGCCCTCCCAACCGATGATACCTGGCAAGGTTGCGGCCGCTGGCGCCGCTGGAAGTGAAGCCGTAAACGACGAAGAGGATGATGGGGAAGCTCTCGCAGTGCACTCTAACATGGGCGACCCTGGCGCGCCGAGCGCCGTGGTCGTGAGCGCCTCCTCCAATCTGGTCGCTTGGAAGTGACCGCGAGATAGCAGCCGCTCGCCGCCCTCGCTGGCCCGATGTTGCAAATCGGTGGAGCGGTGCTTCCCTGAGCGCCTGGCAGGGTTGGGAAATGGGCGAAGTGCGGGGCTGCGAGCACGAGAATCCCATTGTTGTATCTGCGACTCAGGCACGCGAGCCTCGACAACCCCCCAATAGCCCATGCTCTAGTGCATGCTCGGTGGGATGACCCCGCGATTTGCCACTCATGGCTGTGATGTTGCTGAAGAAACCTTATTCGAAAAGGCGTCCTGGTCCTCTGGCAAGGGCTCTGACAAAACTGGCGCCTGGCCGTGCGCCGCGCCCGCCAATGCGGTCGGCGCCGCACCAGGCGCAAACCCTCAAGCCGAGGGCTTGCCGCCCTTGCTGCCCTTGACCTGCGCTGCCCCTTTGGCGGCCGCCTGGAACTTCGCTGCTGAGAGGCGGGCTACCTCCTCGGCGACCCGCTTCTTGTGGGCAGCCTGCTCCTCCTCCGAGGGTGGGGCTGCGTCCTGCTGGGCGGCCTCCGAAGCGCTGGCCGGTGCAGCGCCGCAGGCTGGGGGCGCGGCCTCGGCTGCCGTGCCTGTGCTGTCGCCACCTCCGCCTCCTGCAGCAGCCCCGTCCTCGGTGCGCCTCTTCTTGCTGGCCAGGCGCGCGGCGATGTCCTGCTTGACCTTGGATGCCTTGTCGGGCCACGCCTGGACCTCCGTGTTCTTGGCGTTGAACATGGCCTGCACCTTCTCGAGCTCCGCCTCGATGACACGGAACTGCTGCTTCTCGGCATCCTCGACCTCGACCTGCTCCAGATCGTCGAAGAGGTTCGTGCCCCACGACACGATGAAGCAAGGGTCGGCCCCTCGGCTGTTGGCGCGTCGGACGGGTTGATGCCTGCCGCCCGCGCCAGAGCCTGAACCGCCAGCTGTTTGCCTATCTCGGCCTCGGCGAGGGCCAGAGCGGCTGTTTGCTCCTTCTCGACCGCGGTCTGGAAGGAGAAGCGCAGCCGCTGCACGTTGGCCACCGCCTAGTCGCGCTTGTGATTGCAGTCTCGCCAGATGCCCTCTGCGCGCGAGACCGCGGCTGCCTCCGAAGGGGGAGCCGTCGCGGGCTTGGCCGTGCTGGCCGCTAGCTGGTCCAACTGCTGCTGAAGCGCCTCCTTCACCTTGGGGTCGGAGCTGGCTGCCAGCGCCGCCCGAAAATGATCGACAACAGTGCTGGGGCTCTGCTGGGAGCCCGCGGAAGCGGCCCTCCAGGGGGCTGGGGATGATGAGCGGCCCCGATCCGACGATGTGCGGTCATCGAACGAATCTTTTTTGCCTACGGGAGCACGGTACATGCGAATCCGTTCATCGCATAGACACAAGCCGCCACGCTCTTAGAAACGATCGTTCCAGTCGCACCGCTGGTAGACTGAACAGCGGCTCCTTAACCGCTGCGAAGACGAATAATGTGACATGAATCTCTGGCCTTGGTTACCGAATCACTCAAAAGGGAATGTTAACGGTATGCCTCAAGCGCCCCGTGCAGGCACCAGAGACTGGCGTGAGGCGGGGTGTCAGAGAAGGTGTGCCCTAGACAACGCCGCAAGCCCCGACTGGGCCTTCACCTCAAGCCGCTGTGGCTTGAGGGGAGGTGGAGGAGGAGAAGGAGGAGGAGGAGGAGGAGGAGGCGGAGGCTGACGTCCGCATCTCTCAAAAAGGAAACTCCGCCCGCGACCTTGTGCTTGTACTGCTGCTGCAGCACCAGCGCGTCCCAGTCAAGGGCGAGCGTGTCCCCCTCGAGGAGCAGCAGCGGCTCCTGTGATGGGCCCATTTTCCACCACCGCTACCACAGGAAGGAGAGAGAGGAGGAGGAGGAGGAGGAGGAGGAGGAGGAGGAGGAGGAGGAGGAGGAGGAGGAGGAGAAGGATAAGGAAAAGGAGGAGGAGGAGGCGGAGGAGGAGGAGGACCTTTTCATCCATGGTAGTGGTGGTGGAAAGCTGACCCATCATCCTGGGAGGAGAGGCTCACGAGGCAGCCCTGGCAGCCCCGCCGCCATGTGCAACGGGCGCACACGGTGCCGTGCCTGGAGTCGGCGGCGAGCGAGGGGGGGAAGGGAGACCCAAACCCCGTCGGGCAATGAAAAAAACATGACGGGAGGTTTTCCACTATTTTCGGCCTCGGGAGGCCCTTGCTGGGCCTCGGGACCCTCAAGAAACGAAACCTCTGAGTGTCAAACAAACCAGTCCAGGGGAATGGGTCGAGACCTCTGAGGGTCGACGTTATGAAAAAATCATAACGTCGGGGGGAAGTGGGAGGGAGAAGGCCTTCGATTGTTGACCAACGGGCATGTTTGCCTGGCTGCGGGCCCCAGGCCTCTCACAGATCGGTCTGGCTCGGAAAGGGCGCAGCAGACTGGGGTCTGGGACTGGGGTCGCAACCTTTCGCCATGCTGTATGATTCTTGTCGCGACGTCAGAAGGCGGCGGGTCTTCTCAAAAGCCCTTGCGCCTGCTGAGAAGTCTCATGCGTGTTCCGGGAAGGCTTATCGGAACACCTCTCAGAAGGCCCGTGGGACTTCCCCGCCTTCTGAGAAAGCCCTCCTCCTCCTCCTCCTCCTTCTCCTCCTCCTCCTCCTCTTCCTCCCCCTCCTCCCCCTCCTTCCCCTCCTCCCCCTCCTCCTCCCCCTCCTCCCCCTCCTCCCCCTCCTCCTCCTCCTCCTCCCCCAGGGCTCGCCGCCGATCCGTGGAGGAGCCAGGAACGGCATAAACATACTTTCTGCGAGCACCTCGCAGATTTCTTGGATCTGCCCTGGGCCGCCCTCCCTGGCAGTCGGTGGGCCAGCCTGCGCCTAGGAGAGGAAGGGGAGGAGGACGTGGCAAGGCACGGCGCGCGGCGTCCAATTGGATCTTTGGATGCCTACCTCCTCCTCCTCCTCCTCCTCCTCCTCCTCCTCCTCCTCCTCCCTCTCCTCCTCCTCCTCCTCCTCCTCCTCCTCAGCTGGGCGCGCGGAGCGGTGCCAGAGGCGCCGCCATGGGGGGCCCAACGCGGATCCGAGAAACCCGCGCGGACCTGAAAGAAACGATGTTCATGCCGTCTTCCTATTCCTCGGGTGCCTCTTCACGCTCTTCAGCTGGAACGGGTAGCGCTTCTCCTCGCGAGCGGCGTTTCTGAGCCATCGCGGTCTGGATTCCAGAGCGCGATCCCGCGGATACGCGGTCGCACCGATAGGCTCCGCACGGGGCATGCGCGAGCACGCGCCCCGTATCAGCGGAGGTCGCGGGCCAGGGGCCCAGACCGCGAGGGCGCGGGCACGGATACATATATATATATATATATATATATACATATGTATATATGTACATATATATATATATATATATATATATATATATATATATATATATATATACATTCCTCTTCCTATATGTTTATAAGCCCGGGCGGGGGGAAAACCCGTCCCCCTCCCCCCCCAAAAAACGGACTCCCGGGACCTGGGGCTTTGGGGCCCTCCGGACGGGCCTCGAAGCGGCCACCGGGCCTCGCAAGGCGTTTTGCCAAGCCTCCTCAGCACACTTAGGGCGATCAGGGGGGTCATCGGAGACGTCCCAGAGACACCCAAGACAGCACAAGAGCGCTCCAAGAGTGACCGACGTGACCTCAAGATGGCCCAAGAGGCCTCCAGGACGACCCCAAAGAGGCCTCCAAGAGCACTCCCAAGAAGGCCCCCCGAGGCAAAAATCATGGATTTTCTGTTGGTTGTTGGCGAATTTTGGGATTCTCCTCTTTTCGGCTTCGCGACGCGCCAAGACGGCGGTATTCCGGGCGTCCGAAGCCGCCTGGGAGGCTCCCAAATCGCCCAACAACCATCCGAAAGGGCTTCCAAGCAGTCCAAGAGAGCCCCAAAACGGCACAACACGGGTCCATCAGATGGCCCTCAGAGAGCCCCATGGCGGCCCAAGATGGCCCAAAGACACCCTCCGAAGAATTCCAAAACGTGATTCGGTCGTTCAGGGAGACGGCGGTTGGAGGCACGGTGGCCCGAGGAAGCCCCCGGAGGCCCCCAGAATACGCCCAGGAGGCCTCCAGAAGGCCTTAAGAAAGCCCGAAACAACTTTTGTGAGGCCCCTAGAGGCTCTCCAAGGAAGAGCCTCCACAAAAAAGAGCTGGGGAGGATGGGGAGAATGCGCAGGGCATGGCGAACATGAGGAACAATAAACATGGAGGAAAGAATAACATCATAATAGCGGCGATGCCGGAAAAGGCAACTAGGAGTTATCGCTAAATTGTCGGCTTTACCTTCCTGCCATCTCGCCTGCATTCCAAACTTCAAGGACCAAGGTGCATGGCGCGAAGCGCCACTGCAGTCTTGTATATATGTATATATATAAATATTTGTGAATAGATACATACATCAATCTATATATATACATACACCTATCTATACACATGTGTTCTTCATCCACGCCCTCCGAGAGGTGGAGGTCGGGGACAAGGTGGCACACGAGCCTCCAGGCCACGTCGTAGGCCTCCGCCGCGGTGCACTCGCGGGGCATCCGGGCCACCATGGTCGGGTGCTGCTAGGAGGTGTCCCTGGCCCCGGGTGTCCCAGGAGTTTGCGCACGATGACTCCGCGACCTTCCTCCGCGGCTTGAGCGGGCCGCCAGCGCGGCACGCCAGATCGGGAACGAGGGCGCTTAGTTACGCGCGACCTTTCACGGCCAGCCTGCGCGCGAGTGTCGGCGATGTCGCCCCGTCGCCTGGCGTCGCTCCGACAGCCTCCACAGCGCCCCCCGCGAGGCCCAGAGGCCGCCCGGGGGCCCCCAGATGGCACGCGAAACGCCAGCGACACCTTGGGACCTGGCCACATCTTGAGCAGCACCCGAGACGGGGGTGCCGAACAGTTCCAGGTGGTACGGGTCCAGGAAGTAGCGCTCCGCCCTGCCAGGGAGGGAGGGAGGGAGGGAGGAGGAGGAGTTGGACCAGCGTAAGCCCAAGAAGCATCAACGATGTTGAAATCAACCCTCCCTCCAAGCTCCCTCTTCATAGGCCCCTACAACGATTCATTTTTGGGAACTGCCTCTTTGGAAGACAACGGTGTTGAAGACCCTGAATCATGCCAAAACATTGTTCTCGCGTTTCCAACGCCACGGATCAACCTGACCGTTGCGTCTTGACGATCCTGAATCACGCCAGAACGCCATTCCTTGGTCTTGAACACTGCGAATCAACATAACTTGCGCACCCTCATAATCCTGAATCCTTCTAAAACGCAATTTCTGGTACGTTGATCATCGGAACCCGTAAAACTCTCGCAATTGTTTGAAACGAATATGCGCGGCGCTAAGGTGAAAACCACATTACGACAAGGAGCCGCCCTGACTCCGTGAAATGCCTGCGCTTTTCTGAAACGAATGTGCGCGGCGCTGAGGCGAGAGCCCTCAATCCGTTAAGAAACGAAAATGCGCGGCACTAATGCGAGAGCCACATTTTGAAAACGACTTGCATTTAATCGATGCAACCCTTGCACTTTGCGCGCAACGCTAGAGCGAGAACCATTTGTTGAAAAGGAACCGCCCTCACTCCGTCAAGCTCTTTCAGCTTTTTAAAACGAATTTGCGTGGCGCGGCGGCGAGAGCCACATTTTGAAAAGAAACCGCCCTCAATCCGTGAAGCGAATGCAAAAGTTTAAGACGAGTGTGCGCGGCGCTATGGCGAGAGCTACATTTGGAAAACGACTCGCACTCAACCCTTGAAACTCCTGGAATTAGTTTAAAACATGCGCGCGGAGCTGAAACGGAGCTGAAACGGCTCGCCCTCCAACTGTGAAACTGTTTCCGAATTTTCCGCTTCAGGATCACAAGTCGTGAGGAAGTCTCAGGCGAAACGCCCGGACCGCCCTAAACACTGGCTTCGGGGTGCGACAGGGAGAAATGATATATTAAGGAGGAGGAATGGAGGGAAGAGACGGAGGAGGAGGGGGGAAGAGGAGCAGGAGGAGAAGGAAGAGGAGGAAAGAGGAGGAGGAGGAGGAGGATGAGGAGGAGGGGGAGGGGGAGGGGCAGAGGGGGAGGAGGAGAAGGATCAGGCGGTCGACATGCTGTCCGTGCCCCTCTTCACGCCCCGCCCTGCGCAAGGTGCTAGAGCGGCGGCACGGACACGAGCCTGGCCTCCAGAGCTCGGCTCTGCTACTTTTCCATGCCCTAAGTCTACAGCGGACCAGTCCACAAGAAACCTTCCACAGGACGCCCAACCCTGAGACCACAGTACGTCCCTCGATTTGGGGTGTGGGAGCGTCATTCACGCCTTCCATGGCAAAACCATCGAAACCCAAGAAACCCAGGGCACCCTGGAGGCGAGCAGGGTGTTCTTTTGGCATGGTCCTCCACTGTATACTGCCTCTGGCGCCCAGAGAGGCGGGGCAGCAGGAGGTGCTCTCCGAATTTCATCCTGCAGGGGAGGGGTCCCACCCCCCCCAGACGAGCAACCTCAAACCCCCCCGCCAGGCCCTTCGGGAACCCTCCAAGACGGCTCTACTCGGAGCCCCCCTCCAAATCAGACCCACCCCACGCCTTCCATTGTGACATTCGGGGCACCTGCAGACGACGGCGACGGTGGCGGCGGCGGCGGCGGCGACGACGACGGACGGCGACGACGGACGGCGGCGACCTCGAGGACGTCGAGCGTCGATCGAGCGCCGATCGCCGACCTGCGGGCCCTGCGGTGCACGAGGCAGACCCGGCTCTGGGCGGGCGCCGGCCCGGGGCGGGGCCGCTGCGCGGGGGCGTAGAAGAGCGTGGGCTCGTCCCGGAGCGCGGCGAGGGGGTCCTGGAGGGGCCTCCTTGGACGTCCTGAGGCCACCTTAGGCCACCTTGGGTGCATCTTGGGCCGTCTGGGAGGCATCATTGGGGCCATCCGAGCCGTCTTGGAGGTCCTCTTGGCCGTCTTGGAGGCCTCTTGGAGGCATCTTGGAGGCCATCTGGACCATCTTGGAGGGGCCATCCGGGCCGTCTTGGGATGATCTTTGGGGGACGTCGTGCGACGCGCGAAAAGTTTCGCGCCCTCGCGGCGGCGCCTTGGGAGGGGGCCGCTTCTCAGGAGGCGCCGGCCTCACGTCTACAGATGAGGCCCAAGCCCCCTGGGAAGCCAGGGTACTTCTAGGAAGCCTTCCCCCCGCGCCCTACCCCCCCCTTCTGCGCGTGGCTGACAGGAGGGCGACGAAATCTATACATATCCACTGCTCCCTGGCCAGGCCCATCCTCAACCCCGCAGCGGTGTATACGCCACGCCCTCCTGGCTTGGCCAGGAGGGCGCATACACAGCTCCTGGGTTCAAGATGGGCATGGTCAGGGAGCAGTGGATATGTATAGATTTCGTCGCCCGATGACAGGAGGGCAGGCAGTGCACCGCCGACCCTGGGCCCAGGACCGATCGGAGGCCTCCCAGGAGGGGTCGGAGCGGGTGGGGTCGGAGAACGGCGCCGCATCGTCGATGCGTCGGCGACGTCGGCGCGTGGACAGTCGGGCTCCGTAGCGAGCCGCATCGCCGATGCATCGGCGACGCGGAGGGGTCCTCCGACCCCATCCTTGGAGGCCTGGAAATGGGCACCACCACCAACACGGGGGGTTGCCTCCACAGTGGAAAGATGATCCTAGATCTCGGTGCTGGTGGTTATATTTCGGCCACCTTGGAAGCCAGAATATTACCACCATCACCGAGATCGGTATCGTCTTCCCTCGGTGGAGGTACGCCGCCGAAATTGGTGTTGTATTCTGTGTGTGTGTTGTTTGTGTGTTTGCTTGCTTGCTTGCTTGTTTGTTTGTTTGTTTGTTTGTTTGTTTGTTTGTTTGTTTGTTTGTTGGTTTGTTGGTTTGTTTGTGTGTGTGTTTGTTTGGTTGGTTGGTTGTTTGTTTGTTAGTTAGTTTGTTTGTTTGTTTGTTTGTGTGTTTGTTTGTTTCCTTGCTTGTGTGTTTGTTTGTTTGCTTGTGTGTTTGTTTGTGTGTGTGTTTGTGTTTTTGTGTTGCTTGTGTTTTGTGTTTTTGTGTGTTTTCCCCTACAAGTTGTGTGTGTTTTGTGTGTTTGTGTTTTTGTTTGTGTTTGTTTTTGTGCTTCTCCTCGAGGCCTCCGACATCCACTCGGACCCCATCTCGGAGGGCTTGGCTGCCCAAGCGGAGGATCCCCGAGAGCAGCAAAATGGGAAGCCACGGGTCGGGGATCTGGCGGTCGGCTGCAGGGTTAAGTCGGGCCTGTCCCCCTGCAGGGGTATTTTCGACGAAAAAAATACCCCAACAATGCTCCAAAAATAATCCAACCATTTCTTTGCTATTTTGGAGCATGTTTGGGCTCTCTTTCATTTTTCGTCGAAAATCCCCCTGTAGAGGGACAGGCCCGACAAAACTGTAGGGGACAGACGTGAGAGCACAGCCACAGGTGCAACTCTATGTGGCCATACGGACCAAACGTGCAGCCGGCATCGAGGCCGGACCAAACGTGCAGCCGGTATCGAGGCGAGGGCAGGCTTCCCGAGTCAAAGGAGCGACGTTCGAAAAATGGGTCTTGCGCGAGACGGCACAGCGACCTTGTGCGGTGGCTTCGGGCGAGCCGCCAGCGCGGCACACCATGTTGGAGACGAGGGCGCTTACGCGCGACCTTACGCGGGCAGCTTACGCGCCAATGTCGGCGCAGACGACCCCGTTATCGTTCATCGCTCAATTGTGAGGAAGACTCAGGCGACATAGATGCCAGACCAGGCGTCCTCAGGCTCACTGCCCCCCCTCTGTGGGACTCTTATGTGGTCCCTTCGCTCTCTAGCGAGACGGTATGAAGAAGAACACAGCACAAACGTAAACTTTTGGAAACCTGCGCGCACCTCCAGCAAAAATATGCTTGTGCCGTGAATATTCTGCGAGGTTCGTCGATTACCCGAACTGACACCCCGCACCACCGACGTCGGCACTGGCAGGAATCCCTGACTACCTACAAGACCACCCCAACCCAACCCGAAGACCCGACTTTCGGGTTGGTAGTGGTACGGGTTCCTTATGTGTCTTGTTCAATGTTCCCCGAACCCTCCCCCGACTGGAAATGGAGTGCAAATTGCGGCCTTCGGGTTGGGTTGGGGTGCTTTGATGTGCGGTGAATCCCTCAAAAGGCGGGGCGCCAGGACAGGCGCCTCCGGCCTTCTGAGAGATCTCCTGTGTCTTCGGGGATGGCTCAGGAAAATCTTCAGAAGGCCGAGGGACCCAAACTCCCAGCGTCATGATTTTTTCATAACGTCGACCCTCAGAAGCCTCGACCCAATCCCCTGGACCGGCTTTTCATCCTGAGTCGTTTTTTGACTGCCCCGAGGTCCGGTAAGGGCCTCCAGAGGCCGAAAGTATGGAAAAACCTGCCCACATGATGTTCTCTTTGCCCGAGGGTGTCTGGGGACTTCCGACTGGGGGAGGGCGTCTGGGGGAGGGCACGCCCCCTCTGACTCCCCCCCCCCCCAGGAGTGCCGCCGAAGACTGGGGCGGGGATGAGATTTCGGCTGGCGCTCGAGCGCGGGCCCCCCTCCCCCTCCTCCTCCTCCTCCTCCTCCTCCCTCCTCCTCCTCCTCCTCCTCCTCCTCCTCCTCCTCCTCCTCCTCCTCCTCCTCTCCCCTCTTCCTCTCCTCCTCCTCCTCCTCCCTCCTCCCCCTCCTCCTCCTCCTCCTCCTCCTCCTCCTCCTCCTCCTCCTCCTCCTCCTCCTCGTCCTCCTCCTCCTCCTCTTCCCTCCTCCCTCCTCCCTCATCCTCTCCCTCCTCCCTCCTCCTCCCCTCCTCCTCCTCCTCTCCTCCTCCTCCTCCTCGTCCCTCGTCCCTCGTCCTCGTCCCTCGTCCCTCGTCCCTCGTCCCTCGTCCCTCCTCCTCCTCCTCCTTCTCCTCCTCCTCCTCCTCCTCCTCTTCCTCCTCCTCCTCCTTCCCACCCTGCGTCGCGGCACCTTTCTGGCAAGTCTGCCCCCCCCCCGCCGTGGTGCTTCGGGGTCAGGGTCGTCAGACCAACAAGGGGCATGGCGATCCCAAATCCCTGACTTTGAGGGGTTCGTTTGGGCCCAGCTCTGGGAGATACGTTGGAGTGCCATGTGGGACATGCTCTAGAACAGGAACATACCGCAGACGGATCTACCCTTTCTCCGACCTTGCGCCGCGCCGCGCAACGGCCACGTTGTCCATAGACGTACTCACCCCGAAAGTGTCTATGGACGTCATGGTATAGAATGTGCCCATGAACGCTTTTGGCCATAGACGCTTTTGGCCAGGACGTGAGAACGGTATTTGACACCGGCCCCAGATGTTGGTCTTCTAGAGGCAGGTCGGCTTGGCCCTCGAAGCTATACGATGGGGGGGCGTCCAGCCTCGATAGGGGTGCGTCCGAATAGCCCCCTGGAGGTGCATCACCAACCTTCCCCAGGGCCAACTCGGGGATTGGGGCCGACAACTCGTCCGTGACAGACACGTCGGGTCCCAAACATCTGGCTGCTCAAATTTCTCCGATGCGTGGGCCCTGGAGGTCCCGGACCACCGGGCTTTTCGTCCTGAGCAGTCTGTTGCAACTCCCGAGGCCCAGCGAGGGCTCCCAGAGGCCGAAAACTGCGCTCACAACCGCCCCCTCGAATTTTTTGAAGCGTCGGATCTCTTTGGGGTTGCGCTCCGTGGCCGCTGACAGTCGGAACACGTAGTGGCAGCCCCGCGCCATGTCCGCCGCCACCAGCGCTTCGGCGGGCAGCCCCAAGATCCCGGCGACCGCGGCCTGCAAATCCTGGAGGCTGCCCAGCTTGGGCACCCGCGCGCAGACCTTCACCGTGTGCTGGTCGATGCTGGGCTGCGCCGCAGTCTGCACCACGTTCGGGGGTTGCTCAAAGTGCCCCTGGCCCAAGGTGCTCCCGGCTTTCCGCTTACTCCTGGAGCCCCTGGGGACCCCTGGGCCTCGTAAGGGGTGCTCTGGACGCCGTGGGGGCCTCCGTGGAAATCCTGGGGGCACATTGGGCCAGGGGCACTTCTAGCAGCACCCGACACGTAGCAGGTGACCCACCGGTACCTGTGCTCTGGGAGCGGCAGCTGCAGGCAGGTGAAGGGCTCGAACACCGTGCTCGTGTGGCCGCAGCGCGTGCAGCGCAGCACAGACCTGAACAGCCCCGAGAACAGCGCCGTCACGACCGAGCACTCGCGGCGACAGTGGACGGTCCAGAACTCCTCGGCAACCACCTCTGATGGGCCCGTTTTCCACCACCACCACCACCAGAAGTTGGAGGGGGAAGGAGGAAGAGGAGGAGGACGAAGAGGAGGAGGAGGTGGAGGACCCCCTTCCCCCTCCAACTTATGGTGGTGGTGGTGGAAGACAGGCCCATCAACCTCGTCTGGTCGGCCAGCCGAGTCCTTCATCTCCACGTAGGGCTTGCTGGTTCGCCGACCCCTTTGGGGTACCCGCGTGTCTGCTCGGCCCACGACCATCCAGCACGGCCCCTCAGGTAGACGGGAGCTTGCAGGAACGAGGATTGTTATCGCACCTGACGAAAACGGCAGCCATCGGTCGAAATTCTCTCCACGGTCCACAAGGGCACCTGACTTCGCACCCTCGCGATGCGCGAAGCGCGAAGAACTTCGCCCTCCTGCGCCGCCCCCGCCCCCAAGGGAGAGGAGAATGAGGAGGCATCGGAGCCGAACCGCGCAGCGCGAATACCTTCGCGCCCTCGAAGGCGCCCCCCAAACAAGGGGGCTCGGGACAACGAAAATGGGCCCGAGCGTCCAAGCTGCCCAATCGGGGATGGACAGACCCCCCTTTAGTAAAACGTGGTTTAGTGAAAACGACCTGAAGCCCAAACCTGGCGGGCGCAAGCCTGGAAAATAACGGCCACGGCGCCCTCTCGAGAACCGAAAACAGACAATTCACTAATCGACGTGTCACTGTTGGGGGTTCTGTCCACCCCCGACCCAAGAGAGTTGCGGGACGTCGCCAGGACAGCCAAAGATGCATCGGAGACGACGCGAGAGGCTCCGACGAGCCCCACAGGCCCCCAGCCGAGACCCCAGACGTCGCCACCGTGTCTCTTCGAGGCACGCGTTGGAGGGTCCCCCATAGTCCAGCAAATCGTCTGGGGACGCTTGCTTTGACACTGTGTTTGGCTATGTTTGAGCATTGTTTTCGGATCTGTTATTTTCCAGCCAAAATCCGCCTGGGGGGGGCACGCCCGACTTAACCTCAGTGGCGTGGGATCCGCGGGCCTCCCGACCGAAGCTTCCTTGGGCGGAAAACCCGGATTTTCGGTTGGCGCTCCAGCTTTGGGGCCATGATTGGGGCTGTTTTTGGGGGGCCGTCTGTGACCGACTGCAGCGCTTCTGGGGCCGTCTTGGAGCCCGCTTCGAGGCGTCTTCGGCCCTCTTGGAGCGGTCTTTGGGGGTTCCCTGGCCGTCTTGCTTGACATCGCTCGGACATGTGTTTTTTTCCTTCGGCGAGGACCATCGAGGAGCATCCTTGATCATTTCGCGAAAAAACCACACACGAAACCGAAACAAAAACAGGAAATGGCCGTCCGAGCGATGGCCGTCTTAGGGCGTCAGAAGCGAAAAGCCGCGGGCCCAACAACATGCCCCGGGCCCCCGTGTCCACGCGGTGCGCGCCGGCCGCTTTAGCAATGCTGGGTCCGGGCCGTTCCAAGGATCCACAGGATTGGGGTTTGATGCCCTGGGGGTTGCACTGAGGCACCTGGAGGAGCCCTCCTGTGGAGGGACAGGCCCCACCCAACACTGCAACACTGAGGCACGGGACACGGGAGAGGCAGGAGAGGCCCCACGGCCCAGCCGACAAACCT
>CAUYUJ010015517.1:52500-62500 GCA_963575745.1 Prorocentrum cordatum
GAATCCGTCCGAAACCGATGGGTTTTGAAGGTTTTCGGCATACGCGCGCGACGACGCGCGCGTCTGCACTTCGCCCAATTTTTTTGTAGAGGATTCTCGCGACGGCACACGCGCAAGGGCGTTCGACAGATTTCAACATGCGCGCGCGAAGCCCGGTTGGTAGCATTTTTGTGAAAATCTTGAAGAAACGTTGGTTTTGTTAGGATTTCGCAAGAGCTCGAGCGTAAGTTTTCTTAGCAACTCAGTGTTGCGAAACTTTGTGGTTTTGAAAGTTGTTGTTTGAAGCTCGATTGCGGAATCCTTCCGACACCAAAACTTGTTCGAGGATTTCGGCATGCGCGCGGGACGACGCGCGCGCGCACTTCGTCCAATTTTTTGCAGCGGGCTCGTGAACATGACTTATGCTAGAACAAGAAATACCCCCGCGTATCGTTTCGTACGATTTTAAAACAAGAGCAAAAAAAACGGGAACCTCACGGGATCCGATACCGGCACCCCTGGGATAGTGCAAAATCAAATTTCAGATGGACAAAGTGGTCATAATCATGTACGATTTACATACCCGAAACGGGGGCGAATAACGCCGGGGTGTCTCATGCGCGCGGAGCGCAGTTGTGCGGGCCCGCACGCGGGGCGACTGGTGAAGATCAGTCACGTTCCTCCCTCATCATGGTTCCTCTCCCCCCCCCCTCATCTCCTCATCCCCCACCCCCTTTTCTATTTTATTGGCATTCAGGTCCGCCCCCAAACTGCTGTGCTGCACGGTGTGGTGCCCCCCCATTGGGCAAGGGCGCGCGCGGCGGCAAGGGCAAGGGGATGGCTCTGAAGGCTGTCAAGGGCTTCCAGTAGGGCATAGAGGGCTCGGGCATCCGATATGCATCCAGAGAGTTTCCGAATGCGCCCCCGACGCACTCGAGCACTGGGACCACGGGGGCCCTCCAGAAACGGCAGCGAGAGCCTCCTGAAGGCATGCTAGGGCCCCCATGAATGGGCATCCTGGGGGCCTCGCTCGGCCCCCTCAGTGGCCTCCTGGTGGGGGGCCCGAGAGCTTGAAAGGCAACCTCGCGAAGGCGCCGTTGGACTACCCCATAACTCCGAATGCGGCCGAACACCTTGGAAACGGGCCCCCACGGCACTCTGCGGCTTGAGCTGCATTGCTTAAAGATTACCCTGTTTTCGCTAATATTACCTTGCGTTCGGCTAGACTCGCCTAGGATTGCCTTACATAGGCCAGGTTACCGTGCATTTCCTCAGATAGCCTTGCATTCGCCTAGACTCGCCTTGGGTTGCCTTACATAGCTGGGAATTCCATCGGGTTCGCTCGGTTTGCCGTGGGCCCCCTCGAACTGCTTTAGATCATCTTACCTTGCTATGGGCTCGCGCCAATTGCATGGATTACTTCGGGTTCTGGATGTTTGCCGAGATCCCACTGGGAGTTTGCTGCGCAGCAATGAGAGATACGCGCGACTCAGATATAATATAACAATGCGGGCGGGTTCTGTTTGGTTTCAATGAGAACGCGCTGGGTTCACTCGCGACGTCGCGGGGCTCGGCATATCTGTTCCGTGCAATTTGCGGAGTTGCCCACTTATGTCCCGAGAACATCGGAGTTTTGAAAGGGTTGCCTGCGTTCGCGATGTCTTTGGATGTCGCTGTTGTGTATTTGGATGTCCTTGTTTGACTCGGATGTGTCGTTTGAAGTCTCTGTCGTGTCTTTGGATGTCGATGCTGTGTCTTTGGTGACTTTGTTTGTCTCTGGTTTGTCTTTGAATGTCGTTGGATGTCTTCGGGTGCATTTGGATGTCGTTGGGTATATGTGGATGTATCTGGGTGTCTTTGTTAAAGAACTGTGGCGACATTTAGCGGCATTCAGCGACATTCAGAAACATTCAAACAGATTTAGAAACATTTAGCGACATTCATACCTCTCAAGGTTCGCTGCCCCCGTGCCCCCAAGGGCGCCCGGCCCCGCCCCCCCCCCCCCCCGTCTTCCGCAGCGACCTCGCCGCGCAGAAGCTCATTCGGAAGCCGCCAACTGCTGCCCCATCGCCAAGCTCGGCCTGGGCCGATCTTCGGGCGCCCTGCGCTGCCCGAGAAGCGCCCGACAACGAAACGCGCCCTGTGGGCAAGGATAAAATGGGGGCCCCATCCGCTGCCCCCCCCCCGCCGCAGCCTCCCCAAGCCTCCAGGGGCGCGCCGTCCTGAAGGCGACCCAGGGGCGGGCAAGAATCGCGGCCCCGGCCCTGGCTCGCGGGCGCGGCTCTTGGGCCAGCGCCAGCTCCAGGCCCCAGGAAAAACGGGGACGCATCGCAGGGGCCGACGGGCGGCCGCCTCGTCGAATCTGCCCGCGCGCGCGGAGCGCGTCCGAGGTCGCCAGCGCCGAGGGCCCCCCCCCGCCCGACCGCCCCGTCGCGCGGGGGGGCAGGCGGCCTTCAGCGCGAAGCGCAGAACAGTGAGCTGCTTAAGCTGGCCGATAGCCAGCCTCTGGGCGCCCCCCAAAGTGGTGGATGCCATGACAGTGGCCACCCTGCAGTTGAACTAAACGAATATTTAACATATGTGAAAAAAACGAAAAATATGTGAAACATGGTTTTGCAATATTAAGGCATGTTTAAAACATGTTGAGACATTTGGAAAGCATTGGGCCACGCGCTTCATCCCCGTTGATCGTCGCCCTCAATCCCAGAGAGCCCTGGCCGAGATTCCTGCTCCACAGATGCTGCTAGCAAGGGCGCCCGCGCCCAGAGAGGGCAGAGACCGCGGAGACGTCCTTATGGGCCTCGCCACAACTGCCCTGGCGGACGAAACGCAGCGTCGCCCACCGTCGGCGGCGCGCGCTGCATTGAAAGGATTCGGGCAGATCACCTCTACAATATGCGCGCAAACCTTTCGCCAACTGGCGAGAGGAGAACATGGGGCCAAGCGCATGCAGGGCGATGGGCCGGCCCTTGCCCTGCAGATCCTGCGCGGCGGCGCGAGAAGGCATGGGCGGCCCCGCCCTGGCCGCGCGGCCCCCGCTGCCCGAGCCGCGCGAAGCAAGACGTCGTCGATCGCGCCATTGCCCCAAACTGTTGAGCCGGCGCCGGCATCCTCGCGCGGCGTCGCCAAAACGAAGAGGCGCGCCAAGCATGTCGTTCCCGAACACCCCGCCACAGGAGAGCCGTCGGGGCGCGGCGCGCGGCTGGTCGGCGCCTGCCAGGGCAGCCGACGCGGCGCGCGGCAGGCGGCGCAGTAGGCTCGGAGCAACGGCAAAGGGGAATGGGCATGCCGGCATGCCCAATCGCATCTAGCAGCTCGCCTGACTTCCGCAAGCTCAAAAAGAGGTTGCTCGTCTCTAATCTTGGCGCGCTGCGCGCGTGGGCCGCGAGCGCATTGCGCGCCCGCGCGCCGTTGCCACTGGTTGCGCTAATACTCGCGCTTCCAAAAATCCGCTCGCCGACCGAACGACCCCATTCAGCGCGCGGCCCGCGACGGAATCCACCCCGCGCTCTGGATCAGAGCGGCAGCGGCCGACTGGGCCGCGCCCCTGCTGCGGCCCCGTCTTAAAAAAACAACGGCCACGGGGCCCCCGTTAATGGGGGGCCCGCCCCCGGGCCGCGAGGACGTCCACAATGGCTTCCGCCAATGGCCCAGGTAGCTGCAGAAGCAAACGCGCGCGGCAGACACCCCTGCCAAACCCCGCCTCCGGGCTGAGAGACGCCGCCGCGGGGCCTCTTTATTGCCCAGAGGTGGGCAACAGCTGCGCGGGACCTTCCCGGCGGACTCGACGCGCGCGGCGGCCGCCAACGGGGGGCCCTGACCAGAAAAAAACCAAAGACGCAACGTGAGCCACGCGCAACGGAGACCCAGGGCGGGCAAGACTCCGGCACCGCGCTCCCTTGCAGGCCATGACCTGGCCAGCCACGCCGCGCACTCGGAGCGCCGCGGCCGAGCGGGGGCCAGCGGGGGCATCGCGCGCGGGCGCGCTGGACTGACAGCGGCAGTCTAGACAGCTGCCCAGCACGGAAAACATGGCACTTGCCATGGCAAGTTGGCCCTGGAGGCCGAACAGGGCCAACGCCTACATGGTCTTGCCCACAGCGCCTGGCGCTAGCGTTCGGCTTCGACGCCCCAACCACCTGCAAGTACACGAGGAAAGACTGCAAGCACTTCGCTGGCGCGGCCCCAAAATCTACACTGAGCACCAACAAGACCTGGCGTCGCGTGGCCGCCAACAGATCTCAGCAGGACTTGGCAGCCGGGGAAAAGAACGCGCGCCTGACCACTACTCTCCCGGACAAGCGGACATGGCGGAAATCGGCCGAGCCAATGTGTCCCTTGACCAGGGCCGCTGTGCCTCCTGAGGTGCCCCCGTCGCCTGCCCCCGCGCGCGCAACTGGCCCTGTGCGCCTGCGAGCGGGGCGCGTCCTCCTTCGCGGGCAGCGGGCGGTGTTCTTGGAAAGATGTGCAATCGAAAGCGATTAACTCGGCCCCCCTACTCCACTTAGAACGCCCCGTGGCCCACGCGCGCGAATTTTAACTGGCCGCAAGGAGGTCCGACCGCCGCGCGCCAGACAGCGGCTTCGCCTTAAGCCGCGGCGAGAAACTCCGAGAAGAATCGCGCGCGCCAGAGACCTCGACCGCCTGCGCATGCGCGGCCCGGGTGCGCGGCTGGGCTCGGGGGAAGGCATCGGCCGCCCGCGCGCCCCCGGCCTCCCCGGCGGGCCCGCTGCCCACCCCCTTCGGGGTCTGCCATTGGCCAAAACCGAGGGGCCCCAGAAGGCGGACGCACGCCCCGAAAACGATGCTCGCCGTGTGTATATATATATATATATATATATATATATATATATATATATATGTTTATATACATATATATATATACACATAGTTATGCATATATATATATATATATATATATATACAGCACATCATCTAGCCCATCGTGTGGCTGCGACGAAGAGATCTGGGAGGAATCGCGCCCGCCCGGGGCATCGGCCACAATCGCGCGCGCGGCCCATGCGCGAGGCTGGGCTCGGGGAGGGGCGCCGGCCACCAGCGCGTCAGCGGTCTCGCACTCGAGCCCGCCCCTCCATTCCTGCGGGGTCTGCCCAGGGCCACCGCCAAACAGGTTCCCTGGGCGGCGGGCGCGCGCGCCCGAAGTGGCCGCCTCTCTGGGCCTCGGCCCCCGCCTGTCCAGCAGCGCCCTGAACGTGTCCACCACCCTATCCAGCTGCGCCCAGTCCTCATCCACGAACCCCCCCCCCGAACTGGCTGAGTCCGCGGCGCCGGGAAGGCGCGGAGACGGCCGCGCCGCCAACGACCTCGATGCCGCACCTCGCGCATCGAGCCCGGCGGGCCGAAGCGCCGCCCAGGGCCCCGTCTGATGGGCGCCGCGCCAACGTGATACAGCACCTCACAACAAACATTATTCGCGCCACTTTCGCCCAGACAGCGCGCCGATCTGAATCTTTCGGGCGGGCGGCGGCGGGGGGCGGCCCGCGCGGGGGCGCAGAACAAGGCCCTAAATGAGTTGTTTAGGTGTCCTTTGGGTCGCCTCCTGGCTCCAACGGGGCCCATTCGAGGCGCTGTTCATGCGGCGCCCCTCCGCGTCGCCCCCGCGACCGCCCGCCCGAGTCTCGCGGCGCGCATTCCACGTTGACCGACCGCCCCAACGCGCCAGATTCGGGGATGGACAGACATCCTTTAATAAAAACGTGGCTGAGTGAAAACGACCGCGGGCCCAAACCTGGCGGGGGCTCTGTCCGCCCCCGACACGCTCATCCAGCAGCGACGGGCTCCATCCCCCACTGCCCCTGGCTGATCCGAAGGCTGCAAACTTGGCGGCGGCAGCCCCGCCGAACCGACGCCCCCGCCTGACATGGCAAAAAAGAGCCGACCTCAACTGCGGCGGGCGCTAGTGAGAGGTGGCCCAGATGATGGATGAATCGGCGGTGGACAAACCTCCCTTTAGCAAACCTCCCTTAAGTGAAAACGGCCTGGGACCGAGACCGACGGACCTGGACCCGCAAAAATGACGGCCGCGACGCCCCCTCGGGAACCGGAAACGGCCAATTCGCTAGTCGACGTGTCAGGGTAGGAGGTCTGTCCACCCCCGAATGCAGAAAGGGCCCGCAAAGCTCTATTTGGGGCCTTTGGGAGCCAACTGGTGCTCGAAAGTGGCCCGAAAAAAAAAACATGTATGTTTCACGGCCGTTTTCTTCACCCGCCCGCCCGATTAACCCAGTCAAAGTTGATGTCCGACTCATCCGATGCCGCTCGAACTTCATCGATAGCTGCTTAGGCCTCTGCGCTATCTGGCCTTAGCGGCGACCTTGCCTGCAGCCCTTGACCTGGCTGGAGCCACGTGGCCAGCAGCAGGAACGGCAGCACGAGGCGCCACAGGCTGCGTGGCGCAGCCGCTGGACGAGCTGCCTTCTCCTTGGCCTCCCCCTGCCGCCGCTTGGTCAACTGCGACACGTTCATTCTCGTCCCGGGGAGCACGCTTCGCCGAGAGGCGCCGGCATCTCGCGACCTTCCTGCCGCAGGCGCTGGATGCTGCCTGCGCTCGGTCCAACAGCTGAGGGGATGGGCGCGTGCAGTTCCTTGCCGATGCTGGCCTTGAGCTGGGTCCAGCGCTTCTTGTCCTTCTCCTCCACCTCGAGGTCGGTGCAGTCAAAGGAGGCCCCCGTCCACGATTTCGACAGCGTCGACCGACTCGGCACTGAGGATATGGAAGAGGCTGATCTGCGAAAAGCCCGCCCCGACTGTCGCTCCGCTAGATGCATCAATGCGGGCCTCTTGCTGAAAGTCCGCCCGCCCGCCTTGGCGAGCTCGGCCGCGAGCTCCTCCTGCCACGCCTTGGACGCCTCCGTATCTGCAACAGCCGCCGCAGCTGTCGCTACCATGCTCTCATCGAAAAGCCAACGCTGCGCCCGAAGACGCCCCCGAGAGGGCTCAAAAAGCCCTGAGAGGCCGCTCAGACCCGCCAAAGAAGCCTCAAGAGTCCCCAAAACGGTGTCCCAGAGGCCTCAAGAGAGCCTCCAGGAGTTTCCCTTGAGGCCCCCACGGTATCCCAACGAGCATGCAAGAACCCCAAACCATGCCACAAAGAAGGGCCCTTGAAGGGCAGCATGGGCGACACATCGAGCTCTGATATGATGCAAGTACGGGCAATATGACTCACGTGGTACTTGCGTCGTAGCACTTGAAGCACACAAGCGACATGCTTCAAGTTACAAGTGCTAGATGCCATTTAATGTACACACTCGATCTGAGTTCAGTTGTTCTTCGCTGAGCTTACTTGAACTATACACGCGATATATATGAAGTGGTGGTTGTTTGGTGTTACTTGAGGCATGCAGACGATATTGCTCTAAGGGGCCTTGCCTGGTGCCACTTGGGGCAAGTATGCAGTCTGACTACAGACGATGCGTTCTACTTGAGACATGCATATGTCATGGCTCAGCTGGTACTTGCTTGGTACCACTAGAAGCATGCAAACTCGGTAGCTCACGTGGTACTTGCCTGGTACAAGGACTAATCCAAC
Organism: Prorocentrum cordatum; assembly: GCA_963575745.1. Classification (NCBI taxonomy): domain Eukaryota; class Dinophyceae; order Prorocentrales; family Prorocentraceae; genus Prorocentrum; species Prorocentrum cordatum. The sequence goes on from CAUYUJ010015517.1 coordinate 60,029, forward strand.
TTGAAGCATACCGGCGGCATGGCCCATTTGCACCGTTTGGGTTATACATGCGATCAATTTTCAAACGGTATGGCCTGAGTGGTACGGCATGGGCCGTCTGGCCATGCAATATGCCACGCGAAGCGGCGTGAATTGTCCTGTTCAGGTCTTCGCTCAGCCCCTCCAGTAGGACGTTCAGAAACTCCTGCGCGTCGTGCTGCTCGAACCCCTGAAACTGCTCCTTGAAGCTGGACACAATGTCCTTGAACTGCTGTGGCCGCACTGGCCCGGAGCCCCGCTTCGCGCACTCCTCCACCTCCCACACTAATCTCGCAAAGGCCTGTAGGGGGGAACCGGCTACACGCCAGAGACCTCACACGTGGGATCACGCCGCATCGCCGATCGAACGCCAACGCCAGCGTGGAGAACATCGGCCTCTACATCGCGCCGCATCGCCGATGCATCGGCGATCCTCCGACCCCGCCTACTCGGACCCTCTCCTCAGACCCCCGACGTCATGATTTTTTTCATAATGTCGACCCTGAGAGGTCTCAACCCATTCCCTGGGACAAGTTTCTCATCCTGAGTCGATTTTTGACGGTCCCGAGGCCCGATGAGGGCCCCCAAAGGCCGAATATATATATATATATATATATATATACAGTGAAAACGTATAGTAAGGACGCGTGGTAAGGACGCAAGACCCTTGGAGGCCGAAGTTGAAGTATTCTGGGCGGCAGGCGGCAAAACCCCCAGGGAACCTGAGAAACTGGCCTGCGAAAATTGCTAGGGACGGGCCTCAGAGGCTGAGGCAGGCAAGGACCCAAGGGTACCCTTGAAAAAGTCGTTTGTCCTTACTATGCGCGCTGACTGTATGTATGTACGTATGTATGTATGTATAAATATATTTATATATATATATAAATATATAAAAGGGAAGGAAAAGACTCCCGTCATTACTTTTTCATTGCCCGAGGGGGTCTGGGCGTCTGGGAGGGCTGGCCACACCAACGCCGAGCCCTGGCCTAGCGCTTTTCCCAGGCCGAGCGCCGGTGTACTTACTGTGCGTGCCCTCTTGGCCTATGCTGCCCCCATCGTACTTGAGGACTGCATCGCAGAAACAACTTCGAGCACCCAGAAAAGTATCGAAACAGGGTCGAACGAGTCTCGCCTCCCAAGGCCTGGCACGTGAAAGCCCTCCAATTTTTCTGTACGTTCCCGGTGCTCGAAATTCTGTCTGGTAGTCAATGCTACAGTTGTGGAAGCCACGACAATGGACATCCTAAGCAAAAATGTGTTGAACATGTCAGAGAATGTGATCCAAATGTTTACAACATGTTGTTCAAAATGCTCTGAACATGTTGAGAACATCTTCTAGACATCTGGGAACTATTTGGCAACATGCTTCCTCTCCATTGATCGTCGTCCACAAGGCTAAAGTATCGGGCGTCGGCAGAACTGGGTTTGGCGGGGCCTGGTTTGGTAATGTGTACTGAGGGACGCACCCCCCCCCGCCCCGTTCCACCAACTGGAACTGCCGTCAACCGAAAAAACACCAGCTACGGCAGACCTGGTTTAGCGATTCTGGCCAATGGATGGGCTCCAGGGGCCTTCTACTAACCTGGCCCCCTTACCTTTAAGACGGGCGTGTCCCCCTACAGGGGGATCTTGGGCGAAAAAGTAAAACACCCAACACATGCCCCAAAATTGTCAAGTCTAGTCAAGAGATCTTCCCCGTATTCTGTTTTGTTTCGGCTGTGTTTGAATAGTCCTCCTGCAGAGGGACAGGCCCGACTTACGACGAAGGCCAAACTGGAGCAGCGTGACCCTTGGCCAAGAACCAGCTGCGAGGGCGCGCGCGCTGATGCTGGGCCCAAGGGTGGGCCTCTGGCCAGGGCGACGTCGGAGCGTGTCCCTCGACAGGAGGAACCTCCAAACGCAGTAAAAGGACTAGCCTGGGGGGCGATTCTCCTGCAACTGAAGTCGGCTGGTTTGAGTACTGGATTACCTACCAGACCACCCCAACCCAACACGAAGACCCGAATTTCGGGTTTGGGGGGGGGGGGGTAAGGGTTCCACATGTGTTTTTTCGCTTCTTCCCGACCCCCCCCATTGGAAATCGAGAGTAAATCTGAGCCTTCGGGCTGGGTTGGGGTGGTTTTGACCACCCTCGCTTCCAAGAGATGCCAAGCGAAGCCAGACTGCGGCCTGTACTGGTCAGGCCGCTTGACGAGGAGGCGCGTGGTATGTCTTGGTTTTGCCTGGAAGCGAAAGCGGGGTAGGTAATTCACGCTCTGATTTCCTACAACAAAATTCGACTAGTTTGAATACTTCTGGGGTCTTCACTCTTCTTCGTCCAGAATCCCCCTGCAAGGGGCACGCCCGACCTGAGGCCAGGGTCGGGGCGGGTGCACAGAAGCCGGCGCCCTCCCAGCAGGACGAAGGGGTGCTGCCGCGATGCGACTGGCTCTGGCTCCGGGAGCATGGGGCCCA
>CAUYUJ010015517.1:67500-80000 GCA_963575745.1 Prorocentrum cordatum
TACTTTGAATATTCTTCCTGTAGAATGACAGGTCCGACTTAAACTAACGGCGAAACCAGGACAGGGACAACATCGGACAGGGATCGTCAGGGATCTCGGAGATCCTGCGGTTCTGGTTCTGGAAGGGTGTACCCCCAGACTCCCGACGTCATGATTTTTTTCAGAGCGTCGACCCTCACTGGTCTCGACCTATTCCCCTGGACCGGCTTCATCCTGGATCGTTATTTGACGGTCCCGAGACCCAGTAAGGGCCTCCAGAGGCAGAAAAGAGATAAAAGCCTCCCATCATGGTTTATTCATTGCCCGAGGGTATCTGGGTATCGGGCGCCGCGGCCATCTCAGAACTTTCCTCGGGAGCGGCCAAGAGGGGGGTGTCTAAGAGAGGGGGGTGCAAATCATGACCGGCGGCATGTGCGCGGCCCAGCGGGGGGGCCAGGGACGTAATGGAATAAGAAGAGGCGCCATGAAATTAGGGGAAATATCTTGGCCCACGCCATGATATCCACCCCCCCCTAGTCATCACCCCCCTCTTTTCCGCCCCCGAATTCCTGCACGCTCTGGGATGACGTTCCCGAAAGCTCTCGGACGGACTTGCCCCCGTCCCGGCCTTGCCCCACCCGAATAGATCGGCTGCGCGCAGGAGTGACCCCAAGCAAGAGTGGCCTTGAGTGCGCAGGTTGCCGAGACCCCCTCGAAACATTGAAAAAATCATGACGGGAAGCTTGTCCCTATGTTCGGCCTTTGGAGGCCCTTGCCGCGCCTCGGGGCCGTCAAACGACGACTCAGGATGAGAAACCGGTCCGGGGGAACGGGTCGAGACCTCTGAGAGTCGACCTTCTGAACAAAATCATGACGTCGGGGGTCCGGGGAAGTGGGCGCAAGGTGGCCAAATCTAATCGCGCTCGGCGATCGGGGGGGCCGCGGTGAGCCCGCCGCCAGTCAGGTCCCTCTGGCGAAGGGTCACTCAGCACGTGCAGCCGAGGATACCAGAGGTCCCCCACGCTGCCCGGGCGGCTGGACTCGAACTTGCTGTGGAGGCGGTCGACGATCTCCCGCTCCTCGGGGGCGGCAAAGATCATGGCCGGCGGTAGGTGCGCGGCCCAGAGGGGGGGGGGCCCCCCGGGGACGTACTCAGATAAGAAAGGACGCCACGAAATCTGGGGAGATATCACGGCCTCCGCCATGATATCCCGCCCCCAGGTGGTCATCACCCCCCCTCGGCCGCCCCCGGCTATAGGTCGACGATCTCCCGCCCCGGACTCCCGACGTCTTGATTCTTTAATGACGTCAACCCTCAGAGGTCCCGACCCATTCCCCGGGACTAGCTTTTCGTCCCGAGTCGTTTTCTGACGGTTCCGAGGCCCGGTGAGGGCCTCCAGAGGCCGAAAACATGGCAGAACCTCGAGCCATGAACACCTTCGCAACACGGGGTCCCCAGAAGTCCCGATCCTTTCCCCAGACCGGTGCTTGGAGCCCGAACCGTCTTTTGACGGTCCTGAGGCCAGCGAGGGCCGCCCGAGGCCGAAGATGGCCAAAGACCTCCTCCTCCTCCTCTTCCTCCTCCCCCTCCTCCTTCTCCCTCCTCCTCCTCCTCCTCCCTCTCCCTCCTCCCTCCACCCTCCACCCTCCTCCCCTCCTCCTCCCTCCTCCCTCCTCCCTCCCTCCTCCCTCTCCTCCCTCCCTCCTCCCTCCTCCCTCCTCCCTCCTCCCTCCTCCCTCCTCCCTCCTCCCTCCTCCCCTCCCTCCTCCTCCTCCCTCCTCCCTCCTCCCTCCTCCCTCCTCCTCCTCCTCCTCCTCTCCTCCTCCTCCTCCTCCTCCTCCTCCTCCTCCTCTTCCTCCTCCTTCTCCTCTTTTTTAAACGGCGCGATCACATCTGGGGCGGCGGTCGACGACCTCCCGCTCCTCCCGCGGGTCGGGCGGCTGCAGCTTCAGGTCCACGCGCAGCGCGCACGCCAGGGAGCGCACCTGATGGGCTCCTTTTGTCCACCACCATGGGTAATGGGTAGGAGAGGGAGAGGAGGAGAGAGGAGGGAGGAGGAGGAGGAGGAGGGAGGAGGAGGAGGAGGAGGAGGAGGATGAAGAGGAGGAGGAGGAGGAGGAGGAGGAGGAGGAGAGAGGAGGGGGAGGAGGAGGGGAGGAGGAGGAGGAGGAGGAGAGAGGAGGGAGGAGGAGGAGGAGGAGGAGGAGGTGGAGGGGAGGAGGGGGAGGAGGACCACGCAGTTGACCATTGGATTGTTTTTGAAAAAAGGGGGATCACGCCTGCCCTTCAGTCAAGGGAGGCAGGGGAGGACAGCTCTACCTCCCCTTTCTTGAACTTTGCAAGGTACGCCGTGCGCGTGGGAGAGGCCTTCTTACATTGTTTAAGAAGGTTCTGAGCACTTCTCGTGGCATGAGAGCCACACGTCAAACAAATGTAATTACCTTTAGCCGAGAACACCATGTCATGTGGTGGGTCTACGAAACACGCGCCAATCTACACATTCTGAATCTGCTTGGCCCCCTCGTGCCCCGCGCGGGGTCTCGAAGCAAGGCAGGGGGTGGCCAGAAACTCCTGAGACGGGATACTACCATGAGAGTTCACGGAAATGACAGAACAGCGGGAGGAGAGGAGGAGGGGGAGGAGGGGAGGAGGAGGAGGAGGAGGAGAGGAGGAGGAGGAGGAGGGAGGAGGAGGAGGAGGACCTCCTCCTCCCTCCTCCTCCTCCTCCCTCCTCCTCCTCCTCCTCCTCCTCCTCCTCCTCCTCCTCCTCCTCCTCCCTCCTCCTCCTCCTCCTCCTCCTCCTCCTCATCCTCCTCCTCCTCCCCCTCCTCCTCCTCTCCTCCTCCTCCTCCTCCTCCGCCTCCTCCTCCTCCTCCTCCTCCTCCTCCTCCTCCTCCTCCTCCTCCTCCTCCCTCCTCCTCCTCCTCCTCCTCCTCCTCCTCCTCCTCCTCCTCCCTCCTCCTCCTCCTCCTCCTCCTCCTCCTCCTCCTCCTCCTCCTCCTCCTCCTCCTCCTCCTCCTCCCCCTCCTCCTCCTCCTCCTCGTCCTCGTCCTCCTCCTCCTCCTTCCTCCTCCGCCTCCTCCTCCTCCTCCTCCTCCGCCTCCTCCTCCTCCTCCTCCTTCTCCTCCTCCTCCTCCTCCTCCTCCTCCTCCTCCTCCTCCTCCTCCTCCTCCTCCTCCCCCTCCTCCGTCGGCACCTGCTCCGCGGGCGCCGCGCGGGGGTCGGCGAAGAGCACCCGGGCCAAGGCGGAACGCGGCGGCGGCGGCCGGGCGGCCGGGGAGGCACGCGAGGACGAGGACCGGATGCTTCAGGTGGCAACTCGTGGGAGCCTCCCATAGGAAGGCACCAACTATGCACCAACACCGATCCTGGCCAGGATAAGCCTGGGCCCAGGATCGGTGTATACGCCCTCCTGCCTTGCGCAAGAAGGCATATACACCGATCCTGGGCCCAGGGTGATCCTGGGCCAGGATCGGTGTTGGTGTATAGTTGGTGCCATCCGATCCCAAGCAAGACCCCCCTCGAGTCATGAAGCAAAACTCAGAACTGGAAGTTGCTGCTGGCTATGTTCGGCTTCCGGGGGCCCCTGCCGGCCCTCGGGACCGTCAAGAAACGACTCGGGACGAGAAGCCGGTCCTGGGGAATGGGTCGAGACCTCGCAGGGTCGACGCAATGACGAAATCATGGCGTCGGGGGTCTGGGCCCCCGGACCTGCGACGTCCTGCTTTTTTTTCAGGGCGGCGTCCCTGGGAGTCCCCATCCTCTCTCCGGGACCAGATGTTCGTCCTGACTCGTTGTTTGACGGTCCCGAGGCCCGGCGAGGGCCCCATAGGGCCGAAAATGGCCAACAGACCTCCCGTCCTGACTTCTGCCACCACGCGATCACGTCTGGGTCCCAAGCCAGACCCCCTCGGGCAACGAATCAATCACGACGGGCGTTTTTTGTTCCCAACCCTTCTTGGCTAGGTATTCGTTTTGAATGGAGCACTGCTCGCGCGTCCTTCCTTCCTCCCGCCTACCGCCTTCTGTCTCCCGCCTCCCGCCCCCCTTCCTTCCTGTCTCCTCTTGCCTTGCCTGGGGGGCTGAGATCTACAAAACTGTCGCCATGTTCGAGGGCTGCTGGGGGGTCCAGCGGAGTGAGGCACTGCGCGGCGAGAACTCTTCGTCCCTTGGGGGGCTGCGATCTGAGAAACTGTCGCCACTTTCGAGGGCTGCTGGTGGGTCCAGCGGAGTGAGGCACCGCGCGGATCTGAGCGGTGACCTCCCCGTCCCTGGGGGGCTGCGATCTGCGAAACTGTCGCCACTTTCGAGGGCTGCTGGTGGGTCCAGCGGAGTGAGGCACCGCGCGGATCTGAGCGAGACCTCCCCGTCCCTGGGGGTCTGCGATCTACGAAACTGTCGCCACTTTCGAGGGCTGCTGGTGGGTCCAGCGGAGTGAGGCACCGCGCGGATCTGAGCGGAGACCTCCCCGTCCCTGGGGGGCTGCGATCTGCGAAACTGTCGCCACTTTCGAGGGCTGCTGGTGGGTCCAGCGGAGTGAGGCACCGCGCGGATCTGAGCGAGACCTCCCCGTCCCTGGGGGGCTGCGATCTGCGAAACTGTCGCCACTTTCGAGGGCTGCTGGTGGGTCCAGCGGAGTGAGGCACCGCGCGGATCTGAGCGAGACCTCCCGTCCCTGGGGGTCTGCGATCTGCGAAACTATCGCCACTTTCGAGGGCTGCTGGTGGGTCCAGCGGAGTGAGGCACCGCGCGGATCTGAGCGAGATCTCCCCGTCCCTGGGGGTCTGCGATCTGAGAAACTGTCGCCACTCGCGAGGGCTGCTGGTAGGTCCAGCGGAGTGAGGCACCGCGCGGATCTGAGCGGTGACCTGCCCGTCCCTGGGGGGCTGCGATCTGCGACACTGTCGCCGCCTGCGAGGGCTGCTGGTGGGTCCAGCGGAGTTAGGCACCGCGCGGATCTGAGCGAGACCTCCCCGTCCCTGGGGGTCTGCGATCTGCGAAACTATCGCCACTTTCGAGAGCTGCTGGTGGGTCCAGCGGAGTGAGGCACCGCGCGGATCTGAGCGAGACCTCCCCGTCCCTGGGGGGCTGCGATCTGCAAAACTGTCGCCACTTTCGAGGGCTGCTGGGGGGTCCAGCGGAGTTAGGCACCGCGCGGATCTGAGCGAGACCTCCCCGTCCCTGGGAGTCTGCGATCTGCGAAATTATCGCCACTTTCGAGGGCTGCTGGTGGGTCCAGCGGAGTGAGGCACCGCGCGGATCTGAGCGAGACCTCCCCGTCCCGGGGGGGCTGCGATCTGAGAAACTGTCGCCACTTCGAAGGCTGCTGGTGGGCTCGCCACTTTCGAAGGCTGCTGGTGGGTCCAGCGGAGCGAGGCACTTCGCAGACCTGAGCGGGACCTCGCCGTCCCTGGGGGGCCGTGTCATGTTGTTGCTGCCCCGCCGACGTTTCAAGCCCCTTGCCCACCTTCCTTAGTGACTCAAGGGTTCACTTAGTTGCTCATCGTTTTTCCCTTGATTGGAGACCTGCGAACCTTCCGAATGCCGCTCGCAGAAATATATGCGTCCATGTTATGTCGCCGCCTTCTCGTCAAATCTCCCAAGCTACTCCTGCCCCGCATTGCGCAGGGGTTGGGTACGTCGCCAGGGTACTTTTCCTATATTGGTCTGTGGAGGCCCTGGCCGGCCCTCGGGGCCGTCGAAGAACAACCCAGGATGAATTATCCTGGCGGAGGACCCAACCATAAGCAATTGTTCCCTATGGGGCTCCCTATGGGGCCACGAAACGCTGCCCTGGGTGGGGGAACCGCATGCGAACTGCGCCAGCGGGGCGGGACTTCGATGGAGCTCCCGCTGGGGCCACGAAACGCTGCCCTGGACAGGGAAAACCGCATGCGAACTGCGCCACGGGAGCCTTCGGTGGAGCTCCCTATGGGGCCACGAAGCGCTGCCCTGGACGGGGGAGCCGCATGCGAACTGCGCCACTGGAGCCTTCGGTGGAGCTCCCTATGGGGTCACGAACCGTGTAAGGGGTGTGCCGGAATGGGTGCGGCGGGCGCATGCGAACGCAGCCACTGGGGCCTTCGGTGGAGCTCCCTATGGAGCCGCGAAACGCGTGAGGGGTGTGCCGAAATGGGCACGGTGGGCGCATGCGAACGCAGCCACTGGGGCCTTCGGTGGAGCTCCCTGTAGGGCCACGAAACGCGTGAGGGGTGCGCCGAAATGAATGCGGTGGGCGCATGATGACGATGATGATGGTGGGAGGAGGGAGGAGGGAGGAGGGGGAGGAGAAGATGAGGAAGGAGGGAACGCGGAGCACCGTCTCTTCAAAACGAGGACCCAACACCACAGGATGGCTGGGAACAACTGGTCCTGGGGAATGGTTCGAGACTTCGGGGGGTCGACGCTACGAACAAATCATGACGTCGGGTGTCTGGGGAGCCTCCCATACCATCTTGCTGGCTCTTGCGAATCGACGCTCGTCGACGCTAAATCGACGCCAATCGTCGCTAGATCGACGCTCGAAGTCGGCACGCCTGTCGACGCTCATCGACGGAATCAAGAAGAAGGTACTGTAGGTTCCCATGATTTGCCACCGAAGGACGGGGCCGTCCGAGAAGAGGGCGTGGTAGTGCTGGCACACCAGCCCCGGCTCGGCCCGCGCCCTGTTGGGCGTCGCTTGACCAGAGGCCCGACGCTCCAACAAGAGTTGAAGCGGTAGATGTGGTGCCATTTTCGGCCTCGGGGGGCCTTCGCTGGGCCTCGGGAGCGTGAAAAAACAACCCGGGACGAAAAACGCCCTATAGGGAAGTAGTCCGGATCTCCTGGGCCCACGCATCGAACAACTTTTTGGGTGACCCAAAAGGGGGTCCAACTGAAACGGGGTGGTGCAATAGATTTGGGGCAATCGTATTGCAAATGCAATGCGCCGGAGCATTGTGTTGCATTGTATTGCAAGTAATGTACTGTAAGCGAAAATCCAGCAATACATTTGCGCCCCGGATTGCACGCCCCAACTGCATTGCAACCCCACAAATCCATTGCACCAGATCTATTGCACCACCTCCTTGTCGCTGGACCCCCTTTTGGGTTGACCCGAAAACTTGGAGCAGCCAGATGTCTGGGCAGTGGGGGGCGATACGCGATCGAGTGCTGCCAGAAGCGGCCCTGGCCCAAGGTGCCCCTAACTTTTCGCTGCCCCTGAGGCCGTCTGGACCTCGTACGGGTTGCTGTGGAGGCCGTGGCAGCCTCCTTGGAAATCCTGGGGCCCCCCCTGGGCCAGGGGCACCTTCTGGCAGCACCCAAAACGGGGTGGGGGGAAGAGCACTGTGCAAGTCCTACAGGCCCCCTCAGGCTCTGGGGCCCCAAAGTTAGGTCGGCGTGTCTCCCTACAGGCGGATTTGGAGGACAAATAAAAACAGTCAAAAATACTCAAACATGATCCGGAATAGTAAACCAAGTCGTGCCCACATATTATGTTTGGACTATTTTTGATTATTCCTCCTGTAGAGGGACACGTCCGACTTACCTCTGGGGCCCCAGTGGGCCCCTTCTCTCTGCGGGCCTCGCTGCCCACCCCACGTTAACTGTTGTCCTCTGGGGCCCCAGTGGGCCCCTTCTCTCCTGCGGTGGTTTGGACTATTTTTGATTATTCCTCCTGTGTCCGACTTACCTCTGGGGCCCCAGTGGGCCCCTTCTCTCTGCGGGCCTCGCTGCCCACCCCCCTTAACTGTTGCCCCCCCCCCCCCCCCCTTTACGCGACGCCTTGCCTGATGCACCTGGCAAGGCCCCCGGTCCACTCGGCGAGGCCGATGGTGCCCGAGCAGTTGTGGTCGAGCGCGCAGAAGAGCCGCTCCGCCAGCGGGCCCGGCAGGGAGGGCAGGGCCTCCCGGAAGGCGCCCGCGTCCACCACGCTGAGCTTCGACCGCGCCGCCGCGTCCCGCCACGCCGACCTGAGGTCAACCACGAGCCTCTCGTCGTCTTCCCCGATCTCCATGCAGATGCGCCGGATCTCGGCCACGTCCTCGCGCTCGATCGCGCTCAGCGTCCGGGTGATGTCGCCCAGGCAGCCTGCGGACGGCTCCCTCCCCAGCTGCGTGCCGAGGAGCTGCTCCATGTCGAAGACCCACCCGAGCAGCGGGGAGTCGATGTGCTCCGCGGCCCACGAGGCGAAGCGCTCGGCGTCCACGGAGAGCCCCTCCCGACCCGCCAGCTGATAGTGCCCCATGGCCTCCGAGACCCCCGGAAACAGCGCCTCCTTGATGGGCACATGTCCCACCACCACCAACACATACAGGAGAGGGAGGAGGAGAGGGAGGAGGAGGAGGAGGAGGAGGAGGAGGAGGAGGAGGAGGAGGAGGAGGAGGAGGAGGAGGAGGAGGAGGAGAGACACCTCCTCATCCTCCCGTCTCACCCCCGCCCTACATGCGGCAATGGTAGTGGAACACTGGCCCCTCACTCCCGGTCACGACCGGCCGCGTCGAAGACCTCGAACAGCAGGCGCACCCTCTCCTCGACGGTGCCGCACCGCAGCACCGCCAGGCCGCACACGAGCTCGTCGGCGGAGAGGTGGCCGCGGCCGCGCGCGTCGAGGGCGCCGAAGAGGGCCCGCGCGAGGGCGTCCGGCACGTCGGACGCGCCGTAGAGGGACCTCAAGACGCCGGTCTTGAAGTGGACCTCGCGCAGGTGCTCGCCAGACACCTCGAGAAGCGATGTGCGGCAGGGCCGTGTCGTGACGACCTAGGCGCTGGTGTCTGACACCGCGAGGTTCGTGCAGCCTTGAACGATCGGCGACTTGTGTCGATCGCCAGATCGCTCCACCTGGAACCTCCGCGGCGGGGCCGCCGTCACGTCGACACGACGCGGACCTGCCGTAATTACACGGTCGAACATTGGCCACAAGGACGCAGGTCAAGGACGCGAGCCCCGCCGCAGAAGCCCCAAAGCTCCATGGAGGTACCCCAAACGAAGATCAGTCCACGGTCCAGAGCCCAAACTCGGCGGCGAGCGAGGGGGAAATGAGAAGGAGAAGTTGAAGGCCTTGTCAGAAGGCGGCGGGGCTCCTTAGAAGCCATCGCGCCTTCTGAGAAGTCTCCTGCGTCTCCCGGAAAGGCTCGGAACACCTCTCAGAAGGCCGGGAGACTCCCGAGCCTTCTGAAGAGGCCCGCCCCTCCTCGCTCCCCCCGGCACCGCAGCGCCGGGCACGCGAAACGTGTGCGAAGCTGGGGACATCAGCACAAACCCGAACCGTGCCAGCTGTAGACGAGAAGAGCAAACGTACGCCCGGGAGGCAGCAGAGGCCCCAGACGGCCCAAGTGCACGACACAGGACAGCCACAGGACAGGCTCGCATGCTGCACCGAAAGGGGGGGAGGGCCGCTCGGGAGTTCGGGAGACCACGCTTGGCGGCGCGCAGAAGGGGCTATAGGGGGAGGGGGCAAGGCTTCTTACAAGAAGGCTGCTTCTTGGAAGGCGCGTGCCTTACAGAATGGAGAAGGCCCGCGCCTTCTAAGAAGCAGGGGTGCTTCTAAGAAGCCTTCCCCCCTCCCCCCGCCCCCCCTCCTGCGCGTGGCCGGCACGTGCGGGAAACCGCTCGGGGGAGCCCGCGAGACGCCCGTGCGGGAGCACGGGCGGGAGGCCGTGCGGGAGAGGCCGTGCGGGAGACCCTGGCGGGAGGCTGCGTGCGGGAGGGCCCGCGGGAGGGCACCGCGCGGGGCACCGCGCGGGGAGGCCACGCGGGGAGGCCACGCGGGGCACGGGAAGCCGTCGGGCCACCGAGCCCGCGGCGGGGGACTGCTTGCCAGCCCAGGACAGATCCCTGTCCCCATGTTGGGCATCGCCTCGTCACGATGGCGATCTTGGGGATTCCCCCCGTTTCTGAGGGTGCATCCCTAAGATTGTCCTCCCCTTTCGGCGTGTCGATCCCAGGGATAGGGACAAGCTCGAGGCTGGCGAGCTGAGCAATGCGGGAGGCCATGCGCGGAGCTGTGCCGGAGACCATCACACTTCCCGGGGGCGGGGAGAATAGAAGAAGAATTAGACACAGACACATAAACTGGGGGCGCTTCGCGCGGATTTCTTGGATCTGCGTCTGGGCGCCGCTCGGGGGCCAGACGCGGATCCAAGAACTCCGCGCGCAGCGCCAGGTGTTTTATGTTTATGTGTTTTTTCTTCTTCGAGGGAACGAACCTCCCGGGCCTTCTTACGAGCAGCCCTTACAGACGATCTGTTCAGGAAGCTGCATCAACATAAACGTTTAGAGGACAGCGCGGACTTTCCAGGTCGGCGCTGGACCCCCATGGCGGGAGGGGGAAGTTCAAGCGCCAATCCGAGCAATACATACGCGCCGAACTCCCAACGTTCATGACTACGGTCTCTCTTCTTCGTCAGATCCAGATGCTCGCGCGTGCAGCTACCTGCGTGCCTCGACACGCTTCAAGAACGCTACGTTGGGCACTCGCCACAAAGGCCTGCTGCTCGAAGCCCCGCAGACCGACGGCTGGGCCCAGGGGAGACGACAGGCGGGGCGGGCCTCCTCAGCCGGGGACCTGCTGACCCGCGTCGATCAAGACCCGTGTCCGTCAGGCGCTGCAGGCTCCTGCACCCAAACCCGGGTCACAGCACCCTGGCCCTGCAGGATCCCTGAGATCCGATGTCGTGATTTTTTCAATGCGGGGTTCCCGGAAGTCTCGACCCATTCCTCAGGACCGGTTTTTCATCCTGAGTCGTTTATTGACGGTCCCGAGGCTCGGCGAGGACCCGAAGGGGCCGAAATTTGCGAAAAAACTCCGTCCTGATTTTTGTCAATACGTTGGATATCTGGGATCCTGCAAAAGCCGGCGCTCCGACTGTCACCCGCTTGCACCGACCCCGTCTCCAAGGAGCCCCGGCTCGGAGGGCGCTTGGCCCGGCAGGCCTCCGGCCTGCCGAGAAGCTGGCCGGAGCTGCCTCCGAGGCCACGGACCCGCCACCGCCCGAGGCGGCCCGAGAAGTGGCCTCCCGCCGAATCCACGGAGTATACGTAGATTGATCCATCCGTCCTCGAACGCGCGGCGAGTTTTGCGTGTGTGTGTGTGTGTGTGAACTTGACGAGGAAGCCGATTTGGGGGGCAGATCGATTCTGCAGGTTGATCCCCTAGGGGAAGACGCACCAGCAACATGCACCACGACGCCAGCGATGCACGTTTTTTTAATGTGAACGGTGGGCTACGGCCTGAACGTTCGCGCCCTAATAGGCACGGAGACGAATTGAATCGAATCGAATCGAATCGAATCTACTCGAATTGAATCGAATCGAATCGAATCTACTCGAATTGAATCCGCGAGCGAGCGCGAATTGCATCGAATCGAAGCTACTCGACTCTCACCTCCCCCCTCGGCGCGAGGGGGGCAGCGAGAGGGGGCCGGCCCGCGGAACAGAGCACCCGCCCCCGGGGACCAGACCCGTCGGGCGCAGGCCCGCGCCACGACAGAAAGACTGCGGCCGCAGGGCGGCCGGCTTGAGACCCGCGACGGTGCGCTTCGCTCGTCGACTTCTTGGTCGGACGAACAAAAACTCGGCGGTGGACAAGCCTCCCTTTAGTAAGCCTCCCCTTAGTGGGAAAGGGCCTGGCACCGAAGCCGCCGGACCTGGACCCGCAAAAGTGACGGCCGCGACGCCCCCTCGCGAGCCGAAAACGGTTAATTCCTCAATCGACATGTCAAGGCAGGAGGTTTACCAACCTCCGATTTTTGGTCGGACGAACAATCGGGAGCGGCAAAGAGGGGGGTGTCCAAGAGGGGGGGGTGCGAATCATGGCCGGCGGCATGTGCGCGGCCCAGCGGGGTGGCCAGGGACGTGATGAAACAAGAAGAGGCGCCATGAAATCTGGGGAAATATCATGGCCCCCGCCATGATATCCCCCCCTCCCCCTAGTCATCACCCCCCTCTCTTCCGCCCCCGAAACAAGCCCAGGAGCCCCTCGCGTCGGAAAAAAAAACGACGGCAAGTTTTTCGCTATACTGCTCGGGACCCCCAGAGGCTCTCGCCGGCCCTCGGGGCCTTCCAGAAACGGCCCGGGAGGAGAGACACGACCTCGGGGACCGGGTCGAGGCCTCTGCGGGTCGACGCTGGGAACAGAGCACGATGTCGGGGGTCAGGGGAACTGGGGGGCATCGTGCCCCTCCTTTCCTTGCCCATTTCGGGCGCCCGAAGCTCAAAAATATGGCGGGGGTCAAGGGAAAGGGGGGCATCGTGCCCCTTCGTTCCCTGCCCATCTCGGGCGTCCGAGGCTCGAATGTGGTACAGGCCGGGGTCGGAAGGGGCGCGCTGCTCCTCCAAGTCATGCCACGGTTGTTCCTGTAGTGCTCCTCGTGCGCCCATGCGCCATAGGGGGTCGACGCTGGGCACAACTGACGTGCACTTCGGGAGCGGCCAAGAGGTGGGTGTCCAAGAGGGGGGGGGGTGCGAATCATGGCCGGCGGCATGTGCGCGGCCCAGCGGGGGGGCCAGGGACGTGATGAAACAAGAAGAGGCGCCATAA
>CAUYUJ010015517.1:82500-130000 GCA_963575745.1 Prorocentrum cordatum
AGGGCCCCGGGGGGGGGGGCTCCACAGTGCAGCGAAAGGCAGGGGGCCCCTTGGTCCATAGGGACACCTCTGGCAATCCTCAATCTCCCCTGAGAGGCCACGACGCGAAGAAATCCCACCAGCTGTCTGGGCATAGGTGGTCCAACAATGTGTTCAATTCTCTGCCATAACCCCTTTTCCCTCCGGGGAGTGATACCCTTCCCCTCCGAGGGGTTCTTTTTGTTCAGATGGTACTTTTTCGCCTAAGGTGGCTCCAAGAGGGCCTCCGATGCTCCAAGGTGGCTCAAGATGGCTTCCCATATACTCGAAGAGGCCCGAAAGACCGCTCCCAGACTGCCCCGAGTGCTCTCGGACCCACTCAGGACCCCCCCCCCGAAGCCCGAATCGCTCAAACACCTAAGGAAAATCAATCATGCTCGCCGTGTCGCCTGTTCGCTCTCAAGATGGTCCCAAGATGGGCCAAGGGAGCCCCGAGAGGTGCCCAAGAGGCCCCCGAGACGGCACCAAGAACGCCCCAAGAGCGCCCCAAGAGGCGGTTTCCAATGCGCTTGAAGGGAGAGTCGAATAAGGCCCCCCCCTTAATCTGATCGATGGCCTCCATGATGGCCCCCAGAAGCCCTCCAGGTCTCCAAAGGTGGCCGACAGATGCCCCCCCCCCCCCCCCCGAAGCCCCAATAGGGCCCAACGATCCCCCAAAGAAGGCAACAAAAGGGCCCTAAGAGGACGCCATAAAAAAAGGCCTCAACAAGATCCCAAGATGGCTGCGAATCCTTGGCCTCGTCCTCATCATTCTCCTCCTCCCTCCTCCTCCTGACCAAATTGTTGTTTTCCTGCTCCTTCTCCTCCTTCCTCTCGATCTCTTCGTTCGGTTTCTCCTCCTCTTCGTTATCCTCCTCCTGCCCCTCCTTGTTCCCGTGTTCGTCCTCCAGTTTCTTTTCCTCCTCGTCCTCCTCGTCCTGCTCCTCCTCGTTCCCTTTTCGACAAATGTGCCACTGCATGCCTCTACGCTTCCGCGAAGAAGGCAACTCGCCCAGGCATCGTTTCGGGATCTCTTCCGCCCGCTTCCCGTCCGCTCTCGTCGGCAGCGACTCTGCATGGGCTGGTGGGCATATTTGTTTGGTACGCGGGCTCGCGAAGCAAGTCTTAAGTCGGGCCTGTTCCCCTACAAAGGAATTTTCGACGAAACATAAAAAAATACCCCCAAAATAACCCAACAACAGTGCAAACATAATCTGGGGACTATGTTTTGAATATTTGTTTTGCCATTTTGGGGCATTTTGGGGATATTTTTTGGGTGGTTGGAAAATCTCCCTGTAAGGGGACAGGCCCGACTTAAAGCAAGTCGAAAACCGTGCGGGGCGGGCGGGCGACGGGCCGACGTAAGGAAACAAACAGCGAGCAGGGGCGGCGCTGGTGGGGATACTTTTTTGAAGGGGCCCTGGGACATACAATTCAATACACACAAATAGCAACATCCCCGTATCTTCCCATATGTTTGTGGTTTTTGTTTCCCCCCCCCCACACTTCCCATATTTTCCCATATTTTCCTAGGGATCGACGATGAATTGTGTCTGTGTGCTTTTTTCCCTCCTGATACTTCTTGATCGCAAGCGCACCGGGAGACGCCGGACGCCGTCCAAAGGTCACAGCAAACGGGCTACGAGCGGATTGGGCACCAGGAGGGGGGAGGGAAGGCAGCGAGAGGACAGCGGAGGGAGGAACAGACAGGAGGCGGGCCTCGCTGCCGCTGATAAGAGGGCGCCGTCGACTGGGGGGGGGAGCCGCCAGCCGGAGTGCAACGCCAAAGTGGCGGGGAATTCTGGTTGGGCGACGCCGCGAGCGGGCCAGAAGTCAGTGACCACCGGCTCGTAGACGCACCACGAGCAGGCGCCAAATCCAACGGTCGCCTCGTCACACGGGCAGCGGGCGGATCCCACGCGCCACCAGCCGTCGTCCACCTCACGTGCAGGTGCTCCACGGACCGAGGTCCGGACCGCCAGACACCGTTGAAGACCGTTGTCGAGTCCGGGCTCCGCGAAGCGGGGGCTGCGGGCGGGCGCCCGCACGCCGGGCAGGGGGACCGATCCAATCGGCCGAAAGCCCCAGGGCTGCTGGTGGGGATACTTTTTGCGACCAGCCGCCAGCGAGCGCGCCGACGGCGTGTCAAGGTCCGAGCGGGCCGCGCGAGGTCCGAAATTACCTAGCACGAGCAGGCCCACCGCCGCAACTCAGGCCGAGGCCAGGAAGGGGCCGAAGGGAAGGGGGCAGTGGGCTGCAGGCTGCCAGGGGCTGCAAACGTGCACCGTGCTGCAAACGCGCTGCTGACTGCCATGGGCTGCTGACTGCCAGGTGCTGCAGGCTGCCGGGTTTGAATTGAACTGCAGGGAATTGGACAACCGCTGCAAACTGAGAGGCTGCCAGCGTGGCCTGAACCCTGGTAGCGTTGCCTCTAACGTTCTTCCACACGTTGCCCCTGATTATTGCCGCCCCCCCCGTTTGGAGGCGACGAAGCGGCGACCAGGACCAAGACTGAACGCGGACACGTCGTGCCCACGTGTCGAACCTTCTCAGCTTCTACCTGAGTTGGCGACCATTCCTGAATCATCCTCGCGAATCGGCGGCGGCCGGCATGGACCACGGACAAGATCGGCATCGACAAGATCCCGCGACACCCTGGTCGTGGTCCGCTTGATTCTTCCCTCAACGCCCGCTTCGGCCAACCGCAAGAGGCGGACCCCAGGCAAGCGAGACCCCTGGTGCGCGACCTGCGGGGGCCCCGGGGAGGCCGAGCTGGAGTGCGCACGCCGCTGCCATCGCACCGCGGCCAACCCTCCGGGGACGCAGCCCAGACCCCAGACGTCGGGATTTTTTGTGACGTCGACCCCCGCGGATCGGGGATCTTCTGACCCGGGTCAATGCAGACCCGGGTCAACCAGGCCTTGCACAATCCTGCAAGATCCTGAAAGACCCTGCACCCAAACCCGGGTCAATGCGAAGGATCCTGCAAGATCCTGCAGGATCCTGCACCCAAACCCGGGTCAATGGGAGCCTAGCTCTGCAGGATCCTGCAAGATCTGGCGCTCTGGCTGACCCCCGTTTGCATTGACCCCCGTCTCAAAGCTCCCGAGCGGAGGTTTCGACCCATCCCCCGGGACGGGCTTCTCATCCGGCATCGTGTTACGGTGGTCCCGGGGGCCCCGCGAGGGCCCCCTTAAGGACCGCAGAGTCTCACAACCCCGCCTCAGCCTCCCTCCAACGGGGACTCCACTGACGGGACTTTGGCCAGCAACCCAGCGAACCCCATCCTCCCCGATGTGGGCAACGCTGCAATGCCACAAAGAGACCCTAAAACGGTAACTTTCGGCAATTATCCAAAATACCCGTTAGTGAGTACCCGTTACGGCGCCGCGGACCGCCGTGAGTTTTCCATGACCGGAGGGGGTCTGGGGTCTGGACGTCTATAACCACCGCTGATGCGCTTCCTCAAAGGGAGGCCGGCAGAAGGGACTTCTGAGGCCGTGGCGCTGTCGTCTGAGACTTCGGATCGTCGCGAGTCATGAAAACGACGATGCGCGCGAGGCAGGGCGGACTTGAGAAATCGGCATCGCCCGTCTCAAGAGTCCCCTTCCAAGAGATCCCGCTCGGATTGGGCGCCCGAATGATCCGGGATGACTGCCGTCTGGGGTAACTTCGGTTTGGGCCCCCGAGGTGCGAATCCGTAGCTACCCCTGTCGGGGATGGACAGACCCCCCTTTAGTAAAACGTGGTTTAGCGAAAACGACCTGAGGCCCAAACCTGGCGGGCGCGAGCCCGGAAAACAACGGCCACGGCGCCCTCTCGAGAACCGAAAACGGACAATTCACTAATCGACGTGTCAGGGTGGGGTTTCTGTCCGACCCCGACAAATGAGGGCGACAACTCCTCCTCCTCCAGAGGAGGAGGGAGGAGGAGAAGGAGGAGGAGGAGGAGGAGGAGGAAGGAGGAGAAAGAGGAGGAGCAGGAGGAGGAGGAGAAAGAAGAGGAGGAGGAGGCGGAGGAGGAAAAGGAGGAAAAGGAGGAAAAAGGACTGCCCACCCCCGACCCTGGCTGCCCCAGCCATGAGGACTCCGGAAGGCTGGGCGCCCGGATGATCCGTGATAAAACTGCGGCCCAGCGTATAACTGCGGCTTCGGCCCCCGCGAGGCGCGAATCCGTGGCTACCCCTGGCTGCCCCCAGCCCGAGGACTCGAGGCTCTGATCCCAAACATGCGAGGTCCTGGCTTTTTCCATACGCGGCCCCCAGAAGTCCCGACCCTCCCTCTCCAGGGCCGGCTTCTCATCCTGAGTCGTTTTTTGACGACCCCAGGGCCCAGCAAGGGCCCCCCCCCCGAAGCTGAAAGCGACGAAAAACCGCCCGTCCGGTTATGTTGAATCCTCGGGGGGCCTTGTCTGTCCCCTCCCGGCCCTGTCCGCGTCGAATCGGTGTCCAATCCATGTCGGACTCGTCGGATCCGTGTCGGATCCGTGTCGCGCAGCTGCGTCGAATCCACGCCGCATCCGCGTCGAGCCCGCGCCGAGCCCACGCCGGGCACGAAAAAAGACACCAGCCCTGGGGGCAGGCGAAGCCCCCCCCCCAAGACGCAGCGCGAGTCTTGCTCTTCTTCCGCGGCGCGAGCAGCTCCGGGAGTGGCAGCGCACGAGCCCCGGCCTCCCGCCGGGCCCAGACCCCCGACGCCGAGGTCTTTTCCGTGACGTCGACCCTGAGAGGCCTCGACCCATTCCCCGGGGCTGGCTTCTTGCCCCGAGTCGTTTCCTGACGGTCCCGAGGCCAGGAGGGGGCCCCCAGAGTTATGTCGGGCCTGTCCCCCTACAGGAGGATATTCGACGAACAGTTAAAAATTCTCGAAAAATAATGAAAAAATCCAACAATGGTCTGGGGACTACTTTTTATTTTTTGCTGTTTTTTTGCGTTATTCTGAGGCATTTTTAAACAACATGTTTTTTTAATTTTCGTCCAAGATCCCCCTGTAGGGGACAGGCCCGACATAACCCCAGAGGCCGAAGAGATGGACAAACCTGCCGCCCGGATTTTTTCAGTGCCCCAGGGGGGCTGGGAGCTCCTCGTACTCCCGAGGAGGAGGACGAGGAGGAGGAGGAGGAGGAGGAGGAGGAGGAGGAGGAGGGCGAGGAGGAGGATCTCTTCAGCACCCGCGGGGGCTGGGAGCTCCTCGTACTCCCGAGGAGGAGGACGAGGAGGAGGAAGAGGAGGAGGAGGAGGGGGAGGGCGAGGAGGAGGACTTCTTCAGCACCCGCGGGGGGCTGGGAGCTCCTCGTACAGGAGGAGGACGAGGAGGAGGAGGAGGAGGAGGAGGAGGAGGAGGAGGAGGAGGAGGAGGAGGGCGAGGAGGATCTCTTCAGCACCCGCGGGGGGCTGGGAGCTCCTCGTACTCCAGGACGGGCCTCCGCCCTGGCCTCGCGGAGGAGCGCCCCGGCGCCTGGCCCATCTCGCAGGCGGAGGGGGCCAGCCGCGGCGGCGGCGGTGCGCGCCCGCCGGGCGGCGCCCCCGCTCAGAGGAGCCCAGGCGCCCATCACGAGAGGCGAACGTACTCCCATCCACGTCATCGTCGCCGTCGTCCTCGTCGTCGTCGTCCTCGTCGTCGTCCTCGTCGTCGTCCTCGTTGTCGTCGTCCTCGTCGTCGTCCTCGTTGTCGTCGTCTTCTTTGTCGTCGTCGTGGCAGACGTCGTCGTCGCCTTCTTTGTCGTCGTCGCCGACGTCGTCGTCATCGTCGTCCTCGTCGCCGCCGCCGCGTCGTAAAAACATCAGGACGGGAAGTTTCAGCCACTTTTCGGCCTCGGGAGTCCCTCGACGGGCCTCCCGTCCGTCAAGAAACGACTCAGGATGAAACACCCGTCCTGGGGGAAGGGTCGGGGTTTCCGGGAACCCCGCCTTGAGAAAGTCAGGGCGTCGCATGTCCAGGCTCGGGTCACGCAGGCACGGTGGGAGGTGTGTTGGCGATGTCTGGCCTCGGGGGGCCGTGGCTGGGCCCCTGGGCCCCAGGGGGAGTGGGTCAGGACCTCTGGGGGTCCACGTCATGAAATCATTATCATCCTCCTCCTCCTCCTCCTCCTCCTCCTCCTCATCATCATCATCATCAGCATCAGGGGTCCACGTCATGAAATCATCGTCCTCCTCCTGCTCCTCAGCATCATCATCATCATCATCATCATCATCATCATCATCACCATCATCATCAACAACAACATCATCATCATCACCCGCAGCAGCATCAGCTTCAGGGGTCCACGTCATGAAATCATCGCCCTCCTCCTCCTCCTCGGCATCATCGGCATCATCATCATCATCATCATCATCATCATCATCGTCATCATCATCATCAGTATCATCAGTATCATCATCATCATCATCATCATCATCATCATCATCGTCATCATCATCATCAGTATCATCAGTATCATCAGCATCATCATCAGCATCAGCATCATCATCATCATCATCATCATCATCATCATCATCATCATCATCGGCAACATCATCATCGTCATCATTACCATCACCCCCGTCATCATCGGCAGCATCATCATCATCATCGTGATCATCAGCAACATCAGAATGTGCATCTTCATCATATTCATCGTCGTTAACATCATCATTATCATCCTCAACCTGATCCTCATCCGTCAACTTTTTTTTACCAGCCGCAGGGTTCGAATACAATGTCCATGTTGCGGTGCACTGTTCGTCGCCGTGGGCAAGTGACTCCGAGCCCCCATTATCATCCTCAACATCTTCCTCAGTATCATCCTCATCCTCATCCTCTTCCTCATTATCATCAGCAGCACCATCATCATCATCAGCAGCACCATCATCACCACCACTACCATCGTCCTCATCATCAGCACCATCATCATCATCCTTCTCATCACCATCCTCCTCATCATCATTAGCATCCTCATCCTCATCCTCATCCTCATCCTCATCACCATCATCACCATCATCAGCAGCATCAGCATCATCATCGTCATCGTCATCGTCATCGTCGTCGTCGTTGTCATCACCACCACCACCATCAGCATCATCATCATCATCAGCATCATCATATCGAATCAGCATCATCATCCTCATCATCATCATCATCATCATCATCATCATCAACATCATCGCCACCAATAGACTTGTGGCGCTCCGCGCGGGTTTCTTGAATCCGCGCTTGGCCACCCCCGCGGCGCCACTGGCGCCGCACAGGGCGCGCTCCGCGCGCCAGGGAGGGGTGTCCAGCGCAGATCCAAGAGATCTGCGCGGAGCGCCAAAACTTGCTTGTTATGCTGAGGGGTGCTCTGGAGGCCGTAGTAGCCTCCTTGGGAATCCCGGGGGCACCTTGGGCCAGGGGCACTTCCAGCAGCACCCCTCCTGCTTCCCACCCCCCGAGCTCGCTTCTCCCCGCGCTGCTCCCCGAACATGATGCGCCGCGGGCGTCCCAGAGGCCCACGGTGTCTCTGCCTAGGGTGTGGAAACATTGGTTTCGATCGGGAGCGGCCAAGGAGGGGGGGTGTCCAAGAGGGGGGTGTGCAAATCATGACCGGCGGCATGTGCGCGGCCCAGCGGGGGGGCCAGGAACGTAATGAAATAAGAAGAGGCGCCATGAAATCTGGGGAAAAATCATGGCCCCCGCCATGATATCCACCCCCCCTAGTCATCACCCCCCTCTTTGCCGCCCCCGATTCGAGGGATGTTGGGTGTCTGGGTCTAGCGTGTACGGGTTTACGGGGCCCCGAGCTGCTCCTGCAGCTTGTTCTCGCTCCTGCCGAGCCGCGCCCGCCCTCCCGCTCGTCCCGATCCGCCCGCTCTTGCTCGTCCTGCGCTCCTCCACCGCCTGCCCTCCTCCTCGCGGCGCCCCCTCGCGGCTCCTCCTCCTCCTCCTGCTCCCGCGGCTGCTCCGATACTCCTGTTGCTGTCCCTGCTGCTGCTGCTGCTGCTGCTGCTGCTGCTGCTGCTGCCACTCCTTCTTCTGCTCCTGCTCCTGCTCCTGCTCCTGCTCCTGCTCCCACCACGATCGGGCAGTTCCCTCACAGGTTCAAAGTAGTGAAAACAAAGACTCGGCCATAGCCAGGCATAAAAAGACAACATGCTATTTGTTGGCTAATTATCTGGGGACCTTCCTCCTGCAGAGGGACACAGGCACGACTTGAGCCTTGTGCCCAGGTTGCTATGCTTGAATTCCCCCCCCCGTAGATCGGAGGCGGCCAAGAGGGGGGGTGTCCAAGAGGGGGGTGTGCAAATCATGACCGGCGGCATGTGCGCGGCCCAGCGGGGGGGCCAGGAACGTAATGAAACAAGAAGAGGCGCCATGAAATCTGGGGAAAAATCATGGCCCCCGCCATGATATCCACCCCCCCCTAGTCATCCTCCCCCCCCTCTTTTCCGCCCCCGAGAAGAGGAACGGGCCCGACTTACGCCTCGTTCCCAGGGCTCGGGCCCCGAGGCCCGCAGAGACCGCTCTGGCCAGAGCGACGGCGCAGGGGGGGGGAGGCCTGCAGTCGCGCTCTCTCGCGAGGCCGCGCATTGCTGTCGCAGCATCGGGCCGTCCAGGGCAGGCTCCACAGGAGGAATATCCAGCAAAGGTCAAAACAAATAGTCCGGGGACGATGTGTCTGACTCTTTGTGCCTCTTTCTGAAGTGTTTCCTTACCTGTTTCTCACTTTCGCCCCGAATCCGCTTGCAGGAGGACATATGCCCGACCCGAGGGCAGCCGCGTGTGAGCCCCTGCAGATCCGATTCTTGGGGGAAAAACGGCGGGGGGCGGAAACAGAGGGTTGTTTTGGACGCCCAACAACAGATGTTGTCTCGAACCAACAGCGGCCGCTGTTGGACAGGCGGCCCTCTGTCTAAACTGTACACGGCCGCGGCGACACCGACAGCGAGCCCTGTTCAAGCTGAACAGGATAACCTGTTGGGCATTGTACCCATTCTTTCCGTACCCATGTTGACCAAGAAAAAGCACATCCCCAACCCCAAAATCGCGGATTCACCGAGGATTCGAACATCGGCCAAAGATTTCGGGGCATGTGTTGCGTTCGTCGTTGCCACCCTGGTGAAACCCTAAGCCCCCCAAATCTCCCTCCCCGAAGTCTCGAGGAGCCTGCGCTCTGTCTGGGCCCTCGAGTTTTTTGGGAGTGGGCGTCTGTTTTGGGTTCGTGACATGTCGTTAGTGACGCATCCCTATCCCTAAGATGAACAATCAACATGCCAAAAGTCGACGTCAATCTGAGAGATGCGCCCTCAGAAACGGAGGGAATCCCTAAGATCGGCATCGAGATGAGGCGATGCCAATCAGAGGGATAGGGATGTGTTCCAGGTCAGTGACATGTCGTCTCTGTGCAGCCTGAAGGGAGCCCCGCAGCGCCAGCGCCGGCGGGAGAGGCCCACCCGGGAACGGAGAGAGGGGGCGCGCCTGGGCCACGAGGCGGCGCCACGCCCCCCGACTCTGAAAGCCTCGGCACCAGGACCACGGCCCCGCCGGAACCCGACTTGGAAGCGGGGCGAAGGCTGGCAAATCCGTGGCTGCTGCAGTCAAAAGCCCTAATAAGGACGCGCGACTTTGCTCGGGGTACCCTTTCGTCCTTGCTCTTCCTTGCTCTTGCGTCCTTGAGGTTTTCGTCGTCCGCCGCCCCAAAAATCCCAACTTCGGCTTCCAAGGGTCTTGCGTCCTTACCGCGTGTCCTTATTAGGGTGTTTGACTGTAAGACGGTCTTCCTGGAAGGAGGAGAAACAAATTCCCGGAACCAAGCTCAGCGCACGAAGTGATAAAAAAGGCTGCTCTCCAGAAGGACAAAAACAATCTCCCGGAGCTCCGTTTTTGCAACCGCGGGTTTGCCAGCCGCCGCGTGGGTTCTGAGCACAAAAGAAAAAACAGCTGCACAAACATATAGGCTGGCGGCCAATCCGTGCAGATGTAACTATCCAATCGGCGATGCTCAAGTCGGGCCTGTCCCCGTACAGGGGGATTCTCGACGAAGAATTAAAAAAAAACAAAAATGCCTCAAAGAGGTTGAAAAAAAGTCCAAAAATTGTCCCTGGACTATTTTTGGACTATTTTTGGAAGTCCCCCTGTAGGGGGACAGGCCCGACTTAAGGCGATGCCCTCCCCCCCCCCATCCCTGGCGCGCGGAGGCGCCGCCAGGGGGGCCAAGATCCGATCCAGGACACCCGTGCGGACCCCTGGAAGCTCGTGCCTGTACCGCTCTCTCTTCTCCGACCGGAGGGGGGCTCGCTGGCCATCGCGGAGCGAAGAAGAAGGAGCGGCAGGGCACGCTGAGCCAGGAAGCGGGCTGCAGACGTCGAAGCCGAGAGCTGCAGAAACGAAAGACTCACGAGCTAGAGCAGGAGAGGAGCGCGCGGCCGCACCTCTTCTTCGCCTTCGCGTCGGCCTCCTCCTGCGCAATGCGCCTCACCTCCGCCTCCTCCTGCGGGCAGCTGCTCTCGACTCACGACCCCGAGGTGCCCCGGAAGGCTGTAAGAGGTCGGCCCGCTCGCACACCTGGCAGCTTGTCCAACGGTCCTCGCTCCCTTCACGCTCCCTCCTTGCTCCCTCATCGTTCGTGCTTCATGTATCCTCTCTCCTCCCCCGTTTCGTCTTCTGGGCCCTCTCTGCTGACCCTTATTATTCACGTCTTCGCATGTTCTCCCTGAATCTTCCTGCACTTAACCATCCGCTCCTCCTCTTTCTTCTTCCTGCTTTACACGCATCTGCGAAGACCTTTCTCTGGTGGGTTTAGCACAATTGCATCCCGATGAGTTGGCCTTGCGCAAAAGAGTCCTCTTGTGGCGGCCTTACACAAGGATTCCTTGTGTTGCGCCCTTATATGGCGAGCATGTTTTTGGAGGGAATACTACAACAACTTCCGTTACGACCGTACACGAAGACACTCTTTTTCGCGGCGGCCTTACAACACGATTCCTTGTGCGCCAACCTCACATAAGATATCCCGTGTATTGGTGCCGGAGGAAATCAGGAGGAGAAACGAGGCAAAAAGAAACAAACAACATAGCGTTTCTGAGTGTCCGACGCAAAACGTGAACCCAGCGCGACCCCAATCAGGATATAGCGTTCTACTGTATGGGAGCATTGCGTGGCAACGCTTGGCATTGCTTGGCATATTGCTCGCCACTGCGTGTCATTGCTTGGCATAGTGCTTGGCACATTGCTCGGTATATCGTTTGGTATTGCGTGGAATTGCTTGGTCTAGGGTGGCATGGCTTGGAATTGCGCGACAATGCTGTACATGGCCTGGCATTGCGTGGCGAGGCAGCAGGGAATCAATAAGGAGAAACTAAGGAAACAAGACCAATGAACCAATAACCAAGCAAGATATCAACCATAAGACAGCATAGCCAAATAACCAACAGGGAACCAAGACCAAGGGACCAAGGAACCAAGACCAAGGAACCAAGGAACCAAGGAAACAGGACAAAACCCAGACAAGGCCTTCAAGCGGAGAACAACTGTGGTTTCACAGTTCGTCAATGCAGGAGCATGGGCAAGATAGGAAACACATTTATTGTCACAGTCTCCCTTGATTGATGCCGGAGATGCCCTCCAAGATCAGCGCGCCAGAGAGCCAAGATGGCCTCAGTGTGGCCCACGGCCCCCCCCAAGGCAACCGAAGAGGGCCCCGAGAGGACCCCAAAAGAGGGCCCCAAGGGGCCCAAATCAATGGTTCGCAGTATGTTTTGGGACTGAACTCCGCGGCCTGCCTGCTTCGGCCCGAGAGCACGGCCAGACCAGCCACCAAGAACCCCCATGAGGCCCCCAAGGGAGCCCAAAGACGGCCAAAGACGGCCCTCAGACGGCCCCCCTAGACGGCCCCCCCAGATGACAAGCCACTCCCTCGACAGGGCCCCAAGGGAGGCCCAAGGGGGGCCAACGAGAAGCCCAAGAAGAATTATCATAGTCTGGGGGCCAGAAAACGGCTGCTGGAAACAGAACTCAAGAAATCGCCGCGACCGAGGCAACAAATCCGCCAGAACCGTGGGATCCACGACCCACGCAAAATGAGGCCCCGGACCCCGCCCAGGGTCCACCATACCAAGAACTTCTAGCCGTGGCGAAAGAACGCCCCCAAGCATCTGGCTGCTTCAATTTTTCGATGCGTGGGCCCCGAAGGTCCGGACCACTTCCCTGGGGCCGATTCCGTGTCCTGAGTCGATTCTTGACGCTCCCGAGGTCCGGCGAAGGCCCCCAGAGGCCGAAAATCGGGAAAAAACGCCTGCTCCAATTTTTGCTGGAGCGTCGAATCTCCGGGCCCACATCCAAACGCCTGATGCCTTGATCTCTGGGAGTCGAGGGTCTGGGTGGGAGGACGGCGATGGCCAAGGCCGCCTCTCCTCTCGGGGCCGGGCAGGCCTGGGTCGGCGCCAAGCCGGGCCAGCCAGGGCCAGGCCACGAACCCCCGCTGACCGCACAGCTCCCGAACCTGGGCCAGCGGCAGAGGGCAGAAAATCCACCCCCATGAGAATCACCCCGACACACGCAGCCGTTTAGTAAACGCACACCCACAGTAGCAGGGCTGGACCTAAACGGTGCTTTGGCGATTTCGTGGGCCGTTTTTGTTACGGTTTCGTTTTGCGATAAAGGCGGATTGAAGACAAAACGAGGGAAAACGAAAACAAAGCGAAAACGAAAAACACCATTCAGGTTCGGCCCTGCACAGTAGGAATCAAACAGGGCAGGGCGGTGTAGTGAACGCCCAGGGCAATCTACGAAACGCCAGTTATCGGGTCTGGGTAATCTCTCCTCCGAGAGGGAGGGTGGGGAAGCCGGCTCCACGCGAGCGACTACAAGAACGGGGTATCGCGTTATGTGGTTCCCGCCGTACTCAAGGACCAAATGCCCAAAATAATTTCGTGCACCCAAAGAAGTGTCGAAACAGTGCCGAACGGATGTCGCCTTCCAGTGCCCGACGCGTGTAAACCCTCCAGCTTCGGCACTTTCTTGGTGCTCGAAACTCGTTCTGGCGATCAAGGCTGAAGTAGGTTGGAACATCATGAGCCTTCCGCTGAACAACATGGCGACCCCGCGGGGGCGGCTCACGCGGGCCGCAGGCGCGGCACGCCGCACTGGAAGCAGGGGCGCTTACGCGCCGTCTTACGCGGGCATCTTTCGCGCGAGTGTCCGCGCAGCCGACCCCGTGCATCTGCGTCGCCTGCGTGGTTCCCGAACCTGAGTCAGACACAGGGATTGGCTGACCCCCGTCGGCGCTGACCCACGCCACGTGATGCGACGACGACGACAACGACCCCAGACCCCCGACGTCATGATTTTTCCCAGCCCTCCTTGGCCGGGCATTCGTTTTGAATCAAGCACTGCGGTCTCCAGTCCTCCTCCTCACGCCTCTCGCCTCTCGCTTTCCTCCTGTCTCTTCTTGTCGTGTGCGTATCTCGTGTGTGTGTGTGTGTGCATCCTGGCTGCGGTACCTCTTGTGTGTGCATCTTGCCAAAGGGCTGCGATCTGTGTGCCGCCACTTTCGAGGGCTGCTGGTGGGTCCTGCGGAGTGAGGCACCGCGGTGACCTGAGCGAGACCTCGCCGTCCCTGGGGCGCTGCGATCTGCGACTCTGTCGCCACTTTCGAGGGCTTCTCGTGGGTCCAGCGGAGTGACGCACCGCGGGGACCTGAGCGAGACCTCGCCGTCCCTGGGGGGCTGCGATCTGCGACACTGTCGCCACTTTCGAGGGCTGCTCGTGGGTCCTGCGGAGTGAGGCACCGCGGGGACCTGAGCGAGACCTCGCCGTCCCTGGGGCGCTGCGATCTGCGACACTGTCGCCACTTTCGAGGGCTGCTGGTGGGTCCAGCGGAATGAGGCACCGCGGGGACCTGAGCGAGACCTCGCCGTCCTTGGGGGGGGGCTGCGATCTGCGACAATTTCGAGGGCTGCTGGTGGGTCCAGCGGAATGAGGCACCGCGGGGACCTGAGCGAAACCTCGCCGTCCCTGGGGCGCTGCGATCTGCGACACTGTCGCCACTTTCGAGGGCTGCTGGTGGGTCCAGCGGAATGAGGCACCGCGGGGACCTGAGCGAGACCTCGCCGTCCCTGGGGGGGGGCTGCGATCTGCGACACTTTCGAGGGCTGCTGGTGGGTCCAGCGGAGTGAGGCACCGCGCGGATCTGAGCGGTGACCTGCCCGTCCCTGGGGGGCTGCGATCTGCGACACTGTCGCCACTTTCGAGGGCTGCTGGTGGGTCCAGCGGAATGAGGCACCGCGGGGACCTGAGCGAGACCTCGCCGTCCTTGGGGGGGGGCTGCGATCTGCGACTCTGTCGCCACTTTCGAGGGCTGCTGGTGGGTCCAGCGGAATGAGGCACCGCGGGGACCTGAGCGCGACCTCGACGTCCCTGGGGGGATCAGGAGAGCTGCTGCGGGATGCGTTCGGCGCAACGGGCGCATGGCACAACCAACGGGGGTGATTTGTGAAACAGACCATCTGCCGGGCGATGGCCATAACGTTGCGCCAACACGTATCCCGCGGGGGCTCGCAAGAACTGCTGTGGGATACGTTGGGTGCAACGGGCGCATGGCACAGCCAACGGGGGTGATATGTTATTACGTAGCCCTTATATCTTGATCGGGGGCCTGCGAGCCTTCCGATTGCTGCTCGCAAAATCTCATGCGTCCATGTTACGTCATCGCCCCCGTTGTAGCAATTTTGATGCACTTATGCCCCGCATTGCGCAAAGGTTGGGTACGTCGCCAGGGTAATTTCATTACCCCGACCCTGAGAGGTCTCGACCCATTCCCCGGGGCCGGCTTCTCGTCCCGAATCGTTGTTTGACGGTCCCGAGGGGCCTCCCGAGGCCGAACCTAAGGCAAAACCTCCCGTCATGTTTTTTTCATTGCCCGAGGTGGTCTGGGTCACGTGATGCGACGACGACGACCGAGGCTGGGCGTCCCGGGAAGCACGTCCTTGACGACCAGCGCTGTCCCCCGACGCACCCGAGTCGCTTCTTCGCGGCCCAGGGGGGCCCGCGGAGGGGCCCCCTGACTTAGGTCGGGCAAGCTCTCCTACAGGCGGATCTTGGAGGAAAAACGACAAGTGTTCAAAAGACGAACAAAGGCCATCCAACATGGTAGGAACCTCGTCCCCGGACTTTCTGTGTACTACCTTTGCGTGCTCCTCCTGTAGAGGGACATGCCCGACTGAACCCCAGGCCCAGACCTCCGAAGCCGCGCTGTTTTTTCGCAACCTGGAGCCCCCGGAGGTCTGCGCCTCCCCCCCCCGGGGACCGGCTGCTCGTCTCCCGCGGGCCCGCTGTGCTGCTGACGGCCCCAGGGCACGGCGAGGGCCCCCGGAACATCAGGGGCGGCCGAGAGGGGGGCGTCCATCGGGCCGGACGGAAGGGGGGGATTGGGAAAGGGGGGGTTACGGAATCTGCTGCATGCAGCTGGTTTCGGCCCCGCCGCTGGGCCCATTCCTCGATGCATGGGCGCCTCTGGCGCCGGGAGGCGCCGGGAAAATCAGCTGCGTGAGCTGATTCTCAAACCCCCCCTTTGCTATCCCGCCCTTTCGCCCGACTCGAGTCCACGAGGGGGGGGGGGGCGCAGATCATGGCCGGCGGCACGTGCGCTGCCCAGGGGGGAGGCCGGGGACGCACTCAAAGAAGAAGGGGCGCCATGAGATCTGAGGAAGTATCATCGCCCAAGCCATGATGTCCCCCCCCCTTTGGCCGCCCCCGAGAGCACGAAGAGCAGCATGCCGTCGTTTGTAGGCCACGGACCGGATCAGGGGGGGGGGGGAACATCGACCTGGCATCGGCGATGCATCGCCGAGAGATTGGCGATGGGCCCCCGGATAGCCAAGCCACACGTCACGGGGCGGATCGGGCTCCGGGGCCCCTCTCTCGGCGAGCAGTTCCGCGATTGCGGTGCATCCCCCCCTGAGCCTATCCCCTGGTGGTTGTCGGGTCATACAGGCCTCGGACGAAATTAGCGAACACGCACGCCGCATGCATCTGTCAATGCCCACCCCAATGATCCATGCTGGCGATGGGTTGAACGAGCTGCACTTTGACCGCAGTCTTCCCCGCGCGTGCCAACAATAATTTTGGGGGAGCGGGGGGGGGGGTCCACTGATTGTTTCCTTCTACCGTAACGGGCCTTCAGCGGCGAGACGCAGCAAGTGAAAAGCATCCTCGGGCCAGAAAGTAGCCGAGGACCGACGAAAACGCCCGACAACCTCAAACCGCCAATTGTTGCCCATGAGAGGTCCGGGGAGCTCGAAGACTACAAAAGACAGGACCTGCTTCCTCAAGGTCCTCTTGTTGGACGCCCGAAATGGGTACGGAAAGAGTGCGCACGATGCCCAACCACAAATTTTATCCAAAACCGACAGCGGCCGCTGTTGGGCAGGCGGCCTCCTATCTCAAAACAAACAATGTCCTCGGCGACGCTGACAGGGAACCCTGGTCCCTGGTCAATGTGGACAAGAACTGCTGTCGGCCGTCGTACCCGTTCTTTCCGTACAGTTGGGCTGCTGCAGTAAGGAACGCTAGATGAGGAACGACGCCCATGTTTTGCCCCGAATACGCCTGCGTGTAAGAGAAGCGCTAGAGTGAGGTCGGGCATGTCCTCCTACAGGCGAATTTTGGAAGACAAATGGAACATAGTCAAACAATCATGATAGAACATTGCCCCCAGGCTAATTCGTACCACTTTTGAATTTCCCCCCTGTAGAAGGACGTGCCCGACATAATGCTAGAGTTACAACCCCAAACCCGCGACGTCATGATTGTTTCATAACGTCGACCCTGAAAGGTCTCGGCCCATTTCCCGGGACCGGTTTGTCGCCTTGATTCGTTGTTTGACGGCCCCCAGGCCCGGTAAGGGCCTGCAAAGGCCGAAAATATGGAAAAGCCTCCCGTCATGATTTCTGCATTACCCGAGGGGGCTCTGGGGCCATGGAAGGACCTAACGCGCATCGAGCCCCTCCCGAATCCAAGCTGGTCCGAATCTTCGGCGCTCATCTCCTCCTCGATCCTCCTCCTCGATCCTCCTCCTCCTCCTCCTCCTCCTCCTCCTCCTCCTCCTCCTCCTCCTCCTCCTCTTGCTCCATCTCCTCGATCCTCCTCCTCCTTCCAAGCTGCTCCTCGTTTCGGACCCCCTCGCGCCCGGCTTCGGCCCCCGCTGCCCGCGTCGCTCGCAGCCACGCCGCGGCGCTTCTTTGCGCCTCCGGCACGCCCGCCCAATACGCACCTGCACGCCCGGAGCGCGGCTCCTTCCTCCTCGCCCCCCTCTTCCCGGGGGAAGGCCAAAGAGGGGGCGTCCAAGAGGGGGGGGGGGGGGGCGCAAATCATGGCCGGCGGCGCGTGCGCGGCCCAAGGGGGGGGGGGGGCGGGGACTTAGCACCCCTCCCTAGTCATCACCCCCCTCTTGGCCGCCCCCGAGTCTTCCTCTTCTCTTCCTCTCTTCTCCGCCGTACCTCAATCGATTCCCAGCGTGTCCCCGACCGTAGCCCGACGGGCGCCTGTACCGCTCTTTCACTCTTGCGCCCGCTGACTGGAAAAACAAATCCTTTTTCCCAAACATCCGGCTGCTCCAATTTTTTCGATGCGTGGACCCCGGAGGTCCGGACCACTTCCGGGGGGGCCGTTGTTCGTCCTGACTAGCTCGATTGACGCTCCCAAGGCCTGGCGAGGGCCACCAGATGCCGAAAACACTGCCAAAAACCGCCATGCCTGTACCATTTCGATGGTACCATCGCTTGCTCTACGTCCGATGGCAACTCCTGGGAACCTCCCAAACCATCTTGTCGGCCCTTGCGAATCGACGCTAATCGACGCTAGTCGACACTAAATTGACGCTAAATCGACGCTAAGCCGGCGCTATCTCATCGACTTTCAGACGCTAACTTTCAGACGCTAATCGAAGCTAGTCGACGCTGCCGACGCAAAAGCTAGGGCACACAAGGCTCCCATGTTTTGTCACCAAATGTGCCGATTTTGATGGTACCGTCCCCAGGCCCCCGACGTCATGATTTTTTCATAACGTCGACCCTCAGAGGTCTCGACCATGCATTCTTCCCATTACGGTCCCGATGCCAAAAGAGGTCGCCCAGGGCCCAGAAAATGGAAAACCTCCCGTTGTGTTTTTTTGATTGCCCGAGGTGGTCCGCGCGGATTTCTCGGATCCGCGCTGGACCCCGGCGGCGCTTCCTGCGCTGGCGCGCTCCGCGCGCCAGGGAGGGGGGCCCAGCGCGGAATTATCCAAGACATCCACGCGGAGTGCCAAAAGTTTATGGTTATGGCGTTTCTTCTTCTTCTTCGAGATTTGCTACCGAATGTGCCCATTTCGATAGTACCTTGGCGGCGCGCACAAGGGGGTGGAGGGAGGGGGGAGGGTTCCTTAGAAGGAGGCTGCTTTTTAGAAGGCGCGCAGGCCTTACATCCATAGATGCGGCCAGGGCCCTCCAAGAAGCAGGGGTGCTTCTAAGAAGCCCCCCCCTCCCCCCACCCCCGTCTGCGCGTGGCTGAATATCGTCGACCCACACAAGTCTCGACCCCTTCCCCTGGACCGGCTTGTCATCCTGAATCGTGCTTGTTACGGTCTCTCGAGGCGCGGTAAAGGGCCTCCAGAGACGAAGAATGTGGAAAAACCTCCCGTCATGATTCACGTACTGCCCGAGGTTGCTACGGCGCGCCGCTTCCCTGTGCTTGAGGGAGGAGGAGGAGGAGGAGGACGAGGAGGAGGGGGAGGAGGAGGAGGAGGAGGAGGAGAAGCAGGAGGAGGAGGAAGAGGAGGAGAGGAGGAGGAGGAGAGAACGAAGAGGAGGAGGAGGAGGAGGAGGAGGAGCAGGGAGGAGGGAGGAGGAGGAGGGATAGGTCGACAATGCGCGCATTGGCCTGTAACGCCATTTGGACCGCCAGTTCTGCGAAGCTAGCTGGCTACCAGATTAGCGACATCTGCCAGCTGTGCCAGTCCGAGGTTGACACATTGTGGCACCGTCTTTGGGAGTGCCCTGCGTGCTCTTCTGTGCGTGAAGAAATTGCCGATGACGAGATTATTGCCAGTGCCCTCGACACTGCATCTGAGGGTTACGAGACCACTCTCTGGATATATGGAGCCTTTCGGCATCCTGGTGACTACTTCCCTCGGCCCGAGTGCAATGGAGAAGTCTTGGTCAACTGGATGGTCCCTGAGGTCACTATCCCTGGGTCCCTGGGCCCCACGCCTACCTCTCCTGACTTAGGGGTCTGGGGGTCTTTGTTTATTGATGGCTCTTGCATCCGCCACCCTGTGTCCGAACTCTGCAGGAGCGCTTGGTGTGTTGCCATGGTGGACCCCGAGGCCAATTTAGTCTGTGAAGTTTCTGCCCCTGTTTGGCCCCCCTACGCGCAGTCGCCCCAAGCTGCTGAGTATTCTGCCTTTTGTGGCATTGGCGTGTGTGTAGGGGGCCAGGCTGACGCTTACAGTGACTGCGCTAATGTCGTGAAACAGTACTCCCTAGGCCTCGACGTGTGCAAGTCTCCCAAGAGGGTTTATTCAGGGCTCATGTTGCAAGGCTTGTCTTTGGGGCAAGGGAAGCTGCGCTCGCTGGCCAAAGTCGATGCCCACCTCGACCCAGACGCCCCTGATCTCTCTGAGGATGAAAGATTTTTGAGGAAGGGCAACGAGCTAGCAGATGCTGGAGCCAAGCGTGCAGTCGCCCGACACCCTGCCTTTGACCCCAGTCTGTCTCAGGAGCTCGACTGGAAAATTAAGGTGTCTAAGACGGTGATGTCCCTTGGTGCTGCCCTCCTCCCCCTTTGGCCTCGTGTTGAGTTGCTCGGGGTGGAGCGTGTTCCTCGTCCTCCCGCCCCGGCCGTGCATCGGCTGCAGCACCAATGGGAACTCATCAGTTCAGTTTGGAGGTGCAGAGTTTGCCTCCTAGGGTCCCTCTCTAAGCGCCCGCCTGTTCCAGGGGGGTGCAGGGGCCACTCCAGGCTCGACTCTGCAGTATTGGACAGGTTGGGGCATAAAGTCATCGCTCTAGCCTGCTCCGATAACTCATTTTTGTTCACTTGCCTGCACTGCAGGAGTTATAGTTCTGGGGCCCAGGTCAAGAAGCTGGGCCAACTTTGTCAGCCGCCGACGGTCACAGGTCACAAGAACTGGAGGAAGATCCAGAAGGGCAGCCATCCAGATAAACCACATGTGGTGGTTGAGACTGGCTGCTCTTTGCCTGTCTCGGCGTCGCTTGGTCGTCTCACCTCATCCCCGCTCCCTCGTGAGCCTCCCCTCCCTTCCCCTCCCGCCCTCGTCCCTCCCTCAGGGGCGAGGTCAGGTCAGGCCCCTGCCGCTGGAGGCCGGCCCGTGCAGCGTGCCCCGCCAGGCGGGGCCCTCGCTGCTTCGGAGGGGTGGGAGGAGGAGGAAGAGGCTGCGCGTGTTCTTTTCGCGGGGCCATCCAGTACTCGGTTTTCGAGCGATTCGGACTGAGCCCCGTTTATCCTGCCAGGGGTGTCTCGCTCTGCCAGGTTTCAAATCATTCCTGAGACATAGCCGTGGACGGCAAAAAAAAGAGGGAACGAAGAGGAGGAGGAGGAGAAGGAGGAGGAAGAGGAGGAGGAGCAGGAGGAGGGAGGAGGAGGAGGAGGAAGAGGAAGAGGAGGGAACGAAGAGGAGGCCGAGAATACGGAAAAACTTCGAGTCATGATTTTTGTCAGTGCCCGCGTGGCTGAGTACCGTCGCTTGCTCCACGGGCGGGGGGTCTCCTCGGCAGCGCGGCGCTCCCGGCTGATGCGTGCGGCCTCCTCGGCGGCCTGGGCCTCGGCGGCCTCGCGCTGGCGCCGGTCCTCCTCCTGCGGCACGGGCGCCGCCGGGGACGCTTTACGCTTCTCCTCCTCGTCCTCCTCCTCCTCCTCCTCCCTCCTCCTCCTCTCCTCTCCTCCCTATCCTCTCCTCCTCCTCCTCCTCCTCCTCCCTCCTCCTCTCTCCTCCTCCTCCTCCTCCTCCTCTCCTCCTCTCTCCTCCTCCTCTCCTCTCTCCTCCTCCTCCCTCTTCCTCTTCATCCTCTTGCTCCTCTCCTCCCCTTCTCCTCCTCTCCTCCTCCTCCTCCTCCTCCTCCTCCCTCCTCCTCCTCCTCCTCCTCCTCCTCCTCCTCCTCCTCCTCCTCCTCCTCCTCGTCCTCCTCCTCCTCCTCCCTCAAGCACAGGGAAGCGGCGCGCCGTAGCAACCTCTTTGGGCTCTCGGATGTGCTAGCCGCCTCGCCTGCTCTCCGCCTCCTCGGGGCGCTTGAGGAACACCCCTACTCTGGCTCTGGTATTCTACTGGTGTGGACTCTTGGATGCAGGTGGGGTTGACTAAGGAGAGTTAAACACGTTTCCGACAGCATCGGCGTCGTTTACGCTGACATCCTCGGACGTGACAAGAACGGGACAATTTCTTCAAGTATGGCAACGGTCGCACCCAGTATGGCGGCGCATTCAATCCTGCGTCACTGGGAGATGTCGGACATTAACCCGCAGGTAGTCGAGCAGGCTGCACAACCGCTCCTCGAGTCGCTGGGCATCCCGTGCAAGAGCCGCGATATCTTTCAACTATATGAAGATCGTGAACTCTGTGCGTCACCTGCACTCGTGGTCATATCCTGCGTCTGTCCGCCATCTCAGGGCCGCGACTACCTCGACCCCTTGATGCAGAAGTACCTCGGCTACGCAGTGGACAGGGCCGAGAGACGGCTCGTTTACGAGAATATGACATTCGAGGCTGCAGTGGGTCAACTTCCGCATGCGACGGTGATCAGTATCAGCCGACGGTCGGACAAGGTCAGAGTCAGCGGTACCCCATCGACGATTGCCACTCTCGGCGCGATCCCAGGGTACAAGCCGCAGCAGTGCGCGGAGGCATCAGGATCGGAGGCCACGCCGATTGTGAACGGCCGCGACCTGATTGTCAAGGTCGCCGACAACGGACCGCTCGAAGCCTCTCACCTCTTGGGGACCGACGGCATCTTCAACCTTGTCAGAGCGTGCAGCTCCGCCACCATACGCGGTTGGAAAATTCTTTTCGCAGCCGATGGCGGAGGAGGTTTAACTTACGGTTGCGGTCTTAGTGTGCTCGCCAACCTTCGAGGGCGCCAAGTACCAGCAGCGCCGGTGGCCACTGAGTACATGCCAGTTGTCCTTCGTACGTTGGGAAGCTCTACGGGCACCTATGCAGACTTCCACGAATACGCCAAGGACTACAGGGTTCGACAACTCATGGACGGGTACTTGCGCAGCGTACAGACTGGAGGTTCTGATACGATATGGGACCAGGCAGTGGTTGCAACCAGTGTGCTTCAGCCGCACGCCAACTACAACACGGGGATCATGTGGCTCTTCGCGACGGCAGTAAGGTCACCGCAGCCCAGCACTAGCCGCTTGGGGGGTGGACCACAAGAGCGCGAAGGCCACTAACCACGAACATCTCAGCTGCTATAGTCGTGTGTGAATCTCTGCAGGAGGCCTCAGCTCGGCTAATATTGTGGCGATGGGGCTTTCAGTCGTTTTTCTCAGCCAATGGTGACAACCCTCTATCTCTCTGCAGTAAGGCGGTAAGCAATATCATCCTCAATCAAGTTGGGTGGTTCGGCTCTGCCCCTGGCTGCATCTCCTACGGTTCTGTTATCTCCCGGCGCCGCTTGGGGAGGGTACCGACAGCAATCAGAGGGCTGCTTCCTGGAGTCGGTGGCTGCAAGTATTGGACACTGTGTGTTTCACGGGGTTCGCCTTCTACGTCATCATACCAAGCATTTTCGGGCTGTCTTTCTCCGCTGTCCAGTGGGCACTCAAGTGGGGCTTAATCAACAGCAGGTGTTGAGGGTCCGACGTCGCCGACAGGAGTTGCTATTTCCAATGTAGTTGGAGATCGGCTTTCAACGAGTATTTGGTTCTTTGCGAAGCAAAGGGCTGCAGGCGTCATCTCTTACGGTCCAGTTATCTCCCAAATCCGCCAGGGGAGTTTACAATCGGGGCTGCCGCTCACGCAGGTGGTCTTGCTTTTCTGGTGGTGGGAGCTTTCAACTGTGCAGTGGATCAGTGCGTCATCCTCCACGGTTGTGTCCTCTCCCAATTCTGCCAAGGGAGTTTATAGTCGGGACTGGTGGTGAGTACAGCTGGTTCCCATCCCTCTGGCAATGAGAGCCGCAGATAGTCAGGTAGTCAAGTCATTCGCTACCACTCTGTACATCAGTAGCGTGGGCTTATGACGGTTCAACAATCTCAACACTGCAAGAATGGGTGCAATCAGGTTGTCGGGTGCTGACTTTGTATTGTGCTTTATTCTGCAGCCATGGGGTTTCTCATTTTCTCGCGGACAGGGTGCAAGCTGCTACTACTTATGTCAAACTGCAGTGGAAGGGCTGGGTCCGATTTTCTGCACCAACGGTCTCAATGGAAAGGATGTGCAGGGTAGTTTACGGCCTGGCACTGTACGCAATTGTTGCTTGCAGGATGGTCAGGTGTTCTGGAACCGTTGGTGCGCACAGTTGTGGCGAAACGGCGCAAGTCCATGTTGTATCTCTCCTGCATTACGAAGGAGGGAGATCTTTTCCAGAGTTTCGGTTGGGAGGGTCTGAGGAGTCGGTCTTGCTCACGTGCGGCTCTGGCAGGGTGGGTAGCAGCATAGCTAATGTCCGAGGAGACGCAGATGTACGAACCATGTCATACTCGTTTGTCCAGCTTCCTGAAGGTTTTCTGGCCACGTGTTGACTCTGAGTTCGAAGTGAATGGTGCTCGCCCCATCGAGGTCACATGCGCGTCTTGGCAGGGTTCCAGGTCGTCGTGGTCCGCATTGTGATCTGAGTAATGTGCTTGAGGCAATCCGAGTTTCGCTCTTCTTCGAGGTCTTCTGAGTGGGCGGGGCTTTCTGAGGCTTTCAGAGGTTTTCGATCCGACCTGGTCGCTACACCCAGAACTCCAGAACTCCTCCTCCTCCTCCTCCTCCTTTTCCTCCTCCTCCTCCTCCTTCCTCCTTCTCCCTCCTCCTCCTCCTGCTGCTGCTCCTCCTCCTCCTCCTCCTCCTCCTCCTCCTCCTCCTCCTCCTCCTCCTCCTCCTCCTCCTCCTCCTCCTGCTGCTCCTGCTGCTGCTGCTCCTCCTCCTCCTCCTCCTCCTCCTCCCCTCCTCCCTCCTCCTCCTCGTCCTCGACCTCCTCCTCCTCCTCCTCCTCCTCCTCCTCCTCGTCCTCCTCGGCTGCAGGCTGCCGCGCCGCAGGTGCACGCGCTGGAAAGGACCCCCTCGGGCAATACATAAGTCATGACGGGAGGTTTTTCCGTATTTTTCGGCCTCCGGAGGCCCTGGCCGGCCTTTGGGACCGTCCAAGAACGGCTCAGGACGAAAGACCAGTGCAGCGGAATGGGTCGAAACATCTGTGCAGGTCGACGTTCGGAAAAAATCGTGACGTCGGAGGTCTGGGTGTCAGGAACAGAAGTACTGCGGGAAGGTTTGGGCAATTGTCCGGCTCTTGGGGCCCTCGCTGGGCCCTGGGGCCACGCATGTGGCATCTGAATATGTTCTCGGCCGCATATGCGGCCCGAACTTATACTCGGGATGAAAAGCCGATCCTCCATAGGGACCAAAAATAACTATTTTTCGTTTGTCGGCCTGTAGATTCGTATTTGATTGTCCTCATGCCCAGATGATCACGATGAGGCCGACATCTGCGCGACGCGACGCCAAATGCGCGAATTTACCATGCTTGTGATTTGAAGGGGCGCCACGCACTGCGTCGCACGAGGTTTGAACACCAAGCCCCGCCGCCTCAAGGAACTCCTCAACGCACCAATGGCGCTCTCTGGGCGGCTGGGGACTCTGGGGGATCCACGTCCGCCTGATTGCGCTGAGAAACCACCCTGGGCGTATGGTGAAACCCACAAATCCTTAATACGTCGCCGGAACCCAGAGCTGCCACATTGACGCAAATTGGCCCAATAGTTCCACAGGAGCCTTGGGGGAGCCAAGAGGAGAACACGAGGAAGAACGCGACGGGCCCAAGAGAGGCCCGATACGCCCTCGAGAGAACCCCCGCAGAAGCCCGCAAGGAACCACTCGCATCCGCCCCGGACAGGGACGCAGCCCAGACCCGCGACCGGTGACATGAAACATTTTGCGGTCTTGGCCCACCCAAACCAACAAAATCTTTCATTTCACCGATCCGGCCTGGCGGGGGCTCCAGGGGCGGGCTCTGCGCGCAGCCTCAGGCGGCAGGCCCATCGACGCAGGGCCGCGCCCTCGCTTTAGCGCGCGCACCTGTCTGCGGCGCGGCGCGCGCAGCCTTGCGCCTGAGGCCCGCGGGGAATAAATAACGGTGTGCATATTCGTTCGGGCATGAAAATTACCATCGACATTGCCGGGTAGACTGGGTAGCTTTGAAATTCGCGCTGATTGAACGGGATCAAGCCGCGACTATATAGGCAAACGTGGCCTCGATGTCTGTTCTGGGGCCGCTCGAAGCAACCGAAGGGCCGATGCATCGCGCATCGCGTCGCCTTCCATCAACGAATGAAAATACATCTACACCGCAGTCGTTCTCGAGGAGGCCAGCAGCATCTTGCGATTGCCACGTTCGCTTGGTTTACACGTTCCGAAGAGGCAGCAAGCAACGAAACGAAGAGCGCGCCGGATAATAGTTACACGATCGAAAACCCCAACAACCAGTGAAAGATAAGTGCAGATGTATGGCTCCGACTCCAGAATGGGTCGGTACTTCGGGGGGTCTACGTCATGATAATGTCATGACGGTCTGGGGAGCGGAGGGGGCTTTCAATTGCAGGTTGTCGCGCCGCAAGTGCATGCGCCAGAACGGGGGGGGAGGGTGCTTCTGACTGCGGGTTGTCGTCGCGCGGCAGGTGGATGCGCCAGAAGTGGCGGGGGGAGGGCGAGGGGGGGATGGTTTTGACTGCAGGTCGTCGCGCCGCAGGTGCATGCGCCCGCCAGAGTGGGGGAGGGGGAGGGGGGGCGGGGAAGGCGCCTATAGTCAACCCGTATGCGAATGACACACGATGAGGATGCAAGGGCCTTGGAAGGCCATGTCGACACATTGCGAGCGAGGCGCGGACAGGAGAGCGGCCAAGGATGGGCCGAAAGGGCAAGGATGCAAGCCCAGACATCCGGCTGCTACAATTTGTTCGGTGCGTGGGCCCCAGAAGCCCTGACCACTTCCAGGGCCAGCAGGCGTTCCGTGCTGATCCGTTTTTTGACGCCCCCGAGGCCTGGCGAAGGCCCCCAGCGGCCGAAAACAGGCCAAAGCCGCCTGCTCCAACTTTTTGGGAGCGCCGGATCTCTATGAGGGCAGCCTTGGAAAAGTGCTCACCCCTCCTACGCGGGCTGACTGTGGCGGCCGGCAGCTGAGCACGGCCTGGGCAGAAGAGCGGCCCCCCCGGGCTCACCCCGGGGCCCACTCCTGGCGGCAGGGCGCGGGCATCACGGCGGGCCCCTCTGTACCCCCCGGTGAGCGGGCAGCCATGGGAGGGGGAGGGCGGAGGCAGGGGGCAGGAAGGGAGGAGGGAGGCGGAAGGGGGGTCCCGGGCGGCTGGAGCGCGGAGGGCGCGGAGGAGGGAGCCAGCGAGCGGGAGAGGCACCGGTGCAGGCTCCCAAGGCGCAGCGCGCGCGCGCCCGTGCCCGCTCGGGCAAAGGCGCGTGAGGCCGCGGCCCCTGGAGCCCTGCAGGGCTCTGCCTCACACGAAGACCCTCGTGTTGCAGGCCAGAGGCTGGAAGTCGGAATGCTGTGGTGTCGACGGCTGGAAGAGAGAGGGCCGGAGGGCAAGAGGCCGGACGCCACGGCAGAACGGGGGGGGGGAGTCCTTTCCCCAGGGAGGCTTATGAAGAGGGCCTGGGCCAGAAGCCACCCCCCTCCACTCCACTTCCTGCTTCGAGTAGGACTGTGATCGAGGCACCGCCAGGCGAGAGAGGCCAGCGTGTTCCTCCACAGACGGGCACGGTCCAAGCCGCTACGGAGCGAACGGACCGGAGGAGGACGAGGATGAGGAAGGTGACGCGGAGGAGGGGGACGCGGAGGGAGCAGGAGGAGGGCTCGGAGGGAGGAGGATGCTGAGCGGCTCGAGGTTCGACGGAACGAAGCTTTTGGAACTTGTTGCTTTGCCCACTGGAGGCCTCCGCGAGGCGTGGGCGCAAACGCGACCGCGGAGATCCAGTGACCCGCTTCGCAAGGAGAGGGGAAGTAGGAGAAGGAGGAGGAGGAGGAGGAGGAGGAGGAGGAGGAGGAGGAGGAGGAGGAGGAGAGAGGAGGAGGGGAGAGAGGAGGAGGAGGAGGAGGAGGAGGAGGAGGAGGAGGAGGAGGAGGAGGAGGAGGAGGGGAGGAGGAGGAGGAAGAGGAGGAGGAGGAGAAGAGGAGGAGGGCAGGAGGCGGAGGAGGAGGAGAGGAGGAGGAGGAGGAGGAGGAGGAGGAGGAGGAGGAGGAGGAGGAGGGGGAGGAGGAGAGAAGGAGAGAAGAAGGAGGAGGAGAGGAGGAGGAGGAGGAGAGGAACAGGAGGAGGCGGAGGAGGAGGAGGAAGAGGAAGAGGAGAAGGAGCAGGAGAGAGAAGAAAGAGGAGGAGGAGGGGAGGAGGAGGAGGAGGAGGAGGAGGAAATGGAATGATGGAATGGAATGGAATGGAATGGAATGGAATGGAATGGAATGGAATTGGAATGGAATGGAAGGGGAGGAGGAGGAGAAGGAGGAAGAGGAAAACGAGGAGGAGGAGGAAAGGAGGAGGAGGAGGAGGAGGGAGGAGGAGGAGGGGAGCGGAGGAGGAGGGGGAGGAGGAGAAGGAGGAGGAGGAGGAGGAAGAGGAGGAGTTGGAGGAGAGAGGAGGAGGAGGAGGAGGAGGAGGAGGAAAGGAGGAGGAGGAGGAAAGGAGGAGGAGGAGGAAAGGAGGAGGATGAGGCGGAGGAGGACAGGAGGAGGAGGAGGAGGAGGAGGCGGAGGAGGAACAGGAGGAGGAGGAGGAGGAGGAGGAACAGGAGAAGAGGAGCGACGAAGAAGCAACGAAGGGGCGGCCCTGGCCCCGCTGGGTCCAGGTCACGAGCCAGCCCCACGAGGCAGATCTGAGGAGCGGCCAGAGAACTGGGGCCCCTCCTGAGCCCCAAGTGGTCCTACGGTCGCCGTGCCAGAAAAGAAGGAAGGAATAAGGAACGCCGAAGAAGCAACGAAGGGGCGTTCCTGGCCCCGCTGTCCAGGCCACGAGCAAGCCTCACGACGCAAATCTAAGCAGAAACGGCCGAACACCAGGGCCCCGCCTGAACCCCAAGTGGTCCCACGGGCGTCGTGCCAGCAAAAGGAAGCCAGAACGCCGAAGAGGCAACGAAGAGGGCCTGCCTGGCCACGCCGGGCCGAGGGCCACAGGCAAACTCCAACGCGCAAACCTGAGGGACGGGCCGAAAACCGGGGCCCCTCCGGGACCCAGAATGGTCCAGGCTTCAGCGTCCACTGACTGTCGGTGAACGCACGGCGCCCGGCTGCTTTGATCTGGGGCATCCGCGGATGGGGCGCCTCTGGCCCCGAGGGGCCACGCACAGAAGCCCGTGACGAACAACTCGCCCCCGGCCCTCTTCTACGGTCGAGATGGTTCGCTTGGCCTGTCGCGACGGCGGCCCTGGGGGCACGCTACGCCTTACACACCAGCTGATGGCGTGCCGCTCCGCTCCGAGCGGCCCCGGCGACACGCTATGCCTTGCCGGCTGATGGCTTGTCGCTCCGCCCCGAGGAGTGGGAGTTTGGGAAGGGCTCGGACCGTCGATGCTCGGGGAACTGGGGGGCCAGAAGCGGCTGCCCCTCCTGGCCATGATCTGGGCCGGCCCACCAGCGGAGAACAGGAGCAGGCACCCCTGCCGTTCCTCAACCCCTCCCCCATCCCACCTCCTGCTCCTCATCCCCCCCTCCCCCTCCGCACGCTGCTGCTGCTGCTGCTGCTGCTGCTGCTGCTGCTGCTGCTGCTGCTCCTGCTGCTCCTGCTGCTCCTGCTCCTCCTGCTCCTCCTGCTCCTCCTGCTCCTCCTACTCCTCCAGCTCCAGCTCCTGCTCCTGCTCCTGCTCCTGCTCCTGCTCCTGCTCCTCCTCCTCCTCCTCCTCCTCCTCCTCCTCCTCCTCCTCCTCCTCCTCCTCCGTCCCTCCGCCGCCGCCTTCCGCGCCGCCTCCCTCCGCCGCCGCCGCCCCCCGCCGCGGCCGCCCTCCGCCCGCCGCGGGGGGTCCTCGGCCTGCCTGCGCTCGGCCTCCAGCTGCGCCG
This sequence comes from Prorocentrum cordatum, assembly GCA_963575745.1. Lineage (NCBI taxonomy): Eukaryota > Dinophyceae > Prorocentrales > Prorocentraceae > Prorocentrum > Prorocentrum cordatum. Next base: position 111,725 of record CAUYUJ010015517.1, read on the forward strand.
CGCGCGCCGCGCGCTCGGCGGCATCGCGCTCGGCGGCCTCGCGCATCTCGCGCAGGGCGCGCGCGGCTTCCTCGCGCTCGGCCTCCTGCCTGCGGCGGCTCTCCTCCTGTTCCCGGGGAGCGGGGGGGCCGCAGGTGGGGCGCGCGAGGGCCTGGCAGCACTACTGGGTCGGACATGTCCTCCCACAGGGGGAATGTCCAAAAACAATCAACAAAGAATCTGGGGGCGATCTCTGACTATGTTTGAATATTTCCCCATATCCTAAGATGGGGTTCTTGTTATTACTTGGACGCCTCCTACTCCTCCTCCTTCCTCCTCCTCTTTTCTCCTCCCCTCCTGTCGGGCTTACTCATACTCAGACTTGCTCATACACAGACTTACTCATACTCAGACTTACTCATACTCAGACCTACTCATACTCAGACTTACTCACACTCAGACATACTCATACACAGACTTACTCATACACAGACTTACTCACACCCAGCCGTACTCATACACAGACTCACTCATACCCAGACTTACTCATACACAGTATTAGTCATACTCAGACTTACTCATACCCAGACGTACACATACACAGACTTTCTCATACACAGACCTACTCATACCCAGACTTACTCATACACAGACTTACTCATACACAGACTTACTCATACTCAGCACCCCTAAGGGGAGCCGCCAGGGGTGGTTGCACGGGCTCGTTCGCGGCCATTTTGTGGGGATGTCTCAGGCGGTTTGCCTGTTTCTGGGCCCAACATCCTTCGCTTTCGGAGCAGATTGTGAGGATGTCTCGAGCGGGCGCTCATTTCAGCACCCCTAAGGGGAGCCGCCAGGGGTGGTTGCACGGGCTCGTTCGCGGCCATTTTGTGGGGATGTCTCAGGCGGTTTGCCTGTTTCTGTGCCCAACATCCTTCGCTTTCGGAGCAGATTTGGAGGATGTCTCGAGCGAGGCGCTCATTTCAGCACCCCTAAGGGGAGCCGCCAGGGGTGGTTGCACGGGCTCGTTCGCGGCCATTTTGTGGGGATGTCTCAGGCGGTTTGCCTGTTTCTGTGCCCAACATCCTTCGCTTTCGGAGCAGATTTGGAGGATGTCTCGAGCGAGGCGCTCATTTTCACCCCCCAGGTGGGCCAGATTTTGAGGATGTCTCGATCGGTTTGCTAGTTTTGGTGGCCAGGCTCGTGGGCGCAGATTCTTCTCAGGATGCCACAGGAGGCTCCAACAGGCTCCAGGAGGCTCCAGGAGACCACATGAGGTCCCAGGAGCATCAGGAGGCCACAGAAAGACTCAAGAGGCTACAGGATCTCCCAAGAGGCTCCCGGAGGCCCCAGGAAGCTCCAGAAGGCTTCAGGCGGTTTGCCTGTTTCTGTGCCCAACATCCTTCGCTTTCGGAGCAGATTTGGAGGATGTCTCGAGCGAGGCGCTCATTTTCACCCCCCAGGTGGGCCAGATTTTGAGGATGTCTCGATCGGTTTGCTAGTTTTGGTGGCCAGGCTCGTGGGCGCAGATTCTTCTCAGGATGCCACAGGAGCCTCCAACAGGCTCCAGGAGGCTCCAGGAGACCACATGAGGTCCCAGGAGAAATCAGGAGGCCACAGAAAGACTCAAGAGGCTACAGGATGTCCCAAGAGGCTCCCGGAGGCCCCAGGAAGCTCCAGAAGGCTTCAGGCGGTTTGCCTGTTTCTGTGCCCAACATCCTTCGCTTTCGGAGCAGATTTGGAGGATGTCTCGAGCGAGGCGCTCATTTTCACCCCCCAGGTGGGCCAGATTTTGAGGATGTCTCGATCGGTTTGCTAGTTTTGGTGGCCAGGCTCGTGGGCGCAGATTCTTCTCAGGATGCCACAGGAGGCTCCAACAGGCTCCAGGAGGCTCCAGGAGACCACATGAGGTCCCAGGAGGCATCAGGAGGCCACAGAAAGACTCAAGAGGCCACAGGATGTCCCAAGAGGCTCCAGGAGGCCCCAGGAAGCTCCAGAAGGCTTCAGGAAACCACAGGAGGCCCCAGGAGGCAACAGGAAGCGCCAGGAGGCCTCGGAAGGCAACAGGAGGCCCCGAGAGGCCACAGGAGCAGGAGGCCTCAGAAGGCAACAGGAGTGGCTCCAATCCCATGTGTTTTACGTATGCTCCTATCGATTGGGCCTCACCTGGAGCACGATTCTTTGATGTTCTACGTATGTTTCTATAGTCCTTGGTGTTTTACGCGTGTTCCTATAGATTGCCCTTCTCCTGTGGCTCTAATCCGCAATGTTTTATGTACGTCTGTTGCTATAGATTGCGCCTCTCTGGGGCACGAAACTTTCCTAGGAGGTCCCAGGAGGTCCCAAGAGGCTCCTGGAGACCCCAGGAAGCCCCAGTAGGTTTCAGGAGGCCCCAGGAGGCCCCAGGCTCATGCACAGAGACGCGCTTGTACTACTGAGGCTCATTCACACTCCAATTCATTCGCAGTTAGATTGATGTCCAGACCGTCACAACTGACGCACGTTAATATTCGAAAGCTCTTGCGCCTAGACATTCACGGCGGACAGGTCCATGCGAGTAGATGCACATATGGGGAGCTCCACGCAGTGAATAATTTCCTGGCGTTGTCAGTTTTCGCACCAAATCCGCCAATAGGAGGACACGCCCGACCCAATACCAGTACTATTTGGGCGACGATCAAAAACGGGTCCTGCGCGAGAGGACGTAGAGCTCTCACGCGGTGGCTTGCGCGGGCCGCCAGGAGCGACACGCTACGCTGCTCTGAACACGAGGGCGCCTTCGCGTGACCTTGCGCGAGGAGCTTGCGCGCGCATGTCGGCGCAGTCGGCCCCGGTATCTTGCGTCGCTCGGAGGCGTGCGCCCGACCCGAACCTATGGTACAGCCAGCTTGTAGCGGCTCGTTTCCCGAGCGCTGCGGCCAGAAAGCGCCCGCCACGACGCCTATACTTAGATAGGGGGCAAACAAACCTACCTCGCTTTTGACCACCCTCGCTTCCAAGAGATACCAAGCGATGCCAAACTACGACATGTACTGGTCAGGCCGCTTGACGAGGAGGCGTATGGTATGACTTGGTTTTTTGCCTGGAAGCGAAAGCGGGGTAGGTAATTCACGCTCTGATTAGAAGCCTTCCCCGTGCGCGCATCGCCCCTGGGGGGACGGCGCACACACAGTACCAGCACGTTGGGGTGCCGCCGAGCAGGGAGCTGGGCGACGGGCGGCGGCGGCGACGACCCGCAAGGCCCCGCGGCGGCTCTCCTCCTCCTCCTCCTCCTCCTGGTGCCGGGGCCGCAAGGCGCTGGGCGACGGACGGCGGCGGCGGCGGGGACATCTGCGACGACGAGGGGGGGGCGGGGGAATCCCCCTCCAGGCGGATGCTGGACGAAACATGAAAAATAACCAACAACTGATTCCGACATGGTCACCTAGTAATCGGAAAATCGTCCCTAGGTCATGTTTTACCTCTTTTTGAATGTTCCTCCTGTAGAAAGGCGTCCCGAATCAGGGGAAGGGGAGGAAGTCGGCTGCACGCAAGACAAGAGCGCCCCTGGGCCACGGTGGCATTTGGTGTGCGGCTTGCATACCGCCGCATGCGGTGCGACAACAACGGCCCTCCCGCGCCCCCCGAAACCCGCGCAACCATAGGTCGTCGGCGAATGGTCACTGCTATGCGTAGCCGAAGACCCAGACACCCCCGACGTCGTGCTTTCTTTCATATCTTGGCGGTGCGCACATGGGGGTGGAATGAGGGCGGATGGCTTCTTAGAAGGAGCCTGTTTCTTAGAAGTCGCCGGCCTTACATCTATAGAGGTTTGCGCCTTCTAAGAAGCAGGGGTGCTTCAAAGAAACCCTTCCCCCTCCCCCACCCACCTCTGCGCGTGGCTGAATATCGTCGACCCACAGAAGTCTCGACCCATTCCCCTGGACCGGCTTGTCATCCTGAATCGTTCTTGTTACGGTCCCGAGGCGCGGTGAGTCCTCGACATGGCAGCTGCCATGTTTGCCCCAATTCATCAGTTCTTGCACCTGGGTCTTAGCGGATCCTCAGGGCTCTGGCGAAGAAGCTGCGTGGCCGAATTCGATGGGCCGCCCAGCTCCCGGGTTCTCGGCTCCGCGCTCCTGATCTCCCGGTTGCAGACTCTGGGCCGATTTCGATAGGCAGCCGGGGTTCCAAGTTCCGGGAATTCCCTTTCAATGCATGCAGAAATCGCGCTCTCGCGTGGAATTTCCTCACAATTTATTCAGACGCCGCGCCCTCGACACTCAGGAATCACGTCATCGCTTGGGTTTATCGGTTCCCGTTTCCTGGCTCCGGGTTGGTTTCGGTGCACAGCTGGGTTCCAACATTCCCGGTTCCAAGGTTCCCGGCAATGCAAGGTTGGTTGGGTCCCTGGGTTCCCAGTTCCTGGCTCCAAGGTCCTAGAAAAATGCATGCACCTTCTGACGCGTATCCACAACCGTGCCTCTGGTACGAAGTGGAGTGCCCCAAGGCTCATGCAGCACTGAGAGGGCTCTCCAGCCAGAAACATAAGTCTCTCAAGTCCCAGACCAATATTTCCCCAAACTTTCCAAGGTCTGGCTAGAATCTCTTGCGTTGGCCTACCCCTCCCAGAAGGGCCCCCAAACGCGCCAAGATATTCCAAAAGGCCCCCAAAATAGTCAAAGAGTGCCCTCAGTCGCCCCAAGATCGCTCGAAAACGCCGCCCAAGATGGCGTCAAGATGGCCTAAGAGGTCTACGACGCCAGGAGCTTCGAAGAGGCCCCCCAAGAGGGCCCCAAGAGACACAAATCATTGACTTTCCAAAAACTTGTTGAACAATGTTGGCGTTCTAGCCTGTTCGGCATTTCGACGTTCCAAGACGGCGTAAGAGGCCCCCAGGACCACCCCGAGACGGCCCAAAAGGCCTCCAAGAAGGCCCCAAGACGGCCTAAGAGCGCCCCAAGGCGGACCAAGAGGCGCCAAAGGCGGCCCAAGAAGGCCCCAAAAGGGGCCCAAGAGAGGGAACATCCGAGCTTTCCGTCCCAAGAGGTCCTCGGGAGGCGCGAAGAGGCCTAAAAGAGGCACCCGAGAGGCCCCCAAAGGCCATCAAGAGAGCCAGGAGGGCCCCCACGAGGCCCTCAAACGGCCCCCAAGGAGCCTCAAGACTGCCTCCAAGAGCCCCCCCAGAGGTACTGCACGAGATACAAACAAGCATCCAATGGGCTTTATACGCGCAACCCAGGCACGCTGGCGGAATGGGCTGAAAGCCATTTGATACTGTAAATGCACATCTAAATACGTCCATCTATGCATCGCATAGGAAGGCATGAGAGATGGGCACGGAGTTGACAGTATGTCTTTATATATCTATATGATATGTATATATATACAGAGAGAGAGAGAGAGAGAAAGAGAACAACGAAACATAAAACAAAGACCTTAGTAAAGAAATCACGCAACAACAAAAACATGGCCTATAGATGTGGAGACGGAGTGTATGCAGCAACATATGATACATGAACGTGTGTGCGTATGTGGCAATCTAAACATGCGGAGGGAGAGAGAGAGATAGAGAGAGAGAGCGAGATATATTGTTGCTTGACATTCCGGTGAGCCTGGGCAATTCGTATCCTAGCCAACAGCTGCCCAGCCATGTGGCGTGTTCATTTAAAAAGGTGCACCAATGCATATGGGGATCTCGAAGTCGGCGCTCGGCCAAGTGCCCGTACCCTTGCCACTGCTGCCCAATGCTAGCGTAGAGACTAGCGCTCAAAATCCGCATATCGAAAAACAGGATGCAAAGTTGAGCAGCCAAAGTGGAGAGTATAGCCTTAAGTATCGGAAGCTGGGTAAATTTGTAGGGTAGAGAAAATCTGAGCGGATATCACTAGATGTGCATACACACATATATATATATGTATATATATACATATTATCACAAACTGCACAAACGCACTACATTTTACGCATTGGAAAAAGGGTGAAAAAAAGAGAGGCAGAGAGAGAGAGAGAGAGAGACTGACATTCATACATGTCTATTTGTATATGGTTTCTCTTTCTTCGTCTCTGCTGTTTCGATTATAATCTCTCTCTCTCACTCTTTCTCTCTTTCGTTTGTGATTCCTCATTGTTTTGATTATTGATCTCGCTCTCTCACTCTCTCCCTCCAATTGCCAGTGCGAGAGGTGAGGGAGAAAGAGAGAGAGAGAGAGAGTCGCCAAGTGCCCGAGAAGGACGAAGGCGGCGAGGACGAGGATGAGGTCGACGAAACCGAGGACGAGGACGAGGAGGAGGAGGAGCGCATGGAGGAAGATGAGCACGATGAAAAGGAGGAGGATAACGACAATCTGTGCATCTGGTTGTATTATCCTCGGCAAGGATAGCGGGGGGGGATTTCATTGCTTCAAGTTTCCCCTCCATCAGTTGGCAGAGACGGTGTGCATTAACGAGGGGCAGAGATACACCCCTCCCTAAACAGACGAAACGGAGTTGGCAGAAGAACAACAAATCAACGGACCACTTGCGGTTCAAGAAATGCTGGACTATGCAGCAACATATGCACATGACCGTGGGAGTGGGACACGGGATAGTAAACATGCCCCGGCCCATTAGCGACGCCTGTTGTCCCCCGGCCCTTTCCTGCTAGTCGTCGGTCGGGCGCCGAGGAATGGGGATCCAACATAAAAAGGGGCGCAGACATGTGCACCTTGTGTACCTTAAAGGGGGCTTGAAGGGCCCCCCTTGGGGCCCAAAAGGGACACGAAATGTGCTTACTTCTCCCCTCAAACTGTCGCCCCCCAATGATCAACGCATGAGTCGATGTGCTGTGTCGGACAGGTTTGTCTCTTTTGTGTTTTGGCGCGAAGCTTCTATTACGTAGGGACGCGCGCGCTGTAGCGTATAAAAACACATTCCTTTCTCTTTGGGTGCTTCTCGTCGTGCCTGCACGAGCCCACTTGCCAAATATCCGGATACCTTCCAGAAAGTACGGCCGCCGCTCCATGACAGCCATGTCGGTGGCAAGGTTGGGCTGGTGAGCGCGACGACAACGGAAACAACAATGATAACGATGGACGGGAAGATGAAACCGAGCATGTTCATGATGAGGACCATAATAACTATGATGATACTGCTGATAAAGATGATGGGCACGTGGATAAATAGACGAGCGCCGTCACATGTGACACCTGTCGCCCCCATTCCTGGGAGCCCACCTGGGCCGTCCCAGGCTTGTCCTGCGCACCTGTGGTACACGGTTGGGATTCTTTTTGGGTTCTCTTAAGTCGTGTTGGGGCTCCCCTGGGCCATCTTGCGACCATGTTCGCCGTGTGAGGGGTCTATACGGGCCGTCGCGGTGCCATCATGAGACCGTCTAAAGCTATCTACGGGCCCTCCCACGTCGTCTACATTAGAGGCGTTCTGGGCCGTTCCAACCGACCGATCTGGGCTGAATGGGCTCCGCTCACGTAGCCGAGTTATCCAACCCTCCTCAGCCACTCGGCGCATGTGCAACCCACTTCCAAGCTAGGCTAGGTCAGGTATAAGGTCCAACCAACTTTGGCATCCACTGATAACCCCCTCCGATCCCCTCAGCAAGCCCCCGCGCCCATCCCAGTGGCGATGCATCGGCGATGCAAAGACGTTGGTGACGTAGCGGCATCGATATAGTCAAGCTGCTGAAGTAAGGAACGTCAAATCAAGCACGAATCACATCTTGGCACTGGCAGAGCCTGGGATGCAAGACGAGCGCTAAGGGAACAACCACGGAATGCCCTAAAGAACAACGAGCCCTTTCGGAACCCACGCGGTCCTTATTTCAGCGTCTTGACTGTTCCATGTGCAGTCGGGGTCGATTGGAGAGGGCACGCGAGAGGACACAAGACCCTTCCGAGGGCCACACTGCCATGGGAAGGTAGAAGGCAGGGGTCACGAAACATAGAACCCTGCCCTCGATTTAGCAGGGTCGATCTACGAAATCAAACGCTATCATTTAAGAAATCTGGGCCAGCTGTCTGGCAAGGTGGTCAAGAAACGCTGGCCCAGCTCCTCGGGAGGAGGCTTCTCAATCAGAAATTCGACCGTGCTAATCAACCTCGACTGCAACGGCATCGGTACAATCCCCAGACATCCGGCTGCTCCATTTTTTCCGATGCGGCACGGACCACTTCCCTTGGGCTGGGTTTTCGTCCTGAGTTGTCTTTGGCGCTCCCGAGGCCCAGCGAGGGCCCCCAGTGGCCGAACACTGCCAAAAGCACGCCGCCCCAATGTTCGTCGGAGCGTCTGATCTCCAGGTCTACACCATCCCAGACTCCCGACGCCATGATTCTTCCACAACGTCGACCCTCAGAGGTCTCGACCTATTCCCCTGGACAAATGTTTCATCCTTCGGGGGCGGCCAAGAGGGGGGCGTCCAAGAGGGGGGGACGCAAATCATGGCCAGCGACATGTGCGCGGCCCAGGGGAGCCGGGGACGTATTGAAATAAGACGAGGCGCCATGCAATCTGGCAAATATCATGGCCCGTGCCATGATATCCACTTCCCCCTCGTCATCACCCCCCTCTTTGCCGCCCCCGAATCCTGAATCGTTTTTTGACGGTCCCGAGGCCAAGTGAGGGCCTCCAAAGGCAGAAAATATGGCAAACCTCCCGCCTTGATTTTCATTGCCAAAGGGGGTCTGGGGAACGCGCTCGATGTCCGACTTGGAATTGGTTTGGACCAGATTCGGACTTGGCTTGGACCGTTTTGCCCGATGTGGACTTGATTTGGACCAGACTTGGAACACCTTTGCCTCCCGATTTGGACTGGATTTGGACTTGACTCGCCCCGTCACAAAGGTAGAGGCCTCCTAGGTGGGGTCCGAATAGATGGGGTTGGAGCAGCTCGCCGCATCGCCGATACGTCGCCGATGCATCGCCGATGCATCGGCGATGCATCGGCGATGCACTGGCGATGCACTGGCGACGTCGGCGATGCATCGGCGACGTGGGCGTGGAGAAAGATGGGCCCCACATCGAGCCGCATCGCCGATGCACCGCCAATGCATCGGCGAGGCGGCGCGATCCTCCGACACCCCCGTCTACTACCTCTGCCCTTGTGGATGCCATGACAATGGACACTCGAATAGTCCCATCATTGAATGTTGATATGTGTTTAAACTGTGTGAAACATGTTTCTAAACATGTGTGAAACATGTTTCTTTAATGTTTGAAACATGTTTAACACATGTTTTAGACATCTGGGAGTCGTTTGGCAACATGCTCCTCCTCTCCATATGGATCCTCCTCCGCAAACCTACCCCCTCTCGGGGGCCCAGCAGAGGGCGACGAGACGAGAGAGCACCGGGCGGGCCCCCGCATGCCTGCTCCTCGGCCTCTCTCCTGCGGCTGGCCTCCTCCGCGAGCCGCAGGGACTCGGCCTGCTCCTCGGCCTCAATGCGGCGGCGCTCGGCCTCCCGGCGGGAGCTCCCACGGAGGCCTCCCGCCCAGACCCCCTTCGGGCCATGAAACAATCACGACGGGCGGTTGTTCCACATTTTCGGCCTCGGGAGCCCCTCACTGGGTCTCAGGGCCGTCGAAAACCGACTCAGGACGAGAAACGGGTCCCGGGGAGGTTCGAGACCTCTGAGGGTCGACGTTGTGACAAAATCATGACGTCGGGGGTCTGTGTCCTGAGAGTTCAGAGGAGGAAAAGGTACTCATACCGCTGCCTTGCCCTCGTTTTCCTTTTTGGGAAGCCTCCTGGGAGGCCCTCGAGGGTCGACGTTATGAAAAATCATGACGTCGGGGGTCTGATTGCCATGGACAGAAGAGGGCAGGGTCGAGAGTCAGCTCCCACGGCTGGTTTTCCTAGCGCCTCCCGCCGCCGGGAGGCGCCCGCGCATCTTGAGCAGGGACCGACCGTCCATGTATTCCTACAGGCCTACCACGAAGTGTTCTTAGAACCCCCAAAACGCCTGTAGAACAAAAAAAAAAACGATGTGTTGAAACGAGACAGTCTCAGCCAGAAATGTTCTCAGGACATTTCGTGCAGACCACTAAAGGTCCTTAGAATCTTCTTTGGTGGGCCGATGGGCAAGCCAGGAGGCGTCGCCACTGCTTGAGTATCGAGGACTGGGCCCGGCGGTGGGGCCGAAGCCAGCTGCGTGCAGCAGACTCCGTGACCCCCTCCTTTTCAGTCCTCCCCTTGTCGTCCGGCCCAGTCCTGGCCTGACCAGGCCGACTTCGGTAGGAGCTCGACCACGCGAGACCCTCCACAAGAAGCCCAACCCTTAGACCCCGAGACGTCCACTGATTGCTGGTGTGGAAACGTCGCGCCTTCCACTGCCATACCACTGGCCATCGCTCGGAGGTCCATTTCCTGTGTTTTTTTTCGGTTTCGTGCGTGTTTTCTTCGCCAAATGATCAAGGATGCTCCTCGATGGTCCCCGCCGAAGGAAAAATGCACATGTCCGAGCGATGCCAAGACCGTCGAAATTCAGGAAGCCCAGGGCACCCTGGAGGCGGCAAGCAGGGTGTTTCCTGGCATGGGCCCCCGCTGTGCACGCCAGGGGTGGCCCTGGGCAAGGAGATGGCGCTGAGTGCGCGGACTCCCGGGGGGGGGGCTCAGCCCGAGCGCGCAAGCCGCTGCCATCACAAAGCGCCCCCGGCCATCTGGGGCTAAGTCGGGCATGCCCCCCCTACAGTCGGGGCGTTGACCTAAGGACCCCTAGATAAGGAACGAGGCCCCTTTTTCCCATCAGTTAAACTTCGATTTCCTCTCGAAAAGCTAAGCAAAACCAAAGGCGAACTGCAAAACAACTAAGGAACACCGAGCCCCTCCCCAACGAAAAGGGTTCCTTTCTCAGCGCCCCGACTGTACAGGCGGAGTTTGGACGACAAACATCAAATACACAAGAACTTCTCAAACAAAATGTCAAATAATAACAAAATCGTCGCCAGCCTATGTTTAGTGACTATGTTTGAACATTCCTCCTGTAGAAGGACAGGCCCGGCTTAAATCTGGCAGCCCAGTGTGTGCCCGCGCACCAGAGGTGACTGCGGCGGCAGGCCCCTCTTCGCGCCATCGCTCGGACGCCTCCTCCCCCCGAGGTGATTTGAGCGTTCTCTTATTCTTCGTTTCGACATGGGGCGGAAGGGGCGGGGGGGAAGGGGGGGGGGTCTGGCTCCAGACCACTGCTCGGCGCGCCTGTTTACAACGGGGCGTCCACTGTGGGGGGGACTCCGCCCGCTCTCGATGTACTCCATGGGAGGGGGGGAGGCTGCGAAGGCCCGCGCCAATCGGCAAAGCAGCGGATAAAAAAAAACGATCACGGGTGTTGCTAGAAGTGCCCCTGGCCCGAGGTAACCCCAGGATTCTCGGGGTGGCCCAGGCGGCCTCCAGAGCACCCCTCACGAGGCCCAGAGGGCACCAGGGGCTCCAAAATGGAGCGAAAAATTGGGGGCACCTTGGACCAGGGGCACTTCTACTAGCAAAACCCGACAAGGAGGGCCCGAGAAAGACGCCCAGGATGCCATGTGAACGCTTTCTTATTCGGCGTCTCGGCACTGGGCGGAGGGGGGAGGAGGGGGGGTCTGGCTCCGGACTTCTGCTTCAAGCGACTGTTTGCAGCAGTGCGTCCTAGGGGGGAAGCCCCACCTGATCGAAACAAGCGCCCAAAGACAGCAAAGATCTACTCCAGGGGGGGGGGGGCTGCGAGGGCCCGCGCCGATCGGCAAAACAATGAATAAAAAACGACCACCTCCTATAATGCCACCTTAGCCTGGGTGTGCTGTGAAGACGCCTGCCGCGCCCACCGCGCTCCCACTCGCACGCCCATATAGCTTCAAGCAATGTCACGTCGCAGCGCGGCAGAGGCAGTCCGAACGTGCGCTCGGGCAAGCTCGGTGAGGGCATTGCGAATGGACTTGCAGCAGAAATGGAACAAGAAGGGAAGAGCGGCCGTGGCAAGGAGCTCAAGCAGTCAAGGCTCAACTCGTGACGCGCTGCTGCAAACATAAGCACCAACACATCAAGATAAGCTGACCGAAGTCCCCCGGATCGGAGGAGGAGGAGGAGGAGGAGGATTCCTTGTCTCCCGGATCGGCGCTGGACCCCCCTCCGCCCTGACGCGCGTAGCACGCGCGGTGGTCGGCGCCGAAGGCGCTGCCAGGGCACCCCGAAGGAGGAGGCGCAGCGAGCGCCGAGGATCCGAGGGCCTGCCAAGAAGTCCGAGCGCGGCGATCAATGACTACCTACCAGACCACCCCGACCCAACCCGAAGACCCGAACTTCGGGTTGGGGGGGGGGTACGGGTTCCATGCGTGTTTTCTCCATGTTCCCCGACCCCTCCCCCCACCGGAAACGGAGGTCAAGTTGAGGCCTTCGGGTTGGATCGGGGCGGTTCGGTGGGCGGTGGATCAAAGGCGGGCCTTGCGCGAGGCGGCGCGGCGGCCTCACGCCGCAGCTCACGCGGGCCGCCCGCCTGGGGCACGACCGCACTGGAAGCGAGAGCGCTCGCGCGAGGCCTCTCGCGGGCAGCTCACGCGCCGACGTCGGCGAAGACGACCGTTTTTTTTTTGGCGTCGCCCACATCGCAAGAGAGACAGCAGAAGCACGAGAGTCCACGGAGCTCCGCGCGGGCTCCTCGGGGTCCGTGCCTCCCCCCCCCCCCACGGTGGCAGCGCCCTCAAAGGCGCCGCCGCTGCTGCAGCCCGCTCGCCAGGCCGGGGGCCCGAGCGTCGAGGCAAGAAGTCCGCGCGGAGCTCCGAAGGTTTACACTCAGGTCGGGCATGTCCTCCTACGAGCGCATTTCGGAGGAAAAATCAAAGATAGGCAGAACATGTTCCAACAGAGTCAACCAAATCGAAGCATCGCCCCCAGACCATCTTTTGACTATCCTTGAAGATTCCTCCTGTAGAGGGGCATGCCCGACTTACATTTACATGTTCGCGAGCTTCTGCCCCTCGAACTTCCTGGCATTCGGGTCCCCCATCTTTCCTGACGCGGACCCCGAGAGGTCTCGACCAATTTATTCCCTAGGACCGACCTGTCAGCAAGAGTCGCTGTGGACGGCCATGGGGCCTCCCCCAAGGACCCCCAGAGGCCGAACACTGCCAACGACCAGCCGCCGAGACTTTGACACGACCCGAGGGTTGAGCAGGGACCGACCGTCCCTGCATTCCAACAGGCCTGCGACGACATGTTCTGAGAACCCCAAGGTGTTCCAATAACACAAACGATGTTCTGAGAACGCAGGCCCGATGTGGCAAAACAGGACAGTCTCAGCCAGAAATGTTCTAAGAACACTTCTTGCAAACCATAGAAGGTTCTTAGAAGATTATTTGCTGGGCCCATGGGCAAGCCAGGACGCTTCGCCACCGCTTGAGGGGGTCTGTCGGGGCCCCATCCTTGCATTAGGTCGGGCATGCCCTCCTACAAGCGGATGTCGGAAGAGAATTAAGACGTAGTCCCAACGTAATGAAACATACATTCAGAACTGGTGACAAACGTCGTCACCCTTTTTGGGGGGGGCTGTCGTTGAACATTCCTGCTGTAGAGGGACATGCCCGACTTAGCCCTTGCACCGCCGGGCCTCGAGCTGGGCCGCCTTGCGCGGCTGCCGCACCCTCCGGTCATAGACCGAGACCGCCGTCACCGATGCGGCCACCGCCCCGAGCGCGACCAGCGACCCCAGGGCCAGCCACGCCCTGCTCGGACTGGCGCCCGCCACGGCCGCGCGGGCCGCCCGGCTCGTGGCGGTGCCGGCGTGTAGGGCGGGTCTGTCCGCCACGATGCCCGGGCCCGCCTGGGCCGTGCTCGCGACGCTGGCGAGGGCCGGCTCTTCGTGCGCGGCTGGGGACGGCGTGGTCGGCGCCGCCGTCGACGACACCGTCGTGGCCGTCGTCGTTGTCGTGGCCGAGGTCGCCGTCGTCGACGGCGCCGCCGTCGGCAGCACTGGCGCGGCATCGGGGCACCCTGGGCCACGAACGAGGAGCTCGACCTCCTTGCCGTCGATCTGCACCTTCTGCACTGCCACATCCCCAGGCTTGCACTTGAAATGCAAAGGGTCAGTGCCTACAGCCGCCTGCGCGGCAGAGGCCAGCTGCAACGCCGCCATCATCACGAGGGAGGCGCGCGCCATGTCGGTGAGAGAAGGGGGCCGGCAACACGCGGTGACTAGTCTGGCCGAAGCGCAGGCCTAGACAACGGAGCGAGGCAGAGCGGGGGCGGCAGCGCCTGAGCAAACACGGCTCCATGTATGTTGATTCCATCGTACTTCAAGACCACATCCCAATAATGGCGTCGAGCACCCCGAGAAGTCTCGTGACAGTGTCTGCCCGACACGCTGGCGAAGTGCCGAACGAGTATTTCGCCTTCCAGGTCCCGACACATGCAAACCCTCCAGGTCCGATGCTTCCTTGGTGCTCGAAGCTTCGTTTGGTGATCAAAGCTGAAGCAGGCGGGAACATCAGAAGGCTCCATGCGTATCCACCATCATGCTCCATTGGCTGCCCTTTTTGCGCGCGCTCGCGAGAGGGCCCCGCTCGGCCACGCGGGTCCGGAGGGGTCTTACGACCGCCGCTCCACAGCGGCCAGGCGTTGCCAGATGCGCCCCTGGCACAACAAGGTGCTCCCAGCATGCCTCCAGAGCAAGCCTCACGAGGCCCAGCGGGTCCCGAGCTCACGACGTGATTCTCTGCACAGGGTCACAGAGTGGCACCCGAGAGGTGTGGACCAGCAATTGCCCCGGGACCGGCTTTTCATCTCGAGTCCTGCTTTGACGGCCCCATTGCACGGCCAGGGCCTGCGGGAGCCGAACAATTGCCAGCACTGACTCGTCGCGACGTTCTCCTCGCCGCGAGGCTGCAGGGGCACCTGGAGAGGGCCAGGGGCACTCTTCGCAACCCCCGGATAGCGGGGGCCGCCCGGGGCGGGGACAGCGGGACGCTGGAGGCCGCGGGGGAAGGGCCCCAGGCATGCGGCGTCCTGATGTTTTCAGGACGGCGTCCCTGGAAGTCCCGACCTTTCCCCGGGACCGGTTTTTCGTCCTGCGCCGTTTTTTGACGCCCCCGAGGCCCGGCGAGGGCCCCCTGCGGCCGAAAATAGCCCAAAACCTCCCGTCCTGACTTTTTCACGACGCGATCATGTCTGGGGCAGGATCAGTCAAACTCAACTCGGGAAAAATGGGCACGATGCCCAACAGCAGATGCTGTCCCAAGCCGCTAGCGGCCGCTGTTGGGCAGGCGGCCTCCTGTCTCAGATTGACAACGCCCGCGGCGGCACGGACAGCGAGCCCTGTCCAAAATGGTCAAGAACTGCTGTTGGGCATCGCGCCCATTCTTTCCGTGCCCGTGTCGATCGGGGCGATCATGCTTTGACAGCCCCATTGCCCGCTAACGTCCCGTTGGAGCCTAACGATTGCCAACATCGCTTCGCCGCGGCTTTCTGCACGACGCGAGGCTATGGGGGCACCTCGAGAGGGCCTGGGGCACTCACCGCAACCCCCGGGAGAAGCGGGGACCGCAAGGGGCCAGGGACCGCGGGACGCTGAAGGGGGCGGGGCGGGGGCAAGATCAGCAAGACGAAGCCAGGACGAGGAGGCATTCGGGGGGCCCGACCACAAGAAACCTTCCACAGAAACAGAACCATGGGACCCCAGGGCCCCAGGGCGTCCATCGATTTTTGGTGTGGGAACGTCGCGCTTTCCGTAGCGAAACTATCGAAACCCAAGAAACCCAGGGCACCCTGGAGGCGAGCAGGGTGTTTCTTGGCTTGGGTCTCCACTGTAAGGAGAAGTCGAGAATCTCTGAGATCCGGCGGCTCTGGAGGATGTCTCGGGCGACGCGGCCTTCACGCAGCGTTCGGGAACACTCAGCATGAGAGAGCGTTCCAGAACGCTTTGGACCGGGTTCACCCTCGTCATCGCCCCGCTCGAATCCGTCAGGCCCAACTCCGGAGAGCGGGCCGGACCGGAGCGGAGCGTCGGCTCGGACCGCAGCGGCCGATTCGGCATATGGCCGGCCTCCCAAGCGAGGCCGACTGCAGCATCAGCCGCAGGCCCGACGTGCCAGGCTTCCGGGCCCAGGGCTCGGGCGCGGGGGCGGCGGCGCCCGCTGGCCGGCCGAGGAGCACCACGGCGTGCCCGTGAGCGCCAGGCCGCGCTCGCGGCCGACAGGCGGGCCGGGGAAACGAGAGGCCCTGCCGGTGCCAATGTCGGCTACACCGAAGGGGCCCTGGGGCACACCAAGAGGTAGACCCAGGTCACATGACTCCCCATGGCTTCCCATACCTTTCGGGGAAGTCTTGTCTTCCCCCCCCTCATTTCCCATGTTTCTCCAGTTGTTCTTGGGAGTCGACGATGAATTGTGTCTGTGTGTGTTTCCCCCCCCCCTGATACACGCAAGATTGACCCTGGCTGACAGCGACCTCTGGCGCGCAGCTTCTGGGGGGCCGCGGGGGGGCCAACCCTGGGCGCGCCGGCCGCTGCTGCCGCTTCGCGCTCGGCCACCGGGGGGCCCTGCTGGGCCCGCACCAAGGGCCACTCCGGCGAAGGGCCACCCCTTGCGTGCAGCCGGCTCAATGTAGTGTGCGTGCGGCGCCCACGCACGTGTGGGCACCGGCAGGCCGTGCCACAACAGCCTGCGGGCACCGCAGCATGTCCGCCGGCACGGGCAGCACAGGACAGGCCCCGTGAGCATCAGAGATAGGGACTCGAACTCTCTACACCGACGCTCCTTCCAACCCTGCATTGGAACTTGCACACGAGAGCGGACCCTGGTGTATACGGGACCCTGGTGTATACATTTTTCCCAGATCATACGCTACCCCAAAAAATGGGTAACGGCAAAATCGAATCGGTAACGCTCGAAATCTTTAGCGTGCGCGCAAATATCGGTAATGGCGCAGCGCGCGCGTATGCCACCCGTTTTCGGTAGCGGCTACCCATTTTTGCTAGTTTTCGCTACCCATTTCGCGTTCGACGCTACCCATTTTTCAAACAAACGTTTGACAACGTTTTCGCCTTCCCAACAAACGTTTGACACACGTTTGTCAAACGTTTGTCGAACGTTTGCTGGGACGTCATCCTCTGTCGTTGTCTGTCGTTGTCGTTGTGATTGTCCTCATCGTCCTCGTCGTCTTCCTCATCCTTCTCGTTGTCATTTTCGTCATCCTCCTCGATGTGCTTGTCCGTGTTCTCGGCCTTCTGCCCCTTCTCATTATTCCACTCCTCCCTTTCTACGAGGATAATGAAGAGGAGAAGGAAGAGGCAGACAGCGAGGACGGGAAGGGCGAGGGCGAGGACGAGTGCGACAAGAGAGAGCAAGAGAGAGAGAGAGAGAGAAAGAGAGAAAGAGAAAGAGAGAGAGAGAAAGAGAGCAGGTGGAGGGAAACATTGAAGGCAACGGTGAAAGGGAGGAGTGGAATAGTGAGAAGCAGCAGAAGGCCGAGAACACGGACAAGCACACCGAGGAGGATGACGATAACGACAACGAGAAGGATAAGGACGACGATGAGGACGATGAGGACAACGACAACGACAACGACAGACAACGACAGAGGACGACGTCCCAGCAAACGTTTGACAAACGTTTGACAAACGTTTGGCAAACGTTTGGCAAACGTTTGGCAAACGTTTGACAAACGTTTGACAAACGTTTGACAAACGTTTGGCAAACGTTTGACAAACGTTTGACAAACGCTTGTCAACGGCGCGGCTCTGCGTCGTCGGTCGCACCAGCAGCTTTTGTGGCTGAGGTGGCGCCGAATTCAACGTCAGGGCTGCCAAAAACACATGGGCACCCTTCTCCTGCCCTCCCCGCATTCCCGCCCTCATTCTTCGCATCCCCCATTTCCTCCCTCCATCCTACCCATGTTCTCCTGGCCCAGTTTGCCCCGCCATCCCAAACTCAAATGCACCATGTGATGTTGGCGGCCCTGCGTTTGCAATGTTGCCCCCACCCACGCGCCGACCCACAGCTGTGGTCGACGCGCAAATGTTATCCTCCGAGCTGCTCAACCACGTCATCAACGTGGGTTGCAAGCACGCCTTCCTGCTCGGCAACTACAACTGGCTCAGCAAAGAGAGGGCCATCTCGGCCCCGTCCCTCCACCTGATGCACTCGCTGGTGGCTGCTACTGAAAAGGAGGGCATGCCGACTTCTCGTCGACGGGGGGGGGCGCGGATGAGGGCGATGGGATTAGGGTTACGCCCCCCGCGCCCATGTCGGCACACCCCTCGCACGCTTCGGGGCCCCATATGGGGCCCCGCCGAAGGCCGCAGCGCCACCGCCCGCATCCGCCCCCCACACCCATGTCGGCACACCCCTCACACGTTTCGC
>CAUYUJ010015517.1:135000-148967 GCA_963575745.1 Prorocentrum cordatum
GTTCATCATCCGCCACAACTGCCCCGAGTTCTACGCGCTGGAGAAGAACAGGCTGAGCAGACCCCGTACCAGCGCAAGAGACTACCATGGCGAATATGATGCGGACATTCTCCCATGGTCGTTCGCCGAGCACGTCTCCCAGGTCGTAGCGACGATCGTGAAGAACGGTGCTTGCCAGAAGTCGATCTTCGAGTTCATGTCGCCAACGAGGACATATACACGTTGTCATCCCCACCCTTCACCATCTCCTGGTCATCGACCCTCCCATCCTTCCACATTGCTTATCATGTACCTATTCCTCCGCCGCTCCCGCCTCTGCATTCGCCGCCGCCGCGGCACGCCCTCAGGAATGACAGCCCGAACGCGGCCAGCTCCCAAGTCATCGAGGATTCGAGCGAGGAAGCGAGCCCAGAGGCGCTACAAAGACAACTTGAACTTCGCCCCCTCCTTCCCTTTTACCACCCCCATCCCCAGCCTATCCTCCCTCCTCTCCTCCCTCTCTCCCTCTCTCGCCCTCTCCCTGTCCCTCCCCTCTCTCATTATCCCTCTCCCCCCTCCTCTCTACCCCTCCCCTCCTCGCCCTGTTCGCGTCGCCCGTTTCCCAGCGTCCCCCCGAAGATGGACATCCCTGATATTGACCACCCACCCTGATATTCACCGCCCACCAAACCGCCCCAACCCAACCCGAAGGGTGAGATTTACCATCGATTTCTAGCGGGGGGGGGGGCCTGGGAACATCGAAAAAACACATGTGGAGCCCATGGCCCCCCAACCCGAAATTCGGGTCTTCGGGTTGGGTTGGGGTGGTCTGGTAGGTAGGCAGATATAGTCCAGACTGCACGAGGCGCCGTCGCACGCGACGCCCGTGGGCAAGCGCAGGCGCTACACGGTAAAGACCCCATCTCCGCAGTCGGAGACGTGGTACCAACGCAACCACCCTACATCCCAGCCCGCGCCCCTCCTCGCCCGATCCCCCCCCCCCCATCCAAGATGCGGGTGCTATGATCCAGAATTTAAGGGTGGTGAGAGGGGCGTGAGACGGATGACGTGGATGGTGGGGCAGACGATGCGAAGGGGCTCATTTTTTATTAGTCCATCATTTTCGCTCGCCCGCAAGGAGCCAAAATCACCATGGGAGTTGTCGCATATGTGGAACAACCTGGGCCCTGCCATGCGGATCAGGTTGCAGGACGCCTACGGTGTTGTAATGTCTAGCGTCTAGCTTCAAGTACGCATGTGATTTCCAAAACCAGTGTTTTAAACGTCGCCGTTTCCGTTCGTTGAGGTTACTGGCGCCCCGCGAGGAGTTGGGTTGGGAACCTCCTGCTCGTCGCGAGGACCTCCAGGCAGATGCCGCATGTGGAGAGGGCGTGCGCGTCGACATCGCGACGGCCTTCCCCAAGGGCGGCGGCAATCCGATGTATCTCATCCGTGCTGCGAGGATTGACTCAGCGGAGCCCCCGATGAGCAGCGCGGGCTCGCCCGCGGCCAGCGGCGCGGGCTCGCCCGAGGCCAGCAGCGCGGGCTCGCCCGCGGCCAGCGGCGCGGGCTCGCCCGAGGCCAGCGGCGCGGGCTCGCCCGCGGCCAGCGGCGCAGGCCAGCCTGCGGCCAGCAGCACAGACCAGCCCGCGGCCAGCAGCGTAGATCAGTCCAGAGGCGCCAGCGAGGATGAGCTGAATAGCACCAAGCACGGCGCCGCCCTGCACGTGACTGCCCAGACAGCGTTCGAGGATTGCGGCGAGTTGCCTGACAGCATGCTTCGCAAGCTCTCGCACTGGCTGAAGGAGCAGTAGGTAAGTGCCTGCCCCATCTGTCAATACAGTCGGGGCCCTGAAGAAATAACCCTTTTCGTTGGGGAGGGGCTCGGTGGTCCTTGATTGTTTTGCAGTTCGACTTGGGTTTTCTTTTTAGGTTTTTCACTGGCAAGTCGAGGTTTAACTTATGGAGAAAGGGTGTCCCGTTCCTTATGTAGGGTTCCTTAGGTCAACGCCCCGACTGTATTGCACTTCGCAGCCCAGCGTGCTGTAGAGCACGTGGGTAGCCGCACACCCTAGGGCACCTCTGTCGAGCCTGCGTGTAGCCGCAACTGCTCGGGCGCCTCATACCCCTTTTCTTTGGAGAACAATCCTCGGGATTCGACCTCTTCCTCTTCGATCGGTCTGGCCGCGCGCATTTGGCGCGCTGGGAGCGCACATCACGTGTGTGCACGTGATGCGCCACGACGCTGCTGACCGCCCGTGCGCTGCGTCAGATTTTCAATGCCAGTTGCAGGGCCAGCCTTGCGCATGGGGAGACAGGCTCAGCCCGATGTGACGTTCCATATTGTCAATCGCGACCAACTCCACATTGCAATGGTAGTGGCCACTAGGATGATAATGGGAAATACACCAGATGATAATGAGGAGAGGGAGATGGTTGGGGACGGAGACGGGCAACAATGAGGGCGGGCTCCAACGGGGGTGGGGTGGGACATCGCATTCGCCTCCATCCAGCCGTTCCCCCGCATCCCTGCTTCTCACGGTCCTCGCAAATATGACCTCTCTCTCTCTCTCTCTCTCTCTCTCTCTCTCTCTCTCTCCTGCCACGGCGTGCCCTGCCCCGCCCCACCTCTCCCCAGCACGGCGCCCACGTCGCTTCAACCACCCTGTCCACCCACCCCCTCACCCCTCGCCTGCCCTGCCCTGCCCCTCCGAACATTGCGCCGCGAGCAGCAGCGACATCAACGGCAGCAGGAAACGTGGTTGTGATGGCGCTCGCATGTGCATTGTCGGGCAGTGTCAGAAGCCCCCCTTTAGCCATCCCTTCACCTCTCCCAACCCGCCCTCTCGCCGTCACTGACCCAATGCGTTCATCCCGTCGCTCCTCTCTCTTCGCGTCGCCGTCTCGTCTCCCCCGCCGCTCTCGCCCGCCCAACCCGTCATCCCCTCGCCCCGTTGCTGCACTAATGTGCTCGTGTGAAGCCCGACCTTATCACATAGCGCCTCCTTGAGGTTTGCCTCCTCGCATTTCCGTGTTCGATGTGTTCAGTTTCACAGCTGTCCACTTCTTGCACGGAAGTCCTCAGTATTGCTCTCGCGCATCCCTCTCCCTCGTGTTTCTCTCTCCCCCCACCCCCTTGCCCTACCCCTTCCCCGCCCCTTGCCCGCCACTCCGCGCCGTGATAGGCGCTCGGCGAGTGGCTCCTGCACGACAGGCTCGACGAGACCCCCGAGAAGGGCACCGAGAAGAAGAACACCAAGAAGAAGAGCCCGATAGAGACCGCGCTGACCAGCGCGCTCGACGAGAAGGCGTTGCTCGCGAAGGCTCGCTGCGCAGGGTCTGTGCCAACCCGCAAAACCGTGCTTAAGGACCACCGTCTTTCAATTGCTCTCGTCGCATGTCGCGCCGATCGCCCGTCGATCGGCGAACGAGGTGATGAAGAGATGCAGGGCTGGCGGGGTTAATGGAGGGAGATGAAGGGGAGGGGGCAGGACAGGGGACGAAGCAGACCAACTCCCGAATGGAAGTAGGTCTGCGTCGTTCCAATAAATGGTGCAGGCGATGCCAGAAGCGACAAACATGGCTAACGCACGCGCGCGCAACGCAATCGGGGGGGAAAAGGGGGAGAGCGAGAGGGAGAGAGAGAGATAGAGAGAGAGAAGGAGAGAGAGAGAGAGAGAGAGAGAGAGAGAGAGAGAGAGAGAGAGAGAGAGAGAGAGAAGGAGCGAGCCAATGCAGCATTACATGATGAGAAGATACGATAGATGGAAAAATAGTGAACGCCCCCCCCCTTGCCCCCCAAACTCAAGGTTGGCACGCGCGGGAGAGACTGTGGTCGAGGTGCAACGCATCAGACCCGCCGCCAACTTTGAACCATGGGGGAAGGGGGAGGCGTTCACATATGAATGTGGCATGAACGTTCGCTATAGGCCTATATCAAGACGATTGTGTGTGCAACCCCTCCGAATGGAATATCGTAGGCGCGTGGCGTACCTTGGCAGTGTAAGCCAAGTACTTAAGGGGGTCATGGTGGAGCCCCCGCCCCTCGTCCCATGGCCCTCGTGAGTAGGGTTGGCCCCTTCAAGTGCCAATCTCATGTAGAGGTTTCTGAACGTTGGGGCCTGATCTGAGGCGCGTTGGCACCCCAGGGCCCGCGGGAAAGGAAACCAGTGCACATCCCGAATGTTGGAGATATTATTGCCAACCCAAGATGGTAAACCACGGGCGCCCAGGGGCTTTGCATGGTCTGATGGACGGGACCCCTGCTAGGACCACATCAAGGATAGCAAGCAGAAGCAGCGGAAGATGGAGCACCCCACCCTTGGCACGTTGACGGGCGTGTTCGGCACGAAGCAGACCTATTTCTTAATGGAGAAGGAGGGCGCCAAAAAAACGTTGTTCGTGGCCGTGACTGAGAGCCAGGCGAAGGACCACCTGGCCGTGTGTTTGGAGCTTGTGAAGAAGAGCTGCGCAGATGATTTGTCCAAGGAGAAGACGATCACCTTGCGCAACAAGATGGTGCAGAGCTGCGCCAAATGAGGGGGTGACTAACGACTGCGACGCAGCGACGGCGACATCGAGGCAGGGTGAGAACTGGGCGCCACGCTGGCGAGTGCACCAGTTCGGATTAAGTTCGCCGTGCACGGTGGGGACGTGCGCGGAGTGTTTTGTGTTGAAAACAAGCGAGTTGAAAGGGGGCGTGTATCGTCGTTGCCACACTTGTGCCTCGAATTACCTGGTCAGAATCCTCGGAATTGCGTTTGCAGGGGGGGTGGGTTTGGAGCGAAGGGCGCTGTATTATTTTATTTTCTCTGGTGGGCGCATGCGGCGTGGGCCACGTCCCAGGCGCCCCGACGCTTGAGGGGGGATGTGGTTGGCGCCTTTCGCTCGCAAATCCACCACCGTCCGACGATGACCGCACCGCGGGAGCAGAGGCTGGGAGGAGGACGTATGAGGGTATACGTTTAGCATAGGCACACCCCTCTTGGACCGCCGTTGGTTATTCCTTTTGTGGCCAGCGGGCTGGTGAAACGGGGTTCGCGTTTCACTGCTGACATCTCGCGTTACTTACCCATATGTGTGATAACGCGAGCCCGCGCTCAGCCACCACCTCGCCGTTGCTGGTTGACTAAACCATGGATCGTTATTAAGGGGAAGGAGGGGATATGATCAGGCGGAAGAGGGGCGTGGGTCCCTGGCCAAGGTTGCACATGCCAACATATTACAATCACATGTACCACCTGGAACTGGACGTGTCAACCATATATGACGCATGATGGAAGGCGTGTTTTGGTTATTGAACATGATTAATGTGGAGCATATGTTGGAATATGTGAAAATTGTGTTGGCAATTATGAATATCTGTATTTGAAAATATGTGGTGGTTACTACACTTAAAACTACACACGTTGAATATGTTCACAATGTAATGCCATAAATACACCTATTAGAATATTGATTTTAGGATTAATTCTATATATAATAAACATTGATCGTCACACGTTTGCAAACGTTTGCAAACGTTTGCAAACGTTTGCAAACGTTTGACAAACGATTGACAAACGTTTGTCACTATGACAGACGTTTGTCAAACGTTTGTCACGATGACAAACGTTTGTCAAACGTTTGTCATACGTTCGCAAACGTTTGCAAACGTTTGCAAACGTTTGTAAACGTGGATAAACATCTGAAACAAATACAATATCGTGTTGTCGTTAATTCAGTAGTACATCAATGTATTCATGTATGGATTGTGTTGTATTTTAATTGTTTCTATCACACAAATGTACTAAGGACGTCGATTTGCGACCACGTGTTTTATATAATTATATGTACATGTGATATGTAGACACATAACTTGAAACGCGTCACTGTGATATTTTGTGTGCATTTGAATCACTACGATTTGTTTTGTGTGTATTGCTGCACCACACACGCACACAATTGTCTGACTTCACCGAGCCTAGCACCATTGATCGTTCACTGGTGCGTGATAGGGTTACCAATTGGGCATGATGGCAGCGTTGGGCCCGTACGTGTGCAATATGTGTGATGTCACCCTCCAGCCGTGTGCAATCAGGTTGGGAGTTCAAAGCAACTGCGGCCCACGTCTAACTGAGACAGTTGCTGCGCCAGTGCCATGGCCCCGAAGTCCAAGAAGGCGGAGTCCAAGGGGGTCAAGTCGACCATACGGGTCACATGGTCAGAACCGCCCACCGAACCATCCCGAAGGACCGATTGTTACGTTTCGTCTGGTGAATGTGTTCTGGGACCTACCAGTTTGTGAAACTTCGGTGACACGGCGTAGTGGCTCTGTCAGTCAGATGTACGGCCCCGTTTTATAGGTCATGCGGCGTCCTGCGGCTGCTGCGCGTGGCGGCGCTGATCAAGCGATCGTCCCGTTTGGCCCCAAGGGGACAGTTTGGCCTAACGTCGCAGTTCCCAACGTGTCAGGGTTTGCGCGTTTCCATGGCTCAGATGCCTGAGTCAGGAACGCGCGCAGTTCCAAACATCTGTATGTTCACATTCTTCCTTGCTAGGAACAAGATCGCCTACCTGCACGCGAAGTCCAAGGGCATGTCCTTCGCTGATCGCGTTGAACTATTCAGGACCGCCGTTCTGCTTCACAAAATGCTTGACGCTTCGCGCATCCCCAAAAGCGACCCGCTCTCTGGAATTCGCATTGGAGCCGCATATACAATAAAAAAAAATATCCCCACCAGCCCAGCCAAAAGCGATGCCCAGGCGAATTACGGTGACCAGGGAAGTAAGGGAGCATACAGAGTAGCAACGGGTTGGGGGACCCGTCTTACCCAAGAGGGCGAGGATGGAGGAGGAGTCGGAGGAGGATGAGGACGAGGGGGAGGAGGATAGGGAGGAGGGGCAGCAGGTGGGACGAGTGGGAGGAAGGAGGATGGAGGAGAGGGAATAGGCGGATGATGAGGAGGAGGGGGAGGAGGAGGAGGAGGAGGATGGGGAGGGGGAGGAAGAGAATAGGAAATACGGAGGATGAGACTAATAAGGTGGAGGAGAAGGGGGAGGAGTAGGCCGACAAAAGGAAGAGGAGGAGGAGGAGGAGAAATATGAGAAGGAACAATAACAATGACGCGCACAATAGCCTCCTAGGATGTCCATTGGAAGTTGTTTTGGGATCCTCTTGGAGCGCCTGTGGGGTTCTCGGGTGCCTCGGGGATCCTTGAGGCCTCTTGGGGGTCTAGGGGGGCCCTTCAGGGCCCCTTGGGGACTTCTTGTGGCCTCCTGGGCGCCTCTTGCGGCGCTCTTGGGGGCCTTGGTAGCGCTCTTGTGGCCGTCTTGGGGGTGTTCGATCAGAGGAAGGGGGTCACCCGATTCGCCTCCACCCTCGGGGCCTTCCGAAATCGGCCACAACCTCAGTAAAACCTATCAGTTTGTCTTCCTCGCCGAGGCCGTTTTGGGCGCTCCAACTACCAGCGAAAGCCCTTGTACAGGTCAAGGGGAGGGGGTCAGGGGGAGGGGTAAACCCCTCCCCGAAGGGGGGCAAGGGAAGATTGAGGAGGAAATTCCTTAAACCACCTACGCCCAGAGGGCTGGTGGGATTACATGCGAGTCATGCCCAAGCGAGCCCCGAAACATACATTCAGTCTGTGCGCCAGGAGAGTTGTCAAACGATGGTTGTGAACTGAACGTGGGGGATAGAAATATGGAGCGTGGATGGGGATGTGACGGCGAGAGGGAGGCTTTGCGATCGACAAACGAATGAGATCTCGCAGGAAGGAGGGCACCGCTGGCGACACGGAGCAGCTGCGCGTGATGTTCAACGCTGATGAAATCAGGAATCTGTTTGGGAATTTTCGTTCGGCGCGCCAGACCGACCAGGAGGCGGCAGAGGCGTGGCGCAAGATTGATGACAAGGCCCTCAGGACGGGCAAGACCCTCGCCAAGCGCAGGCTTCTGACTGCATTCTTGAAGGACCCAGGGGTTGGCGAGCAAGCGCACCCCCTTGCGTATGTTTGAAACGTGGTTGCACCGTGTCTGAATAGCCTGTCGGGGTTGCGCGTTGCGTGGCCCTGTCGGCCAATTCAGGCGCGATGCCCCCATGAGTCAATAATGCGCAATGTATGGCATCGGTATCGATGCCATCAACGGTCTGTTGGCGAACGACGGTGCACGTGACAATGGCGACGACAATGAGCGCGACAGCGATGGTGACGGCGCTGCCTCGCAGAGGACCCCGACATGAAGAAGACGTTTTGGAGCACCGTCAACGAGTGCGGGGTCAGCGAGTCGCTGGACCGCAAAACGCAGTGGAAAACTTGGAAACAACTTATGGAGAAGTACACGGAGAGCGAGGTGGAGGAGATGGTCGAGAACCACTATGCAGGTCACGCATCTGTCAAATAGCGACCCCCGAGAATGTGCGTGGCACTCGATGCGTTGTCGCAGCAGGCGTTCCTACTCTAGTGTTGCGTTGGGCCCCTTGCTTCCCACCTGCGCAAGAGCGCGTGGTGCAAAGCCCTGTCGCCGAGGGCCGACGTCGAAGCTCGCACGGTGGATAGGTGGGGAGCGGCAAGGGAGGGGAGATGGATCAGGGCGAGGGGCAAGGACGTGGCGATGGGGCAGGGGGGCATCAGGGAGAAGTGAACGATAAGCCAGGGGCAGTGGCAAGGATAGGTCATGAGTCATGGAGGGGCGAGGGCTAAGGGGAGGCTGGAGAGAGGAGAGGGGGGCCGAAGGGAGAGGGATAGAGAGATAGAGAGATCGGGAGAGGGGGGGAGAGAGAGAGAGAGAGCGAGAGAGAGAGAGAGAGAAAAAAAAGGATAGAGGTACATATTTCCGACTCGGAAGTTGCACCTCGACTTCGACGACTCGCACGTGAAGAGCTTCCGCCGCGCCAGGAAGAACAAGATGACAGGCTCCAGGGAGTTGGGCGACGAGGAGAGCACGCAGCTGAGGGGCGAGATGCAGAGGGCCAAGATGCTATCGGACGTCGCTGGAGGACGCTCAGTTTGAATTATCATGTTTTTTTTTCCTACATTTCCCCGCTGGTCCTACCCCTCTTCCTGCCCCTGCCTCGCTTCGTCGGCCGCGTCGTCCGCATCGCCACGCCCGCGCCCCATCCCCCCCCCCCCCCCCCTATCCTTATCATCGTCCCCACCCCCTACCCTTTTTCCCCCTCCCCTTCCTCCATATCCGCCTTCTCCTGCTTCTCTCGTCCAGTTCGCAATGTGTGCCTTTCGTGGTTGAGACAGTCTGGCACCAGGTCCCGTTTGGGGTCGCCAAATGTTTGATCGCTCCTAGGGCGCGCACAGTCGTGTCTTGGATGTATACTTTCGCGCTGCGTTCTTCCGATGGTCTGATTGGGTTTCGCAGTGTTGTCTTGCCTATATGGCCCTCCCTCGCACAGGTCGATAGCATTGGTGGTTCGATCGTCCTCCCCTCCCCGCCTCGCCCTCGGCCGCTGTCGGCGTCGGAACCCTGGCACTGACGGCGTCGCCGACGTGAGCACACGACAAAAACACGAAGCCTCACCAGGGAATGTTCGGAACATGGGCCTGAACATCTCGTCTGACAATGAGGCGGACGACGAGGACGACGAGGCTAACGACTTCGCCCGCTCTGGCACGACCTCCAAGGGCCGCGGCGGTCGAGGTCGCGGTCGCGGCAACCGTGGCGCGGCGCAGGTTGTGTCTGGGCTCTCTCGCGGTTGCCACGCGGTTGTATTGTTGTTGTTGTTGTTGGTGTTGGTGGTGTTGTTGTTGGTGTTGTTGTTGTTGTCGGTGTTGCTGTTGTTTTATATTTCTCTCCCTCTCTCTATATATATATATATATCCTTCTCCCTCTCTCTCTCTCTCTCTCTCTCTCTCTCTCTCTCTCTCTCCTTCTCGATCTCTTTCTGTTTCTATCTTTCTCAATGTAATTACCCCTGCTCCCCGCCTCTCCCTCCGCCCCTCCCAAACCCCGCCGTCCTCGCCTAACCTGTCATTATCCTTGCCCTCCCCCTTCGGCCCTTCCTGCCCGCGATCGATCCTCGCAGCTTCCCGCCTTTCCCTTCGCAAGGGCGACCGATGGGGGCGAGAGATGGGCGCGGGTCTGGCGTCAGCGAGTGATCTTGAGAAGTTCAAACCCGATGAACAACGATAGCGAGGTGGAACAGGGGTGAGGTCGCCACTGCCAAGTCAACCGCCGACGATGGGGGGAGGGCGAAGGGGGGGATGGGGGCGCGGCCACTGACAAAACAAACACGCCCACAGGCCGACAAGCCGAAGAAGGAGAAGGATGTCACTATCAACATGATCCTGTCGTTCGGGGACACGCTGCAGGAGGTGAGAAAGACGGACCTCAGCAACTACAAGGAGTGCGCGAAGTACATGAACGGTTGCATCAAGAACATACAGGCCGCTGCGCTAAATCGGATGTATTGGCTTTTACCTGGGGGGGGCGCACGTGCCCATTATAAACTCGAGCTTCCTCTCAAACCTGTCATGCTCCATTCTCAGGCCCAAGCTGGGCCACGTGGAAGCCCTGGGCCCGCTGATCTGGCGTCGGTCGGTTCTGATGCGCGCTCTCCCGTTGACGAACGCGCGCGCCCGCGCTGCCCATGCGCGCGGTGCACAGGTGAGTTTTTGTTTTGTCCAAGGGGGGCTGTGGGGGACACAAAAAAACATCGCTAGGTCAAAAAACAGTGGTCGGTACTGCGGGTCCATGGCCGAGATGCGCGCACGCGGGTTCAATGTAGGGCCTGCGTGGGGGGGCGCAATGCATTCCATTATTCGTCATGCTACTTGTGGTGCCTCGATTGAGGCCTTCATCTCCAACATCCAGAACATCATCAGGGAGAAGAAAGAGGAGTCCACCACTGCAGACGTGGATGCAGCCAAGAAGGCGCCTCTCGTTGATGACAATCCTTTTTCACCGCCCCAGGGCGTTGTGATGACATGTGGCAATTGCGTTGTATGAATTCCTGGTATAGCCCGAATCGGCTTCTCGTGGCGAAACCCCCAACTGAATTCAACTGAGTTGGACTGTGCTGAACTGAACTGGCTGGTCGTACCTGCTTCGGCAAATTTATTCTCGGCCACTGAGGGCCCGCGTTATGGTGCATCCAAACAGGGGCAGCGTTATTCTCGGCAGCCTGTGGCACAACCTATGGCGCAGCCAATCGGGGATGTATTCTTGGCGGCCGAGGTAGGGCGCGGTGGTACTATCGGTGGCCGAGGGCGCGGTTCATGGCGTTGCTAGGGCGCGGTGTTAGTCTCTTTAGCAGATGGCGCAGATTATGGCATAACCAATAGGAGGCGGTGTCCGCCTCGGCGGCCAAGGGCACGACCGATGGCGCAAACAAAGGTGAGGCTCGCGGCGAACGAGGGCAATGTCAAAACGACTACCGATGGCATTGCGAGGGGTCGGAAAGTGAGCAAGAGGATGATGATAATGAGCAGGAGGGAGACGACGAGGGCGCAGATGGCGGGGTCCAAGCTATGACGAGCACCAGAAGGGGCAAGCCGAGAGAAAAGGACCAGGACTACACGAACGGTAAGAAGTAAACAGATGAGGAGAGGTGCGACGACGGGGGCGGGGACAACGAATCCGATGAGGACGACGGTGAGAACAATGAGGGCCGCGAAGGGGACGATGGCGATGGCGGCGACAAAGGCGACGAGGACACAGGCCGATGGCGACGACGGCGACGACGATGGGCACGCACGGCGACGTTGGCGACCGCGCTCAGAACACCGAAAATGGTTCGACATCCACGCGGGCACGGGGCCGCGCCCGATTTATGTTTACCGCTTGGGATGGCGCCAGGGCCCAAACAGAAAGTTGAGTTGTGATGTGGGCTGTCTCGAAGTCCAGATCAGACCTCTCATCAACAGAAGTCTACCGAGTAGCGCGTGCCGTTTCGAAGAGGGCGCCCCCGCCTGCGCTCTACCCCCCCCCCCCCCCCCCCCCCCCCCCCCCCCCCCCCCCCCATGCGCTCCATATCACGCCTGGCGTTCTGTATTAGACCTCTCCCGCCCGCCATTCATCACTCCCGTTCTACTTTGCTGCTTCCCCCCCCCCCCGCCCTTCCCGTCGCTGCCCTCGCCTCCGCCTCCGCGTCATATATCCCTTCCATTCCCTGCAACGTCCACGATGCCCCTTTACTCACCTGATGCTGCTTCGTTTGGCACTCTGCGCTCACTTTCTACAGTGCTGACATTGCGCCCCGCTGACAGGCGCTCAACAGCGCGCGCTCTTTGTCTGGCACGTTCGGTGACCTTTCGCTCGACGACGACCCCTCGCTCGCTGGGATGCAGAAGGCCATCTCGACCGCCCAGCATTTCTTCAAGGGCGTGGCGAAGCTCAAGATCATCAACTGATTCGTTTTGCGCTGCCGCGGCCTCGAGAGGCCTCGAGCGGCTTCTGGGCGCAGGGGCGATCTGTTGGAGGGGGTGTGGGCGAGCAGGGGGCAGAGGTCGTTATTACATTTGAGTGAGGGGTTGGGGAGCGAGGGGGGGAAGGCTCATCCCAGAGTGGCCGCCGTTGCGTTGAGTTCTGAAGGCGGCGCCAATTGCCACAACGACGATGCGTTTGCAATGCGGGCGAACGGCCCCGGATGTGTGTGAGGGGTGGCGAGGGGCCGATGCAATTCTCAGCTGCAGGGCGGCAATCGCTGTCATTGTGGCACTTGGCGGCGCCGCGTTCACGAGGCAGACGGCATGGCCTCCGCCGTTGCATTATTGTTGTGCTCTCCTGGCCGCGCGACCTGGGCACGCACCCAGAGGGCAGCGCGTGCCAATGCAATCGGGCTCGGCTGGAAAGTCTTTGCACACCCCATGTGTAATCCCATTCCCACTAGTCCACCCCCTCCTCTTTCCATAAGCCCCACTCACGGATTCCCATGATCAGCGTGCCAGAAATGGTGTTTTGGAAGGATTCAGGATCATGCGGGCGCAGCACTTATGTTGATTCGCGGTGTTGGAGTCCCAAAATGGCCCTCTGGCACGATTCGGGATTGTCACTCTGCCTTATCTAGCTAGACACGCCAGAACAATTATCTCAGTTTCTTCTCTTCTGCCTCTCCCCCCCCCGCCCATCGGCGCCCCCCCCCGTCCCGTGATTGACCCAGCGGCGAGGGCGGTGGGTGTGGGCGAAGCCAATTAGGGTTCAAGGTTCAACTAGAACATTACCTTGGGGCCAACCCCAATGCCCCCGCCGCGGCGGCAGAAGCGCCGCATCGATGCCGAGCCCGATATTGCAGACGAGTCTGATAGCAGCAGTGATTGCGAGGAGCACGGGAGAGTGCATTTACGTCGATCGATACGTTCGGCTGCTCCCGAAAATGCAGTTCCCCCGACGTTGGCACTCAACATCTGATCGTGATCCCCCCTCTTTACCACTGTCAACGACCACCATTGGAGGCCAGACGGGCGGGGGGCGGGGGCGGGTAAACGGGAAGGCGAAATGCAAAAGCTATGTTTTTTTGCATCCCTCCTTCCCGCAACCCATCTGCATCCTCTGCCTGGTTTTCTTTCCCTGCCTTTGTTCCCCCGTCCGTGGCAGCCGAGCGAATCGGTCGCGTCCTGATCGTCGCACTTCGTTTGAAGCGGCCCCAGGACGGGCGCGTCAGGTCCTCGTCTTCCTTCGCGACTTTACTGTTGCAGGAATGGGCGTGGGGCAAATTATCTGGGGCGGACGTGCAGCGGTACTGCCACGCTGCATATCGCGACGGCTTGACGGGGCCAGAAGAGATTTCGAACATTGCTGGCATGGGGTCTTGGGGAACAAACCCTGGCAACGTGCACAAAGCCCTTACGGCGAAATACTTGAAGAATAACCCATTCCCTGCTCCTGAGATCGTGAAGGTCAAATGCCGAGCACCCCGCAAGCTGGACGTGATGGAGTCACCGTGCCACATTTTGTGCCCGCACGACATGTTTTCGATGATGTTTCTCAATTACCCTGAAAAGTTCAGAGACATCCTGGGCGCGGACCGTCTGCAGAGCTTTTGGGGCGGCGCTTCCAGGTGG
>CAUYUJ010015517.1:149067-164067 GCA_963575745.1 Prorocentrum cordatum
TTTTTTCTTCACGGCACGCACAATAAAGAGATAAAGAGACGATGCAGCAAAATCGCGCAGGACAGAAAGAAACGCATGATCCCTGCCAGCCAAAATTGCTATGGATATCTGCACGCAGGCGGGCAAGCGGGGGATAACCTGCACTTGCAGCCTGGCGTCTGGCACTCCGGTGGTCCATGTGCTTCGGTCGGAATGTAAATTTGGCAATATTGTGTTTATGATGTGTGCGATGCGGCTTTGAAGGCTATTTCTATTTGGTGGCTCGAACCTCTGAATCCCCGGCGGCGGCGCTCCTTCGCCGCCGACTGTCGTCTCCGGGGCGATGGCGCTGTAGGTGCGCTGGCTGTCTAGAAATTACGCGCATCGGGTCGCTCTTGCGCGGCCGCTGCCACGCGCAAAGAAAGCTGCAGTTCTTCGCGGGCCGTCGGGGGGGCAAGGCCTCTGTCCAGGAAATCCTCCAGCAAGTGCTTCTCGAAGGCGCTGTGCAGCGCGCCGGGGTCGCGTCGAGGTCGAGGGGGACAATGAAAGCGAAGCGTAGTTGGTGCGCGGTGTAGCGCAGGTCGACGAGCTCCTGGAGGACTCGGGAGGCCTCGTCAGATTTTGCGAACATGCCTGTAGCGAGCACGGCTTCCTCGTAGGTGGGGTGTTCGTGGCCGTGGTGGCAGAGGCAATCGTGGAAGCTATGTTTGGGGAAATGCAGGAGCATCTGTCTGAGGTAGAAGACCTCCTTCTGGCGGGGGCACTTCATCGCAAAGCGACACGCTGGCGGTTCGCCGCGGCTTCGGACGTAGACGTAATTCCGGCGACCACCAGGCGCCATGTCGACGCATGGTCGGACGGGGACGTCCTTGGGGATGCGGTGCCAACGCTGGGACAGAATGGGCCATTCGTTCTCGGGGGGCGCGGCGAAGTGCGCGCCGAACGTCTCCGGGAAGGAGCATCTGTAGGCCACTGGGCATACCTTGCCAGCAATGAAACGCTCGAAATATTCGCGGTACTTGCAGCTGAGGAATGGCTCGTGCATGGGGCGGTAGAAGTAGCGTTGGAGCTGGGGCGTTCTCTGGTCCAGCGCGTCTGCCTCGAACCCTTCGGAGAAGGCAACCCAATCCTCATCGGGGAGGTGCGCGGGCAGGCGTGTGACTGTCGGAGCCCGGTCGTAGGTGGTGTAACCGAAAATTCGCCACGCGCATTCGGCGGCCACAAAGTATCGGCCGCGGAGCCAGTCAGCAATCTCATCGACGGGTTGATCGTCGGATCCATTCGCGTAGAACGCGCGGTCCGGCCCTTTGAAGAGGCATTTGAAGAGGCACTCAAACAAATTGACGGACCCAGCGAACTTGACGTTCGCATGGCCGCCCCACTTCAGCAACACTCGAGGGGGGTACTCGACGACGAGCCGGTTGCAACGCGCGTCGCCGCGGCCGTAGGCGGGGCCATTGGACTGGCAGTTCGGGCAAGTACCATTGCACGGGCGCCTGCGATGATGCGGGTAGCCTCGTGCGTCGATCTCAGCGGAGTCCTGGAACGGCCAAGGGCAAACTTTGATGCGCTCCTGATCGGGGTCGTTCGGGTGGCAGGAAGGATTGCGCCGATGAATCATGTGGAGAAGGACGCAGTCACGTAGTGGGCCTGGTGTGGCAGGGA
Source organism: Prorocentrum cordatum (assembly GCA_963575745.1). Classification (NCBI taxonomy): domain Eukaryota; class Dinophyceae; order Prorocentrales; family Prorocentraceae; genus Prorocentrum; species Prorocentrum cordatum. Next base: position 150,712 of record CAUYUJ010015517.1, read on the forward strand.
CCTCGCATGAGATCAGTTCGTCAATCTCGTCTGCGCCGCGCGGAGGGTTGTCGACGGCGAGGGCGATATGCGCATGAGGCAAGCCACGCATCTGGCATTCTATCACGCGAATGACGCGCCGTCGGCGTCCGCAGAAGTCATGTTTCAAGAACGCGATACGCGATCATTTCCAATAGTCTGGCGTGGAAGACTCGGACCACGACGTCAGGTCGGCCAGCAGCCGATTGCCCCGGCAAAAGGGCGGCCTGCATGCGGAGTCGTCGGAGGTGGCGAGGGGGGCCAGGGGCGCTGGAAGGAAGACCAACCCGGACGCCCGCGGCAGGTTGCGCAGGACTGTTAGCAAGGGTCTCGCATTGGTCGCGTCGGGGCGCTCTCTTCGTCCTGGTTCTCTCGGCGAAGTAAAATGAAGCGTTCGCCCTCCGTCCGGCAGTGCATGTCAACGAGCCATTCGTTGAGTAGTCGCCCGCATGCGTGCATGTGGGCCAAGCGAAGCAGGCACTGGCGGTACCGCCACATTTGACTGATGCAAACGCCGTGAACTACTGCATCTGGGCTCCAGCCTCGTCCTCCGGCGGGGAACCACAACGGGTGCGACAATGGCTCGTAGAAGGGGTGCAAGGGGTGGAGATATCGGGGCGCACTCGTGGAGTGCAGCCGGAATGTCACGGCGCGTGGCTCCGCGCGACCATCGCTGTGGGCGCCAGCGATGGCGGCGAGCTCGCTGGTGCCAGGGCCCCATTTTAGGTGGGCAGCTGCGTCGGGGCCTGGGCGCACATTGGAAGGCCGTAAGTAATTGCCGAATCGTAGCTCCTTCGCGGGACCAGCGCTCTGAATTTCGTGGACCGCCAAAGCAAATAAGCTGTTGTAGCGGCGGCTGACGGCTGTGAAGCCCGCGAGGCGGGGTGCGTTCGTAGCGGCGTCGTGGAGGGGGTGTCCTTTCGCATCGGTGGCAGGCCACGTGGATTGGGATGCGCTCAGAAGAGCAGGGGAAGGCAAAAGGAAGAACTCGGTAAAGGGAACGGCCCATTTGTCATTGTTGCAGCAGAATGCGAACGGCTCGCAAGGGAGAAGGCGTGCTGAACAGCGCGGGCAACTCCGAGCCACGTCGCCTACCACGAAGGGTTGGTCGCCATGGGGTGGGCGCCCGTTCGCGGCGCGCTCCCGGCAACGTCCTGCTGAAAACCGTTGGTCGTAGGCAAGCGCGCCACTGGGTACTGCGAGGCCGCATTGGGCGCATGTCGTTTCCGGTCGGGAGCGGGTCTGGCCAGATGTTTGGGGGGCGCTCGCTGTGCAAGTGATGCATATTCGAGCCGCCCGTTTGATTTGATCGCTGCTGAAGCTTCCACGTGGGAGGTCGAGACCACAGCGGGAGCATTGCAGTTCTGAGGCGCCGGGTCGGCCACGACCAGCGGGTCGTCTGTGCACTTGCGAGGGTTGGCCGCCGTCGCCAGCGCAAAGCGCGGGGCGCGTGCGAGGGAAGCGCAGGCCTGTGAGCAACGCACTTGCGCAGCCAGGGATGAGCCATGCTCCAGAAGCAAGCTCGCGGAAGCCAGAGAACATGAGCAGTCTGAGCCTAGACGACTACGAAGGAGAAGGGATGCGACCGAAATGATAATGACGCAGACGACGGGCTGGCGAGGGCGGCGCCGCTCAGCGAGCACGCTTTCCCAAAGGAGGGGCAGAAGAGGCCAAAATGATCCGAACGTCTAAAGAAAATCAATGTTTGTTGCTTCTCGCCTTTTCACCCCCGAGGGTCCCCGAGGCTTGAAGATGGCCCCAAAATTGCCCCAGAGCTCGTATGTATGTACGTGTGTATATGCGGGGCCCCCGGAGTTCATGCATGGTGGTCCTATGCTGCCAAGGGATTGTTGGCGGTCATCAAAAAGGCGGGGACCTGGTGGCTGGCACTCCAGTATTTATCAGTGTACGTATGGGAAGCCTTCGGGGTGCTCGGGGGCTGTAGGTTTGCGAGGTCGTGCATGTATGCGGGGTCCCTGGGGTCCTCGTCTGCTGGCCCCGTGTTGCCAGCGGTTGTTGGCGGTGCAACAAAAGAGGGGGGACCTGGTGGTTGGCATTCCGATGCGTGAGCTGTGCTTGCGTGCGATGCGAGGCTCTTGGGGTGCTCAGGGGCTGCGGACTTGAAAAATATGTATGTATGAGGGGTCTCCGGGGTTCTGTCTGGTGGGCCTCTGTTGCCAGTGGCTTGGTGGCGGTGTACAAGGAGGAGGACCTGGTGGCTGGCATTCCGGTGTTTGCGTGTGTATCGCTACGCTTTGTTCAACATGTTGTGTTTCATCCTATTCTGCAATGCTGAGCGCGAAGCGCTCGACAGAAGAACGAGGCGCACGGAAACAGGCATGAAAGGATTCGGAGGCGCGTGACGAGGTAGGGGGGGAAGTGCGGAAGAAACAACGCAACCGGGCATGTATTCCCTGCAGAAATGACTGAGCTGATGGAGGTGGCCTGCCTGACCGTTGGAAGCGCTGCAAGAGCACCCCGGGATACCTCAAGGTTGTCGAAGAGAGCATCCGAGTCAAAATGAAACAACGGCAGGGGTCAAAGACAATTCCAGAATGCCTGGAGATGGTGGTGAAGCCAGAAGACTCCACGAGGGCAAGAGACTCCACGAGGAGAGACATTTGTACATGTATGCGGGGTCCCTAGGGTCCCTGTCTGGCCTTCTATGCTAATGACGTGTCGGCGGTGCGCGAAAAGGGGTGGATCTGGTGGCTGGCATTCCGGTGTGTGTGTGTGTGTGATGTGCGAGTCGAGGCCTCGGGGGGTCCCCGGGGCCGGAAGATGGCTCCCAAATTGGCCTAGAGCTCTTATGTATGTGTGTATGCGGGCTCCCCGGGGCCTTGTATGGTGGTCCTATGCTGAGGGGCTAGTTGGCGGTCATCGAAAAAGGCGGGGACCTGGTGGTCCTTTCGGGGCTTCCTGGGCCTTCTTGGGGGTCCTTTTTAGGCTCTTCTGGGCTGGGTGGGGGCATTCTGGGGCCGTCCAGGGGCCCTCTTGGACCGTCTTGGGGGGCTTGGGCCGTCTTGGAGCCCTCTTGGGGCTTCCTTGGGCCGTCAGGGGGGCCTCCTTTGGTTCTCTTGGGGTTCCCTGGGGACTCTTTTGGGACCCTCTGGGGCCCTTCTCGGGCCGTCTTGGGGCTCTTTTGGGCCGTCTTGGAGCTCTCTCGGGCCGTCTTGGCGCCCTCTTAGGGGCGTCTAGGCCGTCTTGGGGCGACCTTGGGGGCCTCTTGGGCCGCCTTGGACGCTTTTAAGACCGACGAAGCGAATATGCTAAAAATATACGTTTTCCGAAGGGAATGGGACGATGTTTGCGTCTTGGGGGTCTCTGGGGGGCTTCTTGGGCCGTCTTGAGGGCCTCTGTGGCCGTCTAGAAGCCGTCTTGGGCCCTCTTGGAGCGCTCTGGGGCAGTCTTGGGGCCCTCTGAGTGCGCTGTCGAGCCACCTTGGAGATATCTTAAGGCGCCTTGGGAGCGTCCGTGAGGTATTTGGACGGTCCGTGGGATGCCCTGAAGGACTCCTTCGGGGTCTCCGCCGGTGCCCCCGGAGACCCTGGAATTAGGTGTGCCCCATCCCTTGTGGGTTTTTCCGTGTCATATAATAAGGATAAGGAATATGTAAAGTTTCGCGGGCCTTCGCGCCACAGCAATGCCGGGGGAGCGGGGCAGGCTGACGGAGGGCGGACAGTCCCGGGTTGTCCGGAGACGGGGGGGGCCGCGGGCAGACAGTTCAGGGCGGGTGGGCGGGGGGTCAACTCAGAGCCGGGCAAGCAAAAGCTGGGAAGGACTTCGCGGGCTGCCGATTCGAATCCGCATGGGCGGTCAATTCGAGGCCGCGAGGGCTGATTTTGGCCAGCCCTGAACGGGAAGTAGAAATTTATGATCCGCCAGTCCTGCGCGGAAGGCATGAATTCTGCGCCGCCTTCGAACAGCGACCTCCTTCCTCACCTCCCCTTCCTATTCTCCCCCCCCTCCTCCTCATCTTCCTCCTCCTCCTTCTCCTCGCTTTTCTATCCCTTGTCACTTCTCCCTGCTAAGTATCGTTCCTCTACGGTTAGTCAATATGAATGCTATTCCCCGATATCCCCAAAGGCATCCTGGAAGATTGCCTGCGCCCAACCGCGTGTGGTGTTTTTATTTATACACCAGGTTTGGCGCAAATCCGTTTCTTATACTTGTTTTTCGATCGGAACGTGTTCGGCTCTTCCAAAATGTTGTTCCCGCTGCAACACTGGCCTCATTTTCGAACTTCCGCTCGGTTCGGACCCTCCCGCGCGCTGTTTTTTACACATAGTATTGGGGGTGATTGTCGTTCATATTTGTTGTTCAATCCGAACTTGTTCAATTCTTCCGACACGCTGCTCCCGCGGCAGCGCTGGCCTGATGTTCAAGCTCCAACCGCCGTCCGCGAGGACGACAGTTGGGCCGTCCTCAGGTTGTATCTTAAGTCAGGGATGAAAAAACTGCATCAACAGAAACTTTCGGCGGTCCTCCATGGATTTCCCGGATCTGCTCTGGGACCCCCCAACGGCACTTCCCGCGCCCCCTCCCCTCCCGCGGCCGCGGGTGATCAAACAAACGAAGGAAGTCGAATAGAAAATCAGCTTCCGCAAGGCGGCAAAATAAAACGCTTGGGGGGCAGACGATTCAAAAAAACAGCTTCCGGCGGCTGAATTCGATTAGTCCGCCCCACTCATTAAATTCGAGGCCCCCGGGACGGGGGGGGGCATTTTCATCGTTTGCAATTCATCGTTTGCCCTCATTCAGGAGAAAGACGACGACAACGACGACGACGACGACGAATGACGACGAACGACGAACGACGAACAACGGAAAGACGAATGCGGCGGCGGCGGCGGCCGCGGCGACACCCCGCGAAGGGGTGCAATTCCCGCCGCCCTCCGCGGGAAAGAATCCAAAGCAGTGAAGCGTCCTCGTCCCCCTGCTCGTCATCACCATCACAATATCTTGCGTAGCAATAGTAGCAGCAGCAGCAGCAGCAGCAGCAGCAGCAGCAGCACCAGCAGCAGCAGCAGCAGCAGCAGCAGCAGCAGCAGCAGCAGTAGTAGTAGTAGTAGTAGTAGTAGTAGTAGTAGTAGTAGTAGTAGTAGTAGTAGTAGTAGTAGTAGTAGTAGTAGTAGTAGTAAGTAGTAGTAGTAGTAGTAGTAGTAGTAGTAGTAGTAGTAGTAGTAGTAGTAGTAGTAGTAGTAGTAGTAGTAGTAGTAGTAGTAGTAGTAGTAGTAGTCGTAGTAGTAGTAGTAGTAGTAGTAGTAGTAGTAGTAGTAGTAGTAGTAGTGGTAGTAGTAGTAGTAGTAGTAGTAGTGGTAGTGGTAGTAGTAGTAGTAGTAGTAGTAGTAGTAGTAGTAGTAGTAGTAGTAGTAGTAGTAGTAGTAGTAGTAGTAGTAGTAGTAGTAGTAGTAGTAGTAGTAGTAGTAGTAGTAGTAGTAGTAGTAGTAGTAGTAGTAGTAGTAGTAGTAGTAGTAGTAGTAGTAGTAGTAGTAGTAGTAGTAGTAGTAGTAGTAGTAGTAGTAGTAGTATAAATAGTAGTAGGTAGTGATACTAGTACTAGTAGTCGTCGTCGGGGTAGTAGTCGCAGTCGTAGGAGTAGTAGTAGTAGTAGTAGTAGTAGTAGTAGTAGTCGTAGTAGTAGGAGTAGTAGTAGTAGTAGTAGTAGTCGTCGTCGTCGTCGGGGTAGTAGTAGTAGTAGTAGTAGTAGTAGAAGTAGTAGTAGTAGTAGTAGTCGTCGTAGCAGTAGTAGTAGTAGTTGTAGGAAAAAAATCGTAATAATCGTAGCAGTAGGAGTAGCAGGAGTAGTAGCAGTTGTGGTAGTAGTAGTAGTAGTAGTAGTAGGAAAAGTGGTCGTAGTAATAGTAGAAGTAGGAGTAGTAGGAGTAGTAGTAGCTGTTGTTGTTGTAACCGTAGTAGTAGTAGTAGTAGTAGTGGCAATGGGAATAGTAGTAGTAGTAGTAGTAGTAGTAGTAGTAGTCGTCGTAGCAGTAGTAGTAGTAGTAGTAGTAGTAGTAGTAGTAGTGGTAGTGGTAGTAATAGTAGTCGTCGTAGTTTATTTGTAGCAGGCAAGTAATAGCAACGCGCTTGTGTACCATTGCTTTTCTTATCTGTAGTAAGCCCTGACAACATAACAAATCGTGACGTTACCGGCCCTCTTCCCCCCCAGTAACGGCCGTTATCGCCGAATAACAAAAAATGGTCTCATGGCGGAAGAGAGATGGAGAAAGAGGCGGGATGGAGGGAAGGAGGGAAGGGGCTGCGGGAGGAGAAATGCATGAGGGAAGAAGACCATCCGTCTACTATACGCTATACTGCAGGCTGGCGGAGATGGAGATGGTGTGTGAATGATCGAATGAATGGACGGTCGTGTATGGTCATTGCATGAGTGGTGCTCACGGCGATGAGGTGGATGGCGTGGACACTGACGAAAAAAGACATGATGATGAAAAACATGATGAGGATAACGATGTAGTGCGTGCGGAATGGAGCGGGTGATGGAGTGGAGGGCGTGTGGGACTGGTGATGATGGTGGACATGTGCACAATGACGATGGAGAATAATGATGACGATGCTGATGATGATGACGATGACGTTGGAAATTGGAACAGGATGCAGAAGGTGATGGTGCTGTTTGCGATGATGCTGATCAGTGCGGGTGCGCACAGGTTCCAGGCCACTGCCTGAAAGCCAAGCCAAATGCAAGAACAAAACAATCTGAGAGATTTGGAATAAAGCGTGTGAGCGGTGATGCTGCAGGGGACACAGAAGAAAACACAACCAGGGAAACAATTTCGTAGTAGTAGTAGTAGAAGAAGTAGCAGTAGTAGTAGTAGTAGTAGTAGTAGTAGTAGTAGGAGTAGGAGTAGGAGCAGTAGTAGTAGTAGTAGTAGTCGTCGTAGTAGTAGTAGTAGTAGTAGTAGTAGTAGTAGTAGTAGTAGTAATAGTGGTAGTAGTTGTAGTACTAGTAGTAGGAATAGTCGTAGTAGTAGTAGTAGTAGTAGTAGTAGTAGTAGTAGTGGTAGTCGTAGTAGTAGTAGTAGTAGCAGTAATAGTAGTCGTAGTAGTAGTAGTAGTAGTAGTAGTAGTAGCCGTAGTAGTAGTAGTAGTAGTAGTAGTAGTAGTAGTAGTAGTAGTAGTAGTAGTAGTAGAGTAGTAGTAGTAAGTAGTTAGTAGTAGTAGTAGTAGTAGTAGTAGTAGTAGTAGTAGTAGACTACTTGTAGGAGTAATCGTAGAAGTAGTAGTAGTAGTACCAGTCGTAGTAATAGTAGTAGTAGGAGTAGTAGTAGTAGTAGTAGTAGTGGTAGTAGTAGTAGTAGTAGTGATAGTAGTCGTAATACTACTAGTAGTCGTAGATTGTTATGTAGCAGTAGTAGTAGTAGTAGTAGTAGAAGTAGTAGTAGTAGTAGTAGTAGTAGTAGTAGTAGTCGTAGTAGTGGTAGTAGTAGTAGTAATAGTAGTAGTAGTAGTAGTAGTAGTCGTAGTAGTAGTAGTAGTAGTAGTAGTAGTAGTCGTAGTAGTAGTAGTAGTAGTAGTAGTAGTAGTAGTAGTGAAAGCAGCGCGCTTGTATACCATTGCGTTTTTGATCTGTACGTAAGCCCTGACAGAATAACAATGTTCCTAAGCACTCCTAGACGCCACTGGCGCGAATCGTGACGTTACCGGCCCTGTTCCCCCCCCCGTAACGGCCGTTATCGCCGAAGAATGAAGAATGGTTTCATGGCGGAAGAGAGATGGAGAAAAAAGCGGGATGGAGGGGAGGAGGGAAGGGGATGCGAGAGGAGAAACGCATGAGGGAAGAACACCCTCCGTCTGCTATCCGCTATACTGCAGGCTGGCGGTGATGAAGATGGTGTGTGAATGATCGAATGAATGGACGGTCGTGTATGGTCAATGCATGAGTGGTGCTCACGGCGATGAGGTGGATGGCGTGGATGGTGACGAAAAAGGACATGATGATGAAAAAAATGATGCGGATAGCGATGTAGTGTGTGCGGAATGGAGCGGGTGATGGAGTGGAAGGCGTGTGGGACTGGTGATGATGGTGGACATGTGCACAATGACGACGGATCATAATGATGACGATGCTGATGGTGACGATGATGTTGGAAATTGGAACAGGATGCAAAAGGTGATGGTGCTGTTTGCGATGATGCCAATAAGTGCGTGTGCGCACAGGTTCCAGGCCACTGCCTGAAAGCCAAGCCAAATGCAAGAAAAAACGTTCTGAGAGATTTGGAATAAAGCGTGTGAGCGGTGATGTTGTAGGCGACACAGAAGAAAAGAAACAATCAGGAAAACAATTTCGTCTGGAGAGATCATGTGGAGAGACAACGAAGAAACGAACAACAGAAATGACGGAACTCCGCGCGAGTTGAAAGCCGCTGAAGTTAAGATCGATCCGCTTCTAATTCGCTGGTGGGAACAGCCAGCCTAACTAAAAAGCGTTCGGGTCAAAGTTCATTCGGGTTTGAATTCGCTAGGGTTTTAATACGGTTGGGTTGGCATTCGCTCGGATTTAAGATTGCTCGCGTTTAGATCCACTCGTTTGTTTTTATCCGCTCGGGTGCTCGGTTTTCATTTCGATATGTATAAACTCGTTCGGTTCAAATTCGCTCGGGCTTACAGTAGTTCGGGTTTGAATTCGTTCAGGTTTAATTTCGCTCGGTTTTATTTTCGCTCGATTTAAATTTGCTTGGGTTTAAATTCGCTCGGGCTTACATTCGCTCGGCTGCACCAGCGCAACCAGGGCGAAAACCAAGCAAGAAGCCGACGGAGACCGAAACCGAACGACAAAAAACACAGCGAACAAAGCGAGCGAAACGAAACCGAACGAAAAACAGTGCGAGCGAAAAGAACGAGCGAACAATTACGCTACCGAGGAACCCCACATACTTATATTATGACTGGAGTGATGAGAGCTGAAGTGGAGCATGTGAGACTGATGTTGGTGGCCGTTGCCCCGCCGATACCGTTGTGCCCTGGACGACCGTCACGGATAGCGGCCGCGGTGAGAGACCACCCCCTGCGCACCGCCCTACGGTGTCGAGAATATGCCATGCCTGCTGTGCCCTGAACGACCGTCACGGATAGCGGCCGCGGTGAGAGACCACCCCCTGCGCACCCCCTTACGGTGTCGAGAATATGCCATGCCTGCTGTGCCCTGGACGACCGTCACGGATAGCGGCCGCGGTGAGAGACCACCCCCTGCGCACCCCCTTATGGTGTCGAGAATATGCCATGCCTGCTGTGCCCTGGACGACCGTCACGGATAGCGGCCGCGGTGAGAGACCACCCCCTGCGCACCCCCTATGGTGTCGAGAATATGCCATGCCTGCTGTGCCCTGGACGACCGTCACGGATAGCGGCCGCGGTGAGAGACCACCCCCTGCGCACCCCCTTATGGTGTCGAGAATATGCCACGCCTGCTGTGCCCTGAACGACCGTCACGGATAGCGGCCGCGGTGAGAGACCACCCCCCGCGCACCCCCTTATGGTGTCGAGAATATGCCATGCCTGCTGTGCCCTGGACGACCGTCACGGATAGCGGCCGCGGTGAGAGACCACCCCCTGCGCACCCCCCTACGGTGTCGAGAATATGCCATGCCTGCTGTGCCCGAACGACTGGGGCGTGCTGTGCATGTGCTGTGCTGTGCTGTGCAAGAAGAGGGAGAGGAGGGAGAGGAGGCGGCAGAGGAGGAGGAGGAGGAGGAGGAGGAGGAGGTGAGTCGCGGGTGCGGCGCGGCATGGAAAAACCATAACCCCACGAAACATGTGGGGAAACAGCGAGCAACAACAAATTCGAGCGAAACAAATTCGAGCAACAAAAAGCAAGCGAAACAACAACGAGCGAAAAGAAAGCGAGCGAAACAAAAGCAACGAGCGAAATAAAACACCACCGGCCGTGATGGCCCCGAGGCGCCGCCAAGCTGGCCCAAGGTGATCCAAGGGGCATCCAAGAGGTTCGTAGAGGCCTCTAAGAGCCCCCCCAGTGGGGCACGCGAGAGGCACGACACAACTAACGATCAAATGCGCTCAGTGATTCTCAGGTTCACGCTCTTCTGGCCTTGAGTCAATCCAAGATGGCCCAGCAGGCCCCAAAGACCAACCGAAAACGGCTCAAAAAGGCACTGAGATGACCCCAACACGGCCTCAAACGGCCCAAGGTAACCTCAAGACAGCCTCGTCGGGTCCCAAGATGGCCCCAAGGTAGCCCAGAGATGTCCCCCAAAACCGCCTCCGAAGGCGCAAGACATCACAAGAGCACCTGAAGACTGTCAAGAAGGGCCCAAAGGTGGCCCAAGAGGACGCCAAAAGGCCCAAGGAATGCCCAAGATGGCCTTGATACGACCCCGAAATGGCCGTAGAGGGCCGACATTCAGAAGCTGTTGCTTTTCCATTTGGGCCACCAGTGTCTTGCGTTGATTGCATTCCTGCGAATCCCAGTCCGTTTGCTCCCCCGGTCGTTGAAGCAACAGGTGGGGGAACATGGCTGCAAAATGCGTTCGTACGTCAAGTAAGCGCATACACTGTACGCCAATACTTCTCAATTGTCTGGTCAAACAAGTTGCGTCCAAAAAGGCAGGGGGCGGCGGTGAGTCGCCGTAGGCGTCTTCGATAACAGTCTCTGATCTCCGACATGCTGCAGTGTATTCCATTCCCACCATTGGAGCAACCGAAGTCTCCCCAAGCATGCCTTGGCGGCCATAGTGCTACAGGATCAGGTCGCTCACAAACTTGATGTGCATCAACAATCTGTTTGACCGTGTTCCAAAACTCCCAACCGGCACACTTTGGTACGTGAACGAAAAAGAATATGCGTGTCACATTTCCCTGCCGTCCACGGGCATTGCTTCTGGCAGCGGGTCCACTTTCACGCTGAATCCTGTCCTGTTTGGCTGTGGTAGAGGATCCGGCATATTCGGATCCAGCCATGCCATGTTTGGGCTTCGGCTTGGGCTTAGTTCGTGATGGCTTCGCGTTGGGCTTTGCACTGGCCGAACTATTGGCGAGAATCGATGATCTGGCAGGTTCGGATCCAGCCATCGTACTACCGGGTATGGGCTCAGGCGTGCTTATTGATGCATCCGCGTTGGGATTTGGACTGGTCGGATTACTGGCGCTGCTCGAATCTGGAGCAACCTTACCCTCACTTGAAGCAGGTGCGCGATCAGAATCAACAGCATCAGCATTGACTCGGTGTGGATGTGATTGCCGTAGCAAAGCGAGCTCACTGCCCCAAAGTAGGGAAACCGCAAGAGTCATATCGTCAAGCCCAAAGGCCACCAGCACGATGATAATAATCCAAAGCACTAAGAACAACTCCGGTCGCAGACCACGCACAGATATAGCCGCCATATCTTGCAAATGTTCATGCAGCAACTAGGCGCTCATGCTACTAATCAGACGTCGGCAGATGACGCCGCACGCTGCACAGTCGACTCAGCCACGACAGCTCGAGCCAAGCGGCCCCAGACAGCCAGCTCGCGACAAAACAGAAGTGAGGCCGCCCAACCCTAGGAAGACGAGATCCGCGCAACTCCCATGCGCCGGGGGCGTCGAAAGCCCCATCCAATAGACACGAGACGAGGATAAGAAACCCAAGCGTCGCATTTGAGGAAGAGGACGAGGAGAGGGAGAGAGAGTTGGGGGATTCCTCGGACGACTTCGCCCTTCGCGCTGCGCGAAGTTTTTTTTGTTTTTGTTGTTGCTTCGCGCTGCGCGAAGCACGATGTGCGGTCCTCTTCGCCCCTTCACGCCGCCACCCGGAGAGGAACGGCACTCTGGCCCAGACTGCGACGGGCGAAACGCGACTCTTTTTGGGCTCTGGCGGGTGACCACGGACTCCCCGAGGGCATTAGGACACCCGAATTGTCGCGGTTTCGTGCCGTGTCGACCTCGGCGTTGGTTCCTGACTCCGCAGGGATCGTTCAACCTTGAACGATCGGCAGTTGCCGAAACGTCAGATCGCTGAACATCGACCGATTCTGGGTCGCCATCGACGTGCAACCTTGAATGCCCGCGGCGGGGTCGCCGCTGGTCGATACGACGTAACCCTACCGTCTCCGGGATAACCGCGTTTGGGCGCGCGAGGCGCGAACCTGTGGCTACCACTGACGGTCCCCAGCCCCGATGATTCGGGAGGGTTGGGCGCCCGAATTATCCGGGACAACTTCGGTCCAGGGTTTCTCCGGCTTGGGCCCCCGAGGCGCGACTCTGTAGCTGCTGCCCCCAGCCCGATGATCCGGGAGGGATGGGCGCCCGAATTATCTGAGGTAGCTGCGGGGCCTGTGTAACTCTGGGTTTGGCCCCCGCGGCGCGAATCTGTAGCTACCCCTGACGGCCTCCAGCCACGATGATTCGGGGCTCTCAAGCATGGGGTGCCTCGAGAGGTTCGGACGGGTCTGTCAGTGCGGGTCGTGACAGACCCTGGAGATAGTCCAGGCTGGCCCAAACAGACCCGCATTGTTGTCTGGTGCGATCTCAGCACCCCGACCCTGGGGGCTCTTAGTCGTCGTCGTCGGCGGCGGCGTCTTCCTGCTCTTCACACTTCCTCCCCCCCCCTCCTGCCGCTCATTATGCTCTTCCTTCTCATGTTCCGCGTCGTCTTGGTCGTCGTCCTCCTCCGCCTCCTCCTCATCCTCCTCCTCCTGCTCCTCTTCCTCCTTGTCTTATCCCTCCTCATCCCCTGCTCTCCCGCTCTGGCTCCCGCAGAAGCCGTGGGACAGACTTGCTGGTCACCGCTCTTTTTCTGCCCCCAGGTACATTCGGGGGCGCGCACACATGGATTAGCGATCCGTGGATTTGGCGCGCGGTCGCCAAATCCATGGATCGGGGGAGGTGCCCTCCGCAGAATGCGGCCGGTGCCGCCTCGCTCGGCGGCGGAAGCCAGCGGTTGTCCATGGAAACGGGGCCCGCCGCTAATCCACGCCTCCTTGCTCCATGTTTGCGATCGCCTGATGTTCCTCTTCCTATATTTTAATAAGCCCGGGCGGGGGGACCCCCCCTCCCCCACCCAAAACCGAACTCCCGGGATCTGGGGCTTTGGGACCCTCCGGGCGGGCCTCGAAGCGGCCCCCCGGCCTCGCAGGGCGTTTTGCCAAACCTTCCCAGCACACCTAGGGCGATCAAAGGGGTCATCGGGGACGTCCCAGAGACCCCCAGGACACCACAAGAGCGCGCCAAGAGTGACCGACGTGACCTCAATATGGCCCAAGAGTCCTCCAGGACGGCCCCACAGAGGCCTCCAAGAGCACCCCCAAGAAGGTCCCAAGAGGCAGAAATCATTGATTTTTGTTTGATTTTGGTGAATTCTGGGGTTCTCCTCTTTTCGGCTTC
>CAUYUJ010015517.1:169067-251567 GCA_963575745.1 Prorocentrum cordatum
CGAACCGTTTCTTCCTGGCGCAGTCCTCCAGGCCGACGAGCGACCTGGCGCTACTCCGAAGGCGTTGGAGAGCAACGCCGTCCACACAGCCGAGGTGAACGGCGTCACCCTCCCGATCGCCGCAGGATGACCGAAGGATTGCAACAAAAAACCAAGGATTGCAAAACACTAGTTTTTAATTGTTTTTGTTTGTAATCCTTCGTTCAAGGGTTTTTTTTGCAATCCTTCGTTGTTTGCAATCCTTCGTTCAAGGTTTTTTTTTTTTTGCAATCCTTCGTTTTTTTGCAATCCTTCGAGGAAGAGCAGGACGTCGAGGAAGCACAGTGAGGAGCGGCACGAGCATGCGGAGCAGGCGCAGGGGGGCCAGCGGGGGAAGGCAGCAGATGGGGCGAAGAGACGGACTGGCGGCAGCGACGAACGGCGCCTCCTCCTCCTCCTCCTCCTCGTCCTCCTCCTTTTCGTCCTCCTCCTTCTTCTCCTCCACCTCCTGCTCCTAGGGGGCGAGGGCGCAAGGACAGCCGCAAGCCGGCACAGCGGGGGCAGAGCGCCAACCCTGAAGTGCGGCAGACGATGCAGTGGGAGCACCGTCGATGAAGGATCTCGGGGATCGCCTGACCCTGGTCGATCCAGACCCGGGTCCACAGGAGACCAAAACAACCGCAGTGCAGGAACAAAAAGAGCTGCAACGCAGGTCTTCGCAGACCAGGGTCAGCCAGTATGCGCGGCCGCCTCGTAGCCACGAGCGGCTCGCTGACCCGGGTCAGCCAGAGGGGGGTCTTCGCAGGATCCTGCAGGATCCGGTGCCTTGGCTAACCCCCGTTTGCATTGACCCCCGTCTCTTGAGCCCCGACAGGAAGGCCCGAGAACTGTCCGGTTGGAGAACGCGTGGGACACACACACACACATGGTTTGAAACCCGATGCACAATGTAGCATTTGAGAAGGGGGGCGCCCCCCGCTTGGGACAGTACCAGGAGATGTAGCAGATAAGTACTCATAGCGTGTAGCGTAGCACTTATTGAACATATGCGACAGTGCGAGGGTATGGGGAGGCGAGAGCAAGCTGGGAGGAGAAGGGGACCTGGGGGGGGGAAGCGGGGCGGGGGACACTAAAGGAATGGGCATAGGGTGGAAGGTGGGGAGGGCATGTAGAAGGAAGGAAGGAGAAGGAGAAGCATCAGGGGGGGGAGGGGGGGGTCTGGCTCCGGACCTCTGCTCAGTGCGACTGTTTCCAACACTGCGTCCTGGGGGGGAGGCTCCACCTGCCTGCAGAAGGCGCCAAAAACAGCCCAGATCTACTCCAGGGGGCGGGGAGAGGGGGGGATGGGGTGCGAGGGTCCGCGCCGGTCGGCACAACAATGAGTAAGAACACGAGCACCACGAGGGATGATGGACGAGTCTTGTTTCACCAGCTCTTCTTCCTCCTCCCGCTCCTCCTCTCATTCCTCCTCTTCCTCCTCCTTTTCGTCGTCCTCCTCCTTCCGCAGCTATCTCTCCTCCTACCCCTCTTTCCCCATCCCTCCTCTCTCTTCTCTTTCTTCTCCTCGTTCTCCTCCTCCCACCCGCCCTCGCCCCCCTCGGTTCATCGTCAGTGTTCCGAACGGCGCTGAGCCGCCCGCGTGGTCGATCTCTACCTGCGCGGCAGCCGAAAAGAGACCGACCAGTGGACGGGGGCTGCAGCGAGAATCTGGTCACGAGAAGACTGGCCCACAACACCTGGGCAACCACTCTCGGATCACGGTGATCCTCAGAACACGTGCTAGCGCCAACGCCTGCTCATCCACCGAATCCCCCTTCCATGCGACGCAGCGGCCGTAACGAGGGCCGACGCAGGCTGTATGCGACCGGCGGAACTGAACGGGAGGTGACCACACACACTCACACACACACACACTTTGGCGTCGCAGCCACGCGCGCAGCGGCGCGGCGTAGAACACGCACACACAAACAAACACAGACATTGGGCTAGCACACCTGCTGAGGATCATCCACTCCCTGCAGGAGAGAAGACGGCATTACCACCTCCACCGGCATATGAGGCTGTCGCTGAACAAACGTGCATCTTCTGTGCCCGTTTTGTAGGAGACCGATTTCTGACCACACCCACTTCCCGAGGTGCCTTGCGAAAAGCGGTTTCCAGAGGTGGAGGTGGGCAGTTTCCCCGCCCCAGGGGAAGGAAAAACTACCCACTTCCACCCCCGAGGGCGTCTCGTAGAATCGAGGATCCAGAGGTGGGTGTGGTCAGAAATCGGTCTTCGATTTTGGGCCCGAGGTGGCAGCCGAGGGGCTTTTGAGAAGCCCCTCAGAGCCACTTTCCTGCAACCCCTGCCCCCCCAAGCTTCTTGCCCCCCGCCCGTTGCCATCCGCCCGAGCATCCTCAAGGGGCAGCTGCGGAGACCACCGTGGGGGTGTCGTGCCGCTGCTCCTCGGCCTCCCGCTCGAGGCACCTCCAATCTCCTCTGAGATCCGCCGTCGCGAAACGAAGGAAACATCGCCAAGAATCGCGACCGGAACCCCGGACCCCATCTTGCTGCGTCGTCCTCCGAGCCGGATGGAGCTGTGAGGGTCCCGGGGCCGGAACTGGAGCGAAAGCGCCAGGCTCGAGAAAGTTGAGACGCCAGGATTTCAATCACGGCACTGGGCAGCACGGCTCCGGGCCGCCGTCCCTCCTGGGACGGGCCGCCGCAGAACCGCCTGGCGCAGCAGCAGAAATCCGCCGATGAACCGGGAACAACGCACCGGGCTCACAGCGCGGGCCGCGCGAAGCGCGCGGCCGCCCTCGCGCTCGCGAGAGCCGCTCCCGGGGAAGAGCGCCCGACTGGCCCAGGCCTCGAAGCGCGAGCGGGAAATTACCGGCCGGTCGGAAGAAGTAAGTAAAAACATTATGAGGTAGGACTCGGATCAAGTAGATTGTGTGCAGGCCCTCTCAGAGGAGGACAGAACACAGCCAGAGCGACTCTTGAAACATGAAAGCGCCAGAAATAGATTGGGATCTGGGCATCCAAAACTACATTCAAATACCTTAGCGGGCCCTGGAAAAAGGCGGGGCCGTTTTCTCACCGTTTTCGGAAAATGTGTCTTGAAAGTAGAAACGTTCAAAGAAACATCAACAATAGGGCCAGAAACGCCAAACAAAAATTCTGGGAAGGCGGACTAAAGTATATTGGGTCCAGACTCTTTCATTCATTGTCCCTGGTTCGTGGCTGAATAAGGAACTCGTGGCGAGAATTTTGTTTGTTGCGTTGTTGTTGTGTTGTTGTTGTTGTTGTTGAACTCTCATTTCTGAATAATAATGATTGTTGTTTCCCCCGTCCGGTGCACATTGTTTTTTCAATTGAAGTGCCCTTCCCGGGGCTCGCACCTTGTTTTTTACCAAGGAAAATCTTGAAGGTCAAACTGTGTCGTTGGCCCCCTGTTTACAACAACAACAACAATTACTAGCACGTGGGGACACTCCGTTCTCACCAGTGCCAGGGTTTTCATAGGAGGCGGGCAATACCCCCACTTTGTGGGGGGGCCGGTTCAAGCTCTACCAAATTTCCAAACGACTCTTCGCCACCACCCACACCCAGCTTCCCGCCCTATGACGTTCGGACACTTCACTTCGTGGCATGCGGACGACCGTGGCTACTATTCAGGGCCCCGCGGCCGACGACGACGGCGTGCGCGCGCGAAGAAAAAACGAATGTGTCCCGCATGGTATTATTTGACAGGGATGATGGCCCTGGCAGGTGCGCAACCGTTGTTGCAGAAGTTCGAAAAAGTTGCTCGCAAAAGCCCGTTTGACAGAAATGTTTAAAAAGTGTTGGGTTTCCTACGAATCCGCAAGAGCGCGCGGGATGAAATGTTGACACTTTTTTTTTGAAAAACCATTGGTTTTTTGATGTTTTTATGTTAAAATCGCTACGAACACTAAGGTTTTGGAAGGATTTCGTCTTGCGCGCGCGAATGTCCACTTTACCTTATTTTTTGCAAGGGATTCTTGAAGTTTGGTTATGTTAGAACAAGAAATGTCCACTTTAGCTTATTTTTTGCAAGGGAAAACGGGGGACAACAAAACAACCGGATCTGGACCAACCCGTTTTGCCTGAGACTTCCTCACGAAAATTATGAAAATGAGGCTGCGGCCTAGGCGCGGCGGGGGGTGCGTGCACCAGGGGTCCCAACAATAATTATTCTTAAGAAGAAATAATGTTCAACAACAACAACAACAACAACAACAACAACGGCTCCCGCCAGAGACTTCCTCACAATTTAGCCAGGACCCCCGCTCCCGCCCGAGACTTCCTCGCGCTTTATTCAGGAATCTCACTCTCGCTTAGGACTTCCTTAGAATTTATTCCCCCGGCGCACTGGAGTCGTTGCAGCCCTTCGTGGCCTCCTCGCTGCCCTTCGTGGCCCCGTTGCAGTCCTTCTTGGCCCCCTCGCTTTGTTTCGTGGCTCCCTCGCTGCCCTTCGTGGCCCCCTCGCTGCCCGTCGTGGCCCCGTCGAAGCCCTTCGTGGCCCCGTCGCAGCCCTTCGTGGCCCCGTTGCATCCCTTCGTGGCCCCCTCGCTGCCCTTCGTGGCCCCGTTGCATCCCTTCGTGGCCCCCTCGCTGCCCTTCGTGGCCCCATATATGTATGCCCTTCGTGGCCCCCGCTCGTTCGGGCCCGTCGTGGCCCCATATGCATCTGTCCTACGTGGCCCAGTTGCTACCCTCAGTGGCCCCATCGTTGCCTTCTGTGGCCCCGCATTATCTGCCCTTCGTGGCCCCCGCTCGTTCGCGCTCTTCGTGGCCCCATACGCATTCCCTTCGTGTCCCCGCTGTTGCCCTTCGTGGCCTACTTCGTGTCCTTGTGGCCCTGCTGTCGTTCTCTTTCGCTCTCGCTTTCGCTCATCGTCGTCGTCGTCGTCGCCGTCGTCGTCGTCGTCGCCGTCGTCGTCGACGTCGTCGTCGTCGTCGTGGTCGGTCCCCTGTCCGTCCCTCCTGGGGTCGGGTCGACGGTCCGCGGCCGCCCCGCTTATCAGCGCTGCCGCTGGTCAGGCCGACGGTCCGCGGCCGCCCCGCCGCTTGCCGGGGCCCGGCCTGCAGGGAAGAAAGGTATACCTCCCAAAAGGGGTTCGATAGAAGACGAAGAGGGCGGATATTGAGGGTTTGGGAAATTGGCGTTATTGGACACTCGAGCAGGTAAGGGCGAACAGTCTTAAAATGTTTGTTGTTGTTATTCTTGGTGTTACTTATTAAACAATCATTATTGTTGGACCCCACCAGGAGCTTTGGCGATCTCGCCTCGGCGCCGGCTACACTTTCATTGAAAATGAGGCTCACGCTCGAGCGGTTTGGGGGGGCGCTAAAACGCCCCCCCCAAACAACAACAACAACAACAACAACAACAACAACAACAACAACAACAACAACAACAACAACAACAACAACAGCAGCAGCAACAACAACAACAACAACATCAGCAACAACAACAACACCAACACCAACAACAATAATAATAACAGCAACAACAACAACAATAACAACAACGCTCCCGCTCGAGACTTCCTCCTTTTTTGCTCAGAGCCGGTCCTCCTGCTCGCCAATGAAAACCGCCGTCCCAACAAAAGCAGCGCTACCGCTCGAGACTTCCTCCCGTTTTACCTTGGACTGGCGCGCTGCTCTTTCTCTCATCGGCGCCGCCCCCAGCAACAACAACGCTCCCGCTCGACACTTCCTCCCTTTCTTGCTCAAGGCGGTGCTCCTCCTCGCCGCCGAAAACAATCGCCCCGACAAAACCAGCGCTCTCGCCGGAGACTTCCCTCCGTTTTACGCTTTCCTCCCGTTTTACGCTGGACTCGCGCCATACTCTCTTTTGAATTGGAGCCGCCCCCAGCAAGAACAACGCTCCCGCTCGAGGCTTCCTCCCTGTTCTTTAGGACGGTGCTGTTCCTCGCCGCCGACAGCCCCCGTCCCGACAAAACCACGGCTCCCGCTCGAGACCTCCTCCCTTCTTACTCAAGGCGGTGTTCCTCCTCGCCGCCGACAACCGCCGTCCCAACAAAACCAGCGTTCCCGCTCGAGACTCCTTTTGTTTTACGCTGAACTGGCGCCCTACTCTCTTCAGCATTGGCGCCGCTCCCAGCAACGACAGCGGCCCTGCTCGAGACTTCCTCCCTTTCAACTCATGGCCGAGTCCTTGCCTCGCCGACGACAGCCATCATCCCCACCAAGGCAATCCTATCGTTCGATACTTCCTTGTGCTTAGCCCCTTGGCTGGGGCTCCACTGGCGGTCTCGCATGGGCGCAGCAAGTCGCGGGCATGCGTTTTCGAGGCGAGATATGTTGAAATTCCTCGGAGGAGGTGTTTGCAATAGCTCATTGGGCGGGAGATCTGGGAATGGGAATTAGGGACCCCGCGATAGAACAATAATCCCCCATGACGGGGATGGTTATCATGATGGTCGCATGCTTCGTGTGGACACATCGCGCATGATAATAAAATGATTGTTGTTGCTGTTGCTGCTGTTGTTTGTTGTTGTTGGTGGTGTTGTTGTTGGTGTTGTTGTTGTTGAACATTATTAATTCTAAAGAATAATTATTGTTGGGGCCCCTGGTGCACGGCCCCCCTGCGCCGCCTAGGCCGCAGCTACATTTTCATCATTTTCGTGGGGAAGCCTCAGGTCATACGATGTCATCAAGATCCGGTTGTTTTGTTGTAATCCGTTTTCCCTTGCAAAAAACACTATAAAATGACATTTCTTGTTCTAATATAATCAAATTTCAAGAATCCCTTGCAAAAAATAAGGTAAAGTGGACATTCGCGCGCGCAAGACGAAATCCTTCCAAAAGCTTAGTGTTCGGAGCGATTTTAACATAAAAACATCAAAAAACCAATGGTTTTTCAACAAAAAAATGTCAAAATCTCATCCCGCGCGCTCTTGCGGATTCGTAGGAAACCCAACACTTTTTAAACATTTCTGTCAAACGGGCTTTTGCGAGCAACTTTTTCGAACTTCTGCGACAACGGTTGCGCACCTGCCAGGGCCATCATCCCTGTCAAATAATACCATGCGGGACACATTCGTTTTTTCTTCGCGCGCGCACGCCGAAATCTCCAAAAACCATTGGGCTTCTTAAGAATTTTAGCACCGCGCATCATAAAATCACACGAATCGCACCGTAGGTCCTCGAAAAACACCTGCACGACTTTTCAAAATTTCTACCCGCGCGCGCTGTCCGAATCCTAAAAAAACCAATGGTTTTCCAACATTTATGTTACATGAGCTCGCGCGAGCTACTTTCGCACGCTCTTGCAACGGGGTTCGCGCGCCTGCCAGGGGCCACAATCCCTTGCGGTTGCGCCATAGGTTGCGCCCTCGGCCGCCGAGAATAAAACGTCCCCCTATTGGTTGCGCCATAGGTTGCTCCACGCCAGTGTAGTAGCCACGGTCGTCCGCAGGCCACGAAGTGAAGTGTCCGAACGTCATAGGGCGGGAAGCTGGGTGTGGGTGGTGGCGAAGAGTCGTGTGGATATTTGGTAGAGCTTGCACTGCCCCCCCACAAAGTGGGGGTATTGGCTGGCGTCGCATGAAAACCCTGGCACTGGTGAGAACACTGAGCGTTCGGGTAAAGTGATTGTTGTTGTTGTTGTTGTTGTTGTTTAATGTCGTCGTCCCACCCGCGACCCACCCCGCGACCAACCACGCGACACACCCCGCGACCCACCCCGCGACCCACCCCGCGACCCACCTCGCGACCCACCCACGACGCAACCCGCGACCCATCCGCGACCTACCCCGCGACCCACCCGCGACCCACCTCGCGACCCACCCGCGACACACCTCGCGACCCATCCGCGACCCATCCCGCGACCCACCCGCGACCCACCCCACGACCCACCCCGCGACCCACCCGAGAGGGAGGAAAAACCACCCGTACCCGACAATTGACGGCCCTGTGCGTTGACTAAACAGACCTGCCCTGTTCGATTCATTCCTTGCGTGCGTTTACTAAACGGCTTCGCTTGTCGGGGTGATTATCATGGGATGGATTTCTGCCCTCTACACCCGCGACCCACCCGCGACCCAACAACGACCCACCCGCGACCCATTTGCGACCCACCCGCGACCCACATGGGTTAAAGGAAAAATCGGCGCCTGCGGTGGGCTTGTTATATAATTTGTAAAACTTTGGCGCCTGCGGCGGGCCTCTCCGGAGGCTCGCAAACTGCCAACGTCCCAACCACCCCCTCACTCTTATCCGCATCTGCGTGGTGCTGCGTAAAAAAACATCATAAAACATCATGAAGTTGGAGTCGGATCAAGTAGATTTGGTGCAAGCCCTCCCAGAGGATAACAGAACACAGCAGCAGAGGGATCTGGGCATCCAAAAATACCTACTAATACCTCAGCGGGCCCCGGAAACGGCGGGCCCGTTTTCTCACCGTTTTCGGAAAATGCGTCTTGAAGTGGAAGCGGTACGGAAAACGGCGACCAGAAACGCCAAAAAGCGTCTCCGGGAAGGCGGACGAAAGTAGATTGGGTCCAGACTCTTTCCAGAGAGTAACAGAACACAGCAAGAGCGATTCCCGAAAGCAGAAGGCGCTAGACGTAGACTGGGATCTGGGCGTCCAAGGATACCGACTTGTACTTCCAACCACCGGCGTGTACACCTTGTAGCGGGTATCGGCCTAAACAGTGTTTTTCGTTTTCGTTTTGTTTTCGTTCTCCCTCGTTTTGTCTCCAATCCGCCTTCTGCTGCAACACGACATCGAAACGAAAACGGCCAACGAAATCGCCAAAACACCGTTTAGATCGACCCTGCCTGCACATGGGCAACACATTCTCATCCTCCCACACCTGAGGGGGATGCTCATCCCCCACCCACCCCCAAAATCGATGTGGATTTTAGCATGGGTAACGATCTGGGGGTTCGAACAGTTCCGTCAACCCATGCCCTCTCTCCCTTGCCGCATCCTCAACATATCAAGTTTTGGGGCCTGAGGGCGAGGAGAACGAGTCGGAGAAGGAGGAGGAGGAGGAGGAGGAGGAGTACGAGGAGGAGGAGGAGGGGGAGGAGGAGGAGGAGGAGGAGGAGGAGGAGGAGGAGGAGGAGGAGGCTGAGGCGGAGGAGGAAGAGGAGGAGGAGGAGGAGGAGGAGGAGGGAGAGGAGGAGGAGGAGGGGGAGGGGGAGGAGGAGGAGAAGGTATCTTGCGCCGCAGGGCTCGAGCTTGTGGTCCGTGTACGGCCCTGGCCACAAGGTGCTCACAGCCTGCCGCGCCACTCCTGGGCCTCCCTGGGCCCCCCTGGGCCTCGCGAGGGGGTGCTCTGGAAGCCATCTGCGCCCTCCCTTACGCATCTTGCTCCCATCGCACTCGAGAACCACATCCCAGAAACAATTCCGAGCGCCCAGGTAACGATCGAAACGGTGTCGAACGCGTATCGCCTCCCAGGGCCCGACACGTGACGACCCTCAGGTTTCGGTCTTGTGCTGGTGCTCGAAATTCTCTCTGGCGATCAAGGCCACAGCAGGTTGGAGCATCATAGGCCTTCCCGAGAATGCTGAGGCCACCACGGGCCAGGGCCGCCTCTTGAGCAGGGACCGACAGTCCCGGCATTACTATAGGCCCTCCACGACATGTTGTCAGAAAAAAACCATGAGCTTAGAACATAAGCCCGATGTGTGTAAAACAAGACAGTATCGGCCATACATGTTCTAAGAACATTTCGTGGAAACAACAAAAAGGTTTTTAGAACATTGCTTGGTAGGTCTATAGGCGAGCCAGGACGCGCCGCCACTGTGTGAACCTCCGGCATCATACCCGGCGGGCCTCCTCTCGGCGGCCGCCCGCCCCCCCCCCCGCTCCTGCCCGGCACTCCGCGGGAGGCTCGCGAGGGCCCCGCTCTGGCCACGAGTCGGAGGAGCATCGAATCGAGGACCGGGAAGGCGTACAGTGGAGGCCAGTCCACAAGGAGCCTTCCACAAGAAACCCAACCCTGAGCCCCCGGGGAGTCCCCTGATTTGCAGCGTGGGAACGCCACGCTCCCCATAGCAAAGCCATCGAAACCCAAGAAGCCCAGGGCATCCTGGAGGCGAGCCGGGTGTTTCTTGGCATGGGTCTCCACTGTAAGCGGGGACCTCGAAGATCTGGCGAAACCTGGAGGATGCATATCGGCCGCCGCGGACGTTCCAGAGGAGCGCCCCAGAACGCGTTGAGAGCGATCCCTGGGAAGCTCTGGAATGATTGACATCTGGGTCTAATTCGCCCCGCCCCAGGACGCGTGTTGACGCTACTGCGAGCTCGGCCACCGAAGCCGACCCAGCACGTGGGCCAAGGAGCACCGAGAGACACCCAAAGCTCGAATATTTGGCAAAGCGCAGAAGGGGGTGGGGGGAGGGGGGAAGACTTCTCAGAGCGGGGCTGCTTCTTAGAAGGCGCCGCCCTTGCACCGACAGACGAGGCTCACGCCTTCTAAGCAGCAGGGGTGCCTCTGAAGAGCCCTCCCCCCTCCCCCTAAACCCCTCTCTGCGCGTGGCCGGCACAGCTCCAATATGCTGCCCGCGGAGGTCGACGAGGTACAAGCCGGTGTTAGGCGATCCTGCCCCCCCATGGGGCCCTCGAGGGTTCGTGCCCGCACCCGGCACGGGCAAGCCAGTGCTGCTTCACCTCCCCTTCTCGCACCCAGCGCCGGCCTGTATGCTGCTTCTCCTCCCCCTCCTCCTCCTCCTCCTCCTCCTCCTCCTCCACCACCTCCTCCTCCTCCTCCTCCTCCTCCTCCTCTCCCCCCCCTCTCCTCCTCCTCCTCCTCCTCCTCCTCCTCCTCCTCCTCCTCCTCCTCCTCCTCCTCCTCCTCCCCCCTCCCCTCCTCCTCCTCCTCCTCCTCCTCCTCCTCCTCCTCCTCCTCCTCTCCTCCTCCTCCTCCTCCTCCTCCTCCTCCTCCTCCTCCTCATCATCATCAGCAGCATCATCATCATCCCCCTCCACAATTACACAATATGAACACTACTCTCCTCTCTCCCTTGGTGACGTCCGGGAAATGTCTGGCCCCCGTCCGCGTTCTGTTTTTTTTTTTTGTACACACAGGATTCCCAGGAATTGGGTTTTCGTTTTGGTTTTGTTTCAAGATGCTGCTCTCGCTGGGGCGCTGGCCTCATTTCCGCGCTTCCGCTCGTTCCGAATCGTGCTCTCGCTACAACGCTGGCGTCATTCTTTCGAGCGCCATGCCATCGCATGGTTTTCGGTCCTTCCAAATAGGCCCCGACATCTAGGCAATGGGCCCCCCAAGAAACCATCGGAAGTGCTTACACATTCGGTGCCGATTATTTGTTTTGTGGGGCCGCGGAAGCCCCCCCCACTTTGGAGCGTCGCCACGCCATGCTATCTCAGGCTACGTGTCCTCCGAATCGTGCTCCCGCTGCAGCGCTGGCGTCATTATTTCCAGCGCCATGCCACGGCATGGTTTTCGGTCCTCCCAAAAAAGCCCAAAATCTAGAAAATGACCCCACGAAACGATCATCGCAAGTGATTCCACATTCGGTGCCGATTCGTTGATGTTTGTTGGGCCGCAGAAGCCCCGCTATGCCATGTAATGCTATGCCCTGCTACGACATCCGACTGCGCGAATAGAGAAGAGATCTACGATCAACGCCATGGTGAGGGATGGGAGCGGGTAGGACGTCAGATATGACGCGAGCGCACCTAGCTTGTCCTCCTACTCCTCCTCTTCCTCCTCCTCCTCCCTCCTCCATCTCCTCCTCCTTTCTCCTCCTCCTCCTCCTCCTCCTCCTCCTCCCTCTGCCGCTCCCTCGTGCCCCTCGCCTCCACCCCACTGGCGCCCCGAGAGGCCCCCGCCTTCCACCCGCTCTCTCTCTCTCTCTCACTCGCCCCGCCCGCCGCGAGAACCAGACCTCCAACGTGTGGACAGGAACAGGACGCAATGATTGCACCGTTGCTCAGGGGCCCTCGCCAGGGCCTGGGACCGTCAGGAGCGGCTCGAGAGAACGACCCGGCCCTGGGGACAGGGCCGGGGCGTCCGGGGGTTCCAGCGGCGGTAGCGGCGGTTGTGGCGACGACGACGACGACGACAACGAAGGCGGCGACGGCGACAACGGCGCCGACAGCGGCGGCGGCGACGACAACGGCGGCGATGAAAACGACGGCGACGATAGCGCCGACACCGACGGTTTCGGCGGCGACGGCAACGGCGGCGGCGCCGGCGGCGGTGACGACACCGACGACAAAGACGATGACGACGACATCGACGACGAAAGCAAAGCCACGGTGGCGACAACGAACGACGATGACGACGACCACGACGACGACGACGACGACGACGACGACGACGACGACGGCGACGACGACGACGACGACGACGACGGCATCGACGACATCGACGACGACGACGACGACGACGACTACGACGACGACGGGGGCGGCGGCGACGACGACGACGGCGACTGCGACGGTGGGGGCGACGATGACGGCGGCAACGGCGCCGACAGCGGCGACAGCGGCGGGAGCGACGGCGACGACATCGAGAACGACTGCGGCGACGGCAACGACGACGACGACGACAACGACTGGGCATCGCCTGACAGATTCATACAGTCGGGGCCTTGACCTAAGGAGCCCTAAATAAGGAACGAGGCCCCTTTTTCCACAAGTTGACCTTCGATTTCCGATCGAAAACATAAAGGGAAACCTGAGGCAAGCTGCGACACACTAAGTTAAGGAACGCGGAGCCCCTCCCCAACGAAAAGGGTTCCATCTTCAGGGCCCCGACTGTACCCCCACTGGCATGGCCTTGGCCCCAATGGCCGACCTTCCCCCCAGGCGGAAGTATCCTGGGGCCCACACACACACACCTGGGCGGGGTGACCTGCCGGGGCTGAGATGCCATGGCTCGGTGTGGATGGGGATCAGTTGCAGCAAGCTCGCGTCGTGTCGACCCCGCGGCTGTGTCCTTACACCGCGGGGATCGCTCAACCTTGAACGACCGACCGTTCCCGAAACTTCACATCGTTCCACGTCCAGCGATTCCGGGCCGCTGGCGGCGTTCAGCGTGGGACGCCGGCGGCGGGGCCGACGCCGGTCGAGACGACGCGAGCCCACCGTACCCAGACTTCCAACGTCTTGTTTTTTTGTCATCACGTTTTTGTTTTTCCAGAGGTGGGGCAGCCCCTGGCTATATCATATAATGATATCGTCGATACGTCGACCCGCAAAGGTCTGGACCCACTACCAGGGACCAGTCTTTCATCCTGAATCGTTTTTTGGCAGTCCTGAGACCCGGTAGGGGCCCCTGGAGGCCGAAAATACGGAAGAACCTCCAGTCGTGATTTCTTCATCATTTGACGGGGTCTGGCCACATGGCCCGATGGCGATGGGGATCGCTTCGTTGAAGGATGCTGAACAGCGCCCCCTGCCGCGACGGAGGTCCCCGGAAGCCTTCCGGTCCACCTTCAGGCCACCCTGCGCCGTCCTCCCAGCCGCGGGTGGCTCGGAGGCCTGCGCGGCACTAGCCTCGCCTGGCGCCGCCGGAGGGGGGGGGTCGAGGCTCGAGGATACAGTCGGAGCGTTGACCCAGACTCACCTGCCCTCGCTCACTCTCTGACCCCAGCAGCACGCATGAGACGATTGCTGAGGTGCCTGAGCGGTCTTGGTCTGTCACAAAGAAACACACGCCCCCTCACTGTTACCCTTAAATAAAAGCCTCCCTTTTCTTCCGCTCTCCGCGGACTCTTCGTTGGGCAATTCCGCACAGCTGCGCTTAGGGGGGTCGCTTGCCCCCCCAGCTCAGCTGCCTGCTTGGGGGAAAATTCAAGCTACTGCATTCGTGACTGCAGCATCACCGGTCTCCGTACCACTGTCAGAATTCACGGCTCTATCGAACAAGACCTGTTGTTCGACTGTGTCGATGTCACTATATCTGAGAAGCTGCGATGATTTCCTCTGGCCTGCTGCCGATATGGCACCCAGAGGCTCGCCCTGACTTGCCAATTCAGTCGCTCTCCCTGCCCGGAACGACTTTAGGGGAAAGGCAGCTGCTCCGGGCACCAATGCCAGGGTGAGAAATCGCCGCAAACTGTTGACAAAGACGCCACTGCTGAAATCAAACAATCTCTGACCACAAACTCTGCTCTGCAAGAACGCTCCTGTCCTGCGCACAGGGCTCAAGCATTCGCCGGTAAGAGTACACGAACATCTTCTGGCTAGATGGGTGCCGGCTGGACGGTGCTTCCGTCGCCGGAGAAGCAGGTGCAATGCTCCGTCTGCAATTCAGACCGAAGAATGCCTCCCTGCCGGCAACGCACCTTCCTCCCTTGCAGCTCCAGCTTCCAGCGGGATTCCCTCTGACTGAACCCTCAAGAGAAACGCCCAACTGATGATCAGCTCCTGGAAGCCATCTTGCACGTTCGCTGCGTCAGCAAGCTGTACTACTTTGCTCAGGATTGGCGATGCGAGCAGTTGCGAGACTCTGGCTGGCCCACCCGTGAACCGCAGAGCTGTCTGACTCACTCCTGCTAGGGTCTACTTCACCTCCTCGCCATGCCATGAGGCGCCCAGGCACGCGTGGGCGCAAATCCAACGCACGCACCCGACATAATTGCGGGCCGTTTGCCCCGACCGGAAAATTACCAGAAACTCGCGCGCCTGGGCCTCTGAGCGCGGTGGTAGAGTAGCGCGAGCTGGAAGCCCCTGAAACTGCCAAGGCGCGCCAGGCACGGAGGGCACTTGAGACACTTGCTAGCGATGCTCTAGACGACTCCATTTTGAAGAGCTTCGATCTCTCTTGGAGCGCGCTGAAGGGATTTCCTCAATGTCCCCTCCCAACCTTCAAATTATTGATCACCTCCATGGGCCTCGCCCCCTGGCCCAGGTTTCTGATGCCCATGCCCTAAAGCTCCGCTAGAACATGGTTCCAGCACTACCTGCGGTGATATAACCAACAAAAATCTCAACAGATGACGTCGCTGGCCGGGCCTGCTCTCCGAGTTGGCTCAGCTGCACCAGTGGTTGCACCAGTGACGCACGGGCCAGCGGGCGTTCCAATGCAGCCTGAAGCACCGGCGAGTCCGCGACTTCTTTGAGCTCGGCGGCTGCGCCCAGATGACCGATGCGAAAGAAACCGCACGATGTCAGCATGAGCCCTAGACGCCGGCGTAGATGGCGCGGTAGCGGCGGCGACTAATTTCTTCAAGCACGTCTGACCATGCGTTCACCGCGCAGAGGAAAAACCGTTCTTGAACCCTTTCAACTCGCCCCGCAAGTCCGCGCGCATTATGTCCAGGGTATCAGTCCCTCTGACGTCCAAGAGCCATTTCTGCTTCAACAACCTGGCAAATATTACTGCGCGGGGGCGCGGCGAAAGTCTCCAGAGGGACGCATCCGCCACAAGGCGGCCAATTCCCGTGACTGCCAGAATCTGCCTCGCCACCTTCAATTGACCCAAGGACTACAACAATGGGAACAAACGAAGATGGTCGCGTCGCACGAGCGCAGCAATGACTTGGTCCCTCAGGGCGAACGCCCTAGCACATTCATGTGGACAGTCAACCCGCGGTGTGATGTGTTTGGACCTTTTGGGGAGTAAGACACGTGCCGCGCGAAGTTGTGTGGTAGACCACTTCGCTTCTCCAGCCGGCACTGCACTGTGTTCTTGGCTGCCCTTGGGCATCTCTGGCTGCTCAGAACACCACCGCGAATGCACAAGAAAACAGCTCACTGCTGTCCCCGTCAATCTGGAGCACTGCGCAAGAGGGGGCGAGCGGGCGGCAAGTTTCCGCGCAACACCCTTTGAGCCACCTGGGCCCAGATGGCTACGGACCCCCCCGTGCAGACCACAAGATGCCTGCTCTCTGTGGGGGTGAGGTCGCCTGCCAACAGGGATCGGGTCAAGACCTCCAGGCGCAACTAGGATGCCGAGAGCACCCTGCCGACTGGGACTAGGTCAAAGAGCTCCAGGGCCCAAAACAAACGACCACACACCAGCTGCAAGGTGCAGAGCTCTCCACGAGCGGCGCCGACAAGACGCCCCACCGCGCCGACGACGGCAAAAGTGCCTCTGGGGGGCGAGGTCAAAAGCTCCAGGGCGATAGCAACGACAGAAGGACCACCTCCTCGCGCCCGCTCGTCTCTGGAATCCTGTTCTCTGACTGCTCCGCGGCACGCTCCGCCCTGCTGCTTTTGGGGCCAGACGTAAGACGACTGAGGGGTAAAGGAAGATGAGGGGAGGGAAGCCGGCTCAAGGCGCAAATGGGGACAAGTCACCCCCCCTGGTCAGAGGTCAGGCTCTCCCTGCCCCCGCCCCCCAGTCGCCGTTACGACAGAGTGTTCGTTGTCAAGCTCATTTGGGCCAGCGCCCAACTAGTTGGGCCCCCGCCCAAAACCACCTGCGTTCGCTCGCTCTCTGACCCCAGCAGCACGCATGAGACGATTGCTGAGGTGCCTGAACGGTCTTACTCTGTCACAAAGAAACACGCGCCCCTTCGCCTTTGACCTCAACTAAAAGCCTCTCTTTTCTCTCGCTCTCCGCGGACTCTTCGACGGGCAATTCCGCGCAGCTGCGCTTGCGGGGGGTCGCTTGCCCCCGGCGCCGCCGACCCCAGCGCTGCCGCAAATGAACCATTTGAACAGCGGCCACTGCTTCTATCTGACCGCTCGCAAAAGAAAGAGACAGGAATTACCCCTCTCGTCTGTCACAAAATCTCCCAGCCCCATTTGTTCAAGAGCCACTTGGGCAAGGTCGGCTCTACAAACTTAGCTGAAAACTGATGCATCATGCTATGTTCATTGCGTGATGGGCCATCTGCCACAGTCGCTTTCGATTCCACTCTCCCGAATTGGAGAGATATGTCCCGGGATGCCATGTCTAGCCATGTCATTCCTGCGCCAAAATTCAACTCTGGAGCGCGGCCGCTCCCGTTGATCAGCGCATGGAGTACGCCATCGTTGTCAATGAACTCCATCACCATGGCTTCTGCGATGCCAAAGCTATGATAGCCTAAAACGAAGCCAAGGAACTCTTGGTGACCTATCTGGTTGTCTTCTCTGTCCAGCAGTAAAGCCCAGATCTGCTGAGGAACTGTGGCGCGCGACCACAACCAGGCGCAGTGCCCCCCCCCCTGGCTCATGGAGCGCTGCCACAGCAGCAATGCGCCGAGATTCCCCCGACGCGTCCGCGAACATCGCGACCCTGCGCCTCCAGGGCACCTCCGCGAACCGGCGATGTGGAGGGCGCAGGACGAGGTAGTGCTGCCAAAACAGATTTGCTCGCCTCAGCAATGATGGCACGCCCAGGAGAGGCGCGAGGGCCTGCGCAAAGCACGTCTTAACGCATGCCCTTCCAACCTGGCATCTGGGCGATGTTACTCCTGACCCTCGCCCACCCGCAGTGCGGATAGCTTCGCGCGGTTGCGCGCAGCCAAGTTGACGCTGCATTTCGAGGTCCCTGAACCACCACCGCGCCCTGTCCGGAGCTACGGTTGACGACGCGGCCCCATCTTTCAAGCGTGCCTCTACCACAGTTCCCAAAACGGGTAGCGCGAGAGTGTCGCCCACGTCATTGGCTGCATCTGCAACGATGCCCAACAAACGAAAGACTTCCGTTACCAACCAGCCCCCTGTTATTCCCACCCCCTCCGCGACACACCAAAGAAATCATCGACGTAACGGCGAACAGGAGCACGGAACTTGACAAGGGCGACGCGTCGGACAAAGCTTCCCTGCCTGCGCCGCGCTGCGTTCGCAGCTGATGCCCCGAAAAGCACGCCGTAGTGGCGAGCGCGCCGCAAGTTGCCATTCCACATGAACACGAACCAAGAGAATTCCTCATGCTCGCGCGCTATTGGAACGCGCCCGTGCGCTTTGGAAACATCGCGCTCCCAGAGCCGAGGTTCCACATGATGACGGAGAAAATGAAGCACTGCCGTAACCGACTCTTCAATGCCACCGTGCTCGGCTTTCTCAGGAATGAATGTTGCTTTATTTTGCCCTCCTTCCGTCCCGCCATCTAGTGGTCTATTGCGCCACCCTTTTGGGCGCTCTTCCCTCGCGGGGAAACGCCTCGCTAGGGTCTTTGACTGCGCTATGTCAAACGTCGAGAGTTAAAAGGGTGCGAGCAATGCCCTTCGCGAGCGTCCTCCTGGGCAAGTTGCATGAAGTCGTCGTCCCACTCGCTGGGTCGCATCTGGTCTATGATTCTCATGTTCCTTCTCAATGCGCTCCAGCCTCAATTGGTCTACCCCCGCGGGGTTCCAGGCGGGCTTGCCGCCCGGCTTCGCGCCCGGGCTGCAGCGTGGGAGTTGTCCGATTAATGGGGAACCACACAGATCATCCCCATTAAAGATGGCTCCATAATTCAATTCAATAAACAATGAATGAAACAACACATAATTCAATTGCCCGGCAGCTGGAATACTCGAAATATCCGGCCGTTCTCCGCGAAGTTGATCACGAGCGCAGCGAGCCGCCCGATGTTCAAATTCCCTGAACACCGCCAGGCGGAAGATGTAAATATCTGCTGCTTCGCACTCGCACTCACAATCCAGAACTAATCGAACTTTCTCATGGAGAGCGCCGTGCAAGGTAACCTCTTCGTCCGGCGCTCCGAGTGCGAAAGCGATATGCTCCGGGACTGAGAGCCCCTTGGGGGCACCGAGGCCCCTGGGAACAGAAGGATTCTCAGGGTCAGCCAGTAACTCTATCTGTATAGGTGAAGCAATAACGCCTCCACTGCTACTGCCTGAATCGTCTGACTCTTCAGAAGATAGTCACCGTGCATCGCCCTCGCCTTCCTTCTTCTTGCTGCTCTTGAAGTCGAAGAACTGCTTGAGCTTGTTGCTCGCGTGCCCCTCGCCCTCTACCCACTGCCAGATCGTTTTCTCGCCCCCTTTCTTCCCGCCGCCGCCTTTGCCGCCCTTCGAGTCGGCTTGCTGCTTCTGCCACCAAGCGTGCTGCTGCTTCGCCTGGTTGAGCTGCTGCTGGTGCTGCGCGAGGGTTTTGCTGGCCTGCTCTGCCCTCTGTTGGATGGCGTCGGCCGCCGCGCGCTGCTTCGCCATGGCTGACTCAAGGGGCTCTGGCAAGGAGGCTGCAAGTCCTGATGGCGATGAGGGCCCGCGCGCAGATCTCAGGCCCGCCTGCGCGAGAGCAGCATCCAAGCGCAAGGTGGCCGCTTCCAGAATATTCTTGTCAATGGAGCGGAACGCCGGAACGCCTTCTGGATGTCCAACTGTGGCTCCGACATGGGCGCTCTCTTTGCCAACTGCCTCCTGCATAGGTCATCGTATAAGATGGCTAAGAACCCAGAGATCCTGGGTCATGATTTTTTCAATCCGCTCTCCATGAATTGATTTATGGTGAACGAATTGATTTTGAGTGGATGGATTGATTTTTTTCAAGGCGGATTGATTTTTGGTGTTATGGATTGATTTTTTGCATGATGGATTGATTTTTTGTCAGATGGATTGATTTTTTGTAAAATGGATTGATTTTTGGGTTTCTTCCATGGATTGATCACCATGGCGTCTTCGGGTGGCCCACTCTCGGCATGGTCACCCAGCGCACCCGCGCGCCCACAATAGGAAACTTTCACCGTTTCCCCATATATTATATCATGCCGGGCTCAAAATTTTGGGGATACCATATTGGTTTTCACAATTCAGTCTTCGGGTGACCCACCCTGGGGCCCCATGGGTCACCCATTGCAATGCGCACGCATGCGCGCGCACTTGAGGCCCAGAATACAAATCAAACAATTGGTTTTCACCATGCAGTTCTCGGGTGACCATTGGGGTGGGTCGCTCAACGCGCGCGCGCGACAGGAAATTCCTGTTGTTTCACAGATCGTCGTCTCCTGCTGAGATCCACAATACAAGTAAGACCATGGGCTTTCACCATTGAGTTGTCGGAGTGGCTCGTGCCACCCCATGCGCATTGCTTCAAGAATTGGGACCCACGCTTGGGTGGGTAGCCCTGCGCGCGCCATAGGAAACTCCGTTTGTTCTACAATCTGCCATCTCATGTTTGGGCCCAAAATACAAGTGAAACAATTGGTTTTCACCATTGAGTTTTCGGGGTGGGTGGCACGTGTCACCCATTTTTTCATTCTGAATTCATCTCACCGCGGGGCCCAAAATACGAAACGCTAGATTTTCCCCATACAGTTTTCTGGTGACCCACCCTGGGGTGGGTCACCCAGCGCGCGCGCAATAGAATCACCGAGTGTTTGATACTATATCAGCCCATGTTGGGGCCCAGAATATACAAATGAAACAATTGGTTTTCACTATTAAATTTTCGGGGCGGGTGTGCACGTGTCACCCGTCGCTTGTTTTTCTCTGAATGCAGCATCGTTTGGGGCCCAAAATCTATGACCGAAGCGCCATATGAACCCTCACAATCCAGTTTTCTGGCGACCCACCGTGGGGTGGGTCACCCAGCGCGCGCGCACTAGGACCCCCCTATCGTTTGAAAACCTATCAGCCCATGTTGGGGCCCAGAATACAAGTGAAACAATTGGTTTTCACCATTGAGTTTTCGGGGTGACACGTGTCACCCGTGCGTTTTCCTAGTCATTGTGCTACTTGTCCATGTGCCATGTCATGGTGAGGTTCATGATGCCAATGAAACACGTGGTTTGTATCAGTGGTGCTTCGGGGTAACGAATGCCACCCAGCGTTCTCCTCCATATGATGTCGCGTGCGTGCGCTCCGAACGATATTATGTGTCATAGCATGTTGGGGCACGGGTGACCCACGCTGGAGCGCGCGCGTCGCCCCGCGCGCGCCATGCACGTGCATACGCACGCGAATGTGCACACATCTAGATCCATGTGTGAATATATATATATATATATATGTATATATATGTGCATACGTATAGCCATAGGTATACAAATATATGATCAGCTATATGTATGTATATGTATATACGTATGTATACGTATGCATATGATCTGCGCGTGTGCGCGGCTGCCCGCGGCAATAATGATACATCCCCGACCTTCGTTTCTTAACCCCGACCTTCGTTTCTCAACAAACGAAGGTCGGTGATGTACCAGAAGGAAGTGGGGATAAGAAGTGAATGTATCCGTGCTCCCTCCCCTGGTTCTGTGTTTTTTGTTCCTCGCGTTCCTCCCTCCTCGTGGGGTTTAGCACCCCTCCCCCCCGACCCCCGAAACGGTGTCCCTGTCGCGTCCTCGCCGCCCGTCGCCGCGCCTTCGGGTCAAACGCGACGGGCCATGCCCCCTCTGGCCAGTTTTCCCCCTGGCGCGCCGCCATGAGCAAAAGTGCCAGGCCGTCCCCTTCCCCCCCCCTCGGGGGGGAAATCGATGGCCAGGCGCGCCTCGACTGCGAAAGTGGACCCGCAACTGTTGGCGGCAGCCTTGGCGAACAGTCTCGAGCACTGGCCGATGTTGAAAGGCAGCGGTGAGAAACGATGGGGATCCCAACAGTGATGCCCCGAGCTCAACGGTTCAAGTACGGAGGACCGTCGCGTCGACGTGAAGGTCTTCCCCGCTTGACGCGTTGATCTCGGTGCGCACCGTCCCCCGACTGCCCGAATGCCTCCATGAGGCAGCGTGCCCGACTTCTCGTACTCCGTGCTCAAGTTCGAGCACCGATCCAAAGAAGCCGAGATCGAGGCTTGGTGGGGTCATGGCGGAGGGCGGATGCAAAGAGATGCGCGGAACGAGGAAGAGGGAAGGACGACGCACGGCGGGGAGATAGCGAGAGAAGGGGTTATAGAGCCAAGGGGACGGGGGACCAAGGAACAGCACGAACAAATCAGCTAATGTGTTCGTGCTGCTCCTTGATACAGGTCTTCGCAGACGGGCAGCGCTAGCGCTGCCCTTCTGTTAAAACCTACCCAGTCAACGCTTGCATGTTGGCGCTGTTTCTTAGCCCCGCAATTGGAGCAGCGAGTCCATGTAGTTAGCGTTGTGTGTGTCCCATTCGTTCACATGTGCTGCATTCGCCCGTCTGGATCAGATTGGATCTTGTCTTCAGCTGATGTAGTTGCCCCCCTCCCCTGCCAGACGTTCAGCACGCTCATGGAGGAGCTTAACGAGCTGGGACAGGGCAATCGCTTCTCCCAGAAGACGATGATGGCTGCCATGGGGCGGGGGGGGGGGTAGCGCCGTGTAAGGATGTGGGAGCCAGGGCGACGATGGCGAGGAGCGAGGAATCTGAGAGGTGATTGCTGGGCGCGTGATGCACAGCGCGTGCATGCGTCTCCTCCCACTGCATCGCCCCCCCCCCCCCCCCCCCCCCTGCCCCTCCCCCCATCCCCGCGCCCCTGGCCCTCTCAGGCGTGCCATCTCCTCGCCCCGTCGTCCCCTTGCTGGTTGCACGTCTTGCGGTTTGCACGCGCCCTGGCCTCGCCCAGGGTGCCTGGAGCTGCGCATTCAATAAGATCTACTCGGACACGTTCAGAGACGAGTTCGGGCGCAACCCCACGGCTTCAAGACTGGATGGGGTTCGGTACCGCGCTTTGTCTTTACATTCGAATGGGGCGGCTGCGAGGTCGAGGGGGAGAGGGCCGATGAACACGATGATACGGATGTTCTTAATGATGATGGTGGCGACGATGGTGATGATGATGATGATGATGCTGATGATGATGAGGCTGATGGTGGTGCTGATGGTGATGGTACTGATGACGGTGGTGGTGACGGTGATGGTGGTGATGGTGTCGATGGTGATGATTGTGGTGATGATGACGATGACTATGCCGATTGCGACTGCAATGATAGTGGTGATGATTGCGATGGTCACGATGGTGGTACTGATGATGCCGATGTCGATGATGGCGAGGCTGAGTATGATGATGATGATGCTGATGATGATGATGATGATAAGGCTGATGATGATAATGGTGATGATGATGCGGATGACGATGATGCTGCTGGTAATGATGATGATGATGCCGATGATGCTGATGATGTTGATGATGTTGGTGATGATGATGAGGATAATGCTGATGTGTGTCACGGTGCGAGCGCGGAGGAAAGGTTGATGAGGCATGGGGCGGAGGACGAGGAGGAGGCGCATGCATGAGGAAGATGAGTAAGATACAAGGGAGGATGTCAGTGATCGACGAGATGATGAGTACGACGGGTAGGATGACATAATCATCGGCCTGGCGTCAGCAATGCAAACTCAGAGGAGTGGAGACGAGAGGATAAGGGGCAGCCGTGGCAAGTGGAATGGACGATATCAGTGGGGTTGTTAAGAATTAGATAGCCCAAGACACCCGTGCTCGTCGACTGTTCCTTCAGAAATCAGTCGCCCTCCCCGTCGACAGGTACTTGCAGTCGCGGCAGCTGGGGATGATGTTCTCGCACTGGCTCCGTGGCAGGGGGTCCAGTTCACAAGACGAGGCGCTGCAAGGGGGATAGATGGGCGCATGGGAAAGTACTCGCAATCAAGCCGACTCCCCATGCACTTGCTTTAAAACACGTGTTTATGGGAGATGGTGGTGGTGGTTGCTACGAATGGTTTCCCCGTCCCGTTCCACGTGGAGATTTCGTTTGGTTCATGGTTCTCAGGGTCCCCATCCGAACAGAGATGGGGGTTGAGGTTTTAGAAGCAAGATGGCCATGGCCAAGATCAATATTGTATGTATGATTGTCCTGCTCGTGGCGGTCGTGTCTCGCACTGCTGGTCATCGCGTCCCCCCCTACGCCATGCATTCCTGGTCATCGTGCATTGGTCGTCGATGTTGATCCCCATGCCCGCGTAATCTCCTGGCGCCTCCCCATGTGTCTCCTTCCCTCCGCTGCCCCTCCCTCCACCCTCAGCTAGATACGTCGGGCGGGTCACGCGTGCGTGGCGCGCCCGAGGAATAAGCGGGCAGGGAAGGCGCTCGTGGCCGTGGACAGCGACGTGGACGACGACACCCTGAACCAATACTTCCAGGCCGCCTCCGATGTGTTGCCGCTCGACGATTCAGTGAGAGCACCGAAGGTGCAACGGATGGGGTAGGAGGGTTACGGACCACCACGAGGTCTTAGGGATCCAAGCGCGGCCCCGACGGGGCTTGAGATGCAGACTCTGGACACGCACCCACGCACACACACACGCACACACGTCTCTAGACATACGTATGTATATACTCATATATTTATATATATATATATATATATGTATAGATACAGATACATACACCTACATATATACACACATACATATATACACTTACTTACTTATCGGTATGCACATCTGCACAAGTATACACATACGGGTTCTGGATTGAGAGGGGAAGAGGGGGGCATGAAAGAGGAATAGGACGGTGAGGATAACCCACGGAGGGGGGCAAAGACGGGGAGGGGGAGCCCGACATGAGACGGAGGAGGGAGATGTCGGGCCCCTCAGGCAGTCGCCTCGGGAGCAGCCCATGGCCGTATAGCGTCGACAGCGTGCCCCCCCGTGCCATTACCGCATTGCTCCTGCTATGATGCGTGCTATACCTGATTGGTGTGCCTCCTATTCCTGGTCGTCTTCGAGCTCGCTGCATGGCTGGATTTCGATCGAGCCTCGTGCTCCTCATGCGTGAGACCACCAGGCTAGGAGGAGTAGGATGGCCATGGCAGATCATGGTCATCAAGCTCCTACTGGTCGTTCTAACTCGATCTGCATATCTCTCTCTCTCACTCTCTCTCTTTTCTCTCTCTCTCTCTCACTCGCTCCCTCTCTCTCTCTATGTTCACAGCGTCGGCACGGGGAGATGGGAGGTGCCCATCCCCGCGTTTGCGGGCAGCCTCCTGGGCATCCGTGGGGACACGAAGAAGAAGAAGAAGAAGCACAAGGAGGAAAAGAAGTCAGGCAAGAAGGAGACGATGCATGATGAGTCAGCCGCAGCGTCGATGGCGGCAGCAGCATCATCAGCGTCTGTGGCAATTGTTCCATGGCTCCGTGACCCACGTCACGACAAGGCCACGCCCAAGAAGAGGCCCGCAGCAGCACCAGCAACGCCCGTGGCCGCCAAAGCAACGCCCGCGACAGCAACACCAAAAGCAAAGGCACAGGCAAAGACTGTGATGGCAAAACCCGCTGCCGTACCAGTAAAGGCAAAGGCAAAAGCAAAGGCAAAGAAGAAAGCAACGGCAACAGAGGTCGACGTCCTTGAGGTCGACGGGGAGGAGGAGGAGGAGAAGGCGGAAGAGGGCCCAGAAGAAGAGCAGGACGGAGGAGAGGAGGAGGAAGAAGAAGAAGAAGAGAAGGACGGCGAGGAGGAGGAGGAAGAAGCACAGGAGCCCGATGATGGGGCTGAGGGCCCACTGGCAGAGATCCTGGCGTTCCGGACTGACAAAGGGTTCTGGGCCATTCAGAAGGAAGACGGCATGGTCGTCACTTATACCACGAGGCGCCGCGAGAATGAGAGTATTTCGTGCATCTACAAAAAGCTGAACGATGAGAAAAAATGGAGCCAGTTAGTCGGAGTTCGTGACGCTCTCTTCGGCGACGCCGAGATTCAGAAGATGGAGGCCACGACGGCCGATGAGGTTAGCCAGAAGATGATCCAGCACATCCTCGTTCGTGCGGTCCAGGGAGGGGTGTACGATAACAAGGAGGCCGCCAAGATTCGGGAGCAGCTCCGCTCTGAGTGGAACATCGAGTCCAGCTGATTGGCGCGCAGGGTAGGCAGACATAAGAGAGGAGGAATGATCAGCCTGAGGAGGAGGAGGAGGAGGAGGAGGGAACAGAAGGAGCAAACCTTCTGGAACGGCGGGCAGGTGAGGAGCCCGTTTAACCAGGGGGAGGGATCAGGGAGGGTTGAGCTCCTCTCTCCTGCCTCATATACGTATATGTGTTTTACATCTATATGCACACACACACCTATATGTGTGTGTGTAAATGTGTGTATATATATGTGTGTAGGTGCCCATGCATGTACGTAGCTACAGTAGCACCAGCACTAGTACCATCGTCGAGTGACCAGGCGTGCGCTGGGCGAACGAGCAGGGCACGGGGCAGACAACGCAGGCAAGTGTGGGAGGGCAGGAGAGCTCGACATGACATGCTGGAAGGCCAGCACCATTTTTCTTCGTTCGGAGGGGGGGTGGAGCCGCATGCAGTGACCATCGCAATAGATGGGTATACCACGATGGTGTGATCCCCATGTCGTGACGTGTGATCGCCATCGCACTTGCTGTCGGTGCGAGCCCCTACGCCATTCGAGATTCGATCCGAGCTTCGGGGAAGCTTGAGCATGATGAGGATCACACACCAGGTGGGAGGATGTACGATGAGGATGAGGGGGATGAAGGATACCCTGCCGATCGATTGAACCACGAGGGGGATTCATACATCAGGAGGGGGAAGAGCACCATTAGCAGCATCGACGTCACTATCAGTAACCTTTAGCATCACCAAAACAACTCGAGAATAACACCATCGACATCACCAGCAACATCAACGAAACCTCGATCTGCATCGCCAGCACCAACGCAATAAACGTACATAAGCATGGGCATTCCAGCAACAGCAGCATCAGCAACATCACTAACTCCAATAACGCAACCAGAAACTACCAGCAGCAGCACCAGCAGCAGCGGCAACAACAGCAATACCAAGACAACACCACACATGCAAACCCAACAGGCATCACCAGACACGCGTCCGTATCCATTTCGGCCCAAGCCTTTCATTGGCCTCGCCCCTGGTTGCCCCGCCAATCCGATCCATGTCGGACCTCGATGTGTGCGATTCGGATGAGGACAGTCGGCCGAGTTCGCGCACGAGTCCAGCAGAGTGGTCGAATGAGGGCGCCAGCGCTGGCGGCAGTCCTTCCCAATACTACGACTCTCAAGGCACGGTCGACTTGAGTGCAGGTCCCGCGTCCCTGCTGCGGCTCCCTACTATGAAGCTCATCGGCGGGACGCCCGACCAAGCTCGCGCGACAGCTCCGCGCACCACGCCAGCCAAGACGGGCAAGAAGGACAAGACCTCCGAGACGAGCCAGCCGCTCTCGGGCAAGAAGGGCAAGACCTCCGAGACGAGCCAGCCGCTCTCGGGCAAGAAGGGCAAGACCTCCGAGAAGAGCCAGCCGCTCACGGGCAAGACGGGCAAGACAGCTGAGACGAGCAAGCCGCTCACGGGCAAGGACGAGCTCACGGGCAAGAAGGGCAAGACCGCTGAGAAGAGCCAGCCGCTCACGGTCAAGTGCCAGCCGCTCACGGGCAAGACGGACAAGACTAGCAAGAAGCGCTAGCCGCACAACGTGGACGGAGACCCGAGGCGAGCCCGATGCGGGAAAACTCAGGCCATCACCATCACCACCATCATCGATGTCGCCATCCGCGTCACCCTGCCCCAGCACGCTATACTCCCAACTCACCCCCTTCCCTCCCTCAACTCATCTCCCTCACCTCCCCCTCCTCCCCTCCCTCCCTCCCTCAACTCACCTCACTCTTCACTCCGCCCCCTTTTCTCGAGCTCCTCAGATCTACTGCCCAGCTTCCGTTCGGCGCCTCCTCAGATGCTACGCCCACTAGCTGTTTTCCTTCCTTTTGGTGGGTGTCAGGGTACATTGACCTCGGCGCACGGTACCTGGACAAGGCGATATGCTTTGTACGTGATGAGGTTTGCCTGGGGATGGTGGGACACGCATTGTTGAGCTATAGTTGTAGTGATTTCGGCGTGCAGGTGCGAGCCACTTGCCATATGGGCATCAGTCCAGCAGCTCTCCGCCCGACTCTCCCCCTGGACTCGAGATGGCAGCAACTCTTCAACTCCCTTTCCGAAGATTGCAGTTCTCAACTCAGCCCCTCGGTTCTCCAATCGCCCCTACCTCATGTAAGACAGTTCTGGGTCGGGAGGTCGGCTTCGGGCGAGCACGCGCTGCAGGTCGACGTCTGCGCGTGCTGCGAGAGATCGTTCCAAGACACTGTTGTCGCGCTGAAGTTGTGCGGCAGAAAGATAGAGAGGGACCGAGAATATATGAGTGCATGTCTGCTAGTGTCAGCATCGGTTTGTCCACGCACATGCGTATAGTCATGTGCATGCGGGCGTGGGTTCATAACGGTTTGTCCGCGAGCGGACTGCGGGCCAACGTTGCAAGCATGCCTGAATACACGCATGCACCGTTCTAGCTCGAAAGGTATGTGCGCACGTGTATGCACGCACACGTTGCACAAACGCAAGTGCGCATACGATGTAGCTACAGGCAAGTAGGGATTAACACACATGCATACATACGTAGCTGCACTAGTGCAGCTACGTAGCTACATGTACATGTAGTGTAGCTGCAGGCAGGCATTGGCACTCTCACACACACACACGCACACACACACACACACGCGCACACGCACACGCACACGCACACGCACACGCTCAACGTAGCATGTGACATGTGTGTTGTAAACTTGGAATGCTCTGCACGTTGCGGTTGAGCTCATCCTTGTCATGCGGGCATGCCGCTCATTTGTTCAGTTGTGCATTCGCGTGCTTCTCTTTGCAGCCTTCTACGTTAGACGAGTCGAGCGTCAGCGACGGGGCGGGGCCCCATAGGCCGAGCGCCAGGCGATCGCAGCAGGCGAATAGGGCGAGCTTGTCGGGTCTCAGGGGGATGAGTTGCTACCCACTCTGGAAGGGAACCTGTTTCCTTGGGCGGCGACTGCGGCGTCCAGCCATAGCATGGCGATGCTTGTAGATACAGATCAGGAGCGCTCCAACGTGCAAGTGGGGATGCAAGATGGAGGCGGGTAGCGAGGGTGGCAAGCATAGAGATTCACCGACTGCACTACAACTAGAGGTCGCGTGCGCGTGCGCTGTGCAGATATGCAGCCGCCTACTCCTGTGACATACTACCCCTGGCACCTCCGTGGCAAGATGGATAGGGACCCTGATGAACTAATACATGCGTGCATCGATACGCGTGTACGCACACACATGTAGACATACGTACCTATACAGTCGTATGGGTATGCATCCATGTGAGCGTACGTATACAGATATATGTATACACGCAGATGTGTGCACGCACCTGTATGT
The DNA here is from genome assembly GCA_963575745.1 of Prorocentrum cordatum. Classification (NCBI taxonomy): domain Eukaryota; class Dinophyceae; order Prorocentrales; family Prorocentraceae; genus Prorocentrum; species Prorocentrum cordatum. Next base: position 198,028 of record CAUYUJ010015517.1, read on the forward strand.
GTATACCAATATGGTGATGGCAACTTCAACATGCATATCACAGTGGCTGCGATTACATATGATAGCACTCGAATGTTTCGTTCATGGTCTGTGGTGTCGCCACCTACAGGGGGGGGGGGAATGGTGACAACTCCCCGTCCCCCTCGACTATGCGTTTGTTTGCTGGCTGGCAGTCGCTCGAGTGGGGCGGGGGCTCGAGGTGCGTCGGCAGTGCCTTGGCCGTCCTATCTGAATGTATCCATGCCTGTATGCGTATGTTAATATGTGCATATGTATATATACATGCATATATATATATATATATATATATATATACGAATTCATATGCATATGTGAATATGGACGTGCGACGTGCACATGCGCATATGTGGCAAGAATGGTGCAGATACACGCGCACGGGCTTAGCAGAGGGAGTGCGGACGCGCAAGATACACACATCACATGTGTCAGTCGCTGTACTGGTGTACACCTGTACCTGGTATGTTCCACCCCATGGTACACATCTATAACACCACATTGATATGCACGTGCATTTAGAATTCCAGCATATACGCATTTACATGTAGTGCGCGTGCGCCTGAGTTCGCCTACACACTAGGACAGCGCACAAACACACATCCATACACATATGTATGCATACTATATGGGGTGTATACAGATATATTGATATATGAATATGTATGTATACATAGACACGTATATATATAGAGAGCTGAACGAGCCATGCAGCTGTATAGATACGTGCAAATGCAAGCGTAGGTGTGCGCGCGTGTATGTGTGTATGTCAGGGGGAAACACCAAGCCAATAGTTGTGGGGGGAATTCACTGCCCGCGGGCATGCTGCCGCCGACCCGCCCCCCCCCCAGCCCCCCCCAGCCCTCCGGTTTGTAGTGCGACCTCTAAGGAGGCGGGAGAGGATGGCGGGAGAGAGAGCGCCCGCGCCCGCCGCAGGTGCGAGCTGCCGCAGAACGGCATAGACTTTTTCAAGGCGCTTGACGCATTGACTTACGGAGAGCGGATTGACTTCGAACGGAGAGCACAGGGGTGCCCGCACGCATCGGATCGATCTTCTGGGGGGGCATTGATGCCCCCCGTAAGGCCCCCCCAAACGCAATCCATCCCCAATGAGACCACCAGTACACTGGTGATCTCATTGGGGGCTCGGTTTTGGGGGTGGTGGGTGGCTGATAAGCCCACCGACCACCCCCAAAGCTACACCCTTACCCCCGAGGCCCCGCCAGGGGCCCTCCACCCACCCCAATGGGCCTCATGCGGATCGCGGGACACCCCAGTACGCCCCCCGAAACCACCCCGAAGGCCCCCACCGCCCCCATGGAGCGCCGCTCCGAGCCCCGAAAAGGCCATCGTGGTTTTCTCTCGCGGTCTAAGAAAACCATCATGGTTTTTCATGGTTTCGTGGTTTCGTGGTTTCGTGGTCTTCGTGGTTTTTTCGTGGTCCTTTCGTGGTCCTTTCGTGGTTTCGTGGTTTCGTGGTTTCATGGTTTCGTGGTCGTTCATGGTCTTTTCGTGGTCCTTTCGTGGTCCTTTCGTGGTTTCGTGGTTTCATGGTTTCGTGGTCGTTCATGGTCTTTTCGTGGTCCTTTCGTGGTCCTTTCGTGGTTTCGTGGTTTCACGGTTTCATGGTTTCGTGGTTTCATGGTTTCGTGGTTTCACGGTTTCATGGTCGTTCGTGGTTTTTTCATGGTCTTTTCATGGTTCTTTCACGGTTTCACGGTTTCGTGGTTTCGTGGTTTCATGGTTTCGTGGTCGTCATGGTTTTTTCGTGGTCGTTTCGTGGTCCTTTCGTGGTTTCGTGGTTTCACGGTTTCACGGTCGTCGTGGTTTTTTCATGGTCGTTTCATGGTTCTTTCATGGTTTCGTGGTTTCGTGGTTTCAGGGTTTCGTGGTTTCACGGTTTCATGGTCGTTCGTGGTTTTTTCATGGTTTTCTCATGGTTCTTTCACGGTTTCACGGTTTCGTGGTTTCGTGGTTTCGTGGTTTCACGGTCTTCGTGGTTTTTTCGTGGTTCTTTCGTGGTTTTTTTACGGTTTCGTGGTTTCGTGGTCTTTGCCACGGTCGGGTATACTCGCCCTCTGCGCTCGCAATGTGCCCCCCAAAGGGAAAGGAGCGCGCTCCTGGGCGCCTCGAAGCCCCCCGAAAGGGTCCGTGGGGGCGCCGCGAGGGCTCTCGGGCTCACGCCGCGCGCTATCGTGGCCTCGAATGAGCACCGCGGGGGCCGTGGGGGGGGGTTAACAGGTCGGCGGCGAGCAAACCCCCACCGCCTTCTACCCCCCCAACACGCCCCGCCCCCTCGCGGCCTCACGTGCCGTGGAGGGATCAGCGTGTGTCCCTCTAGGGGAACAAATATGTTCCCCTGGAGGGAAACATGTCAGCTCCCAGAGGGGCACCGCGCCCCCCCCTCGCCCCCCGCTCCCCCTTCGGGGCCCAAATCCACTGCCGCTGCCGCCGTCGGGGCTGCTGGGTAGATGGGAACAGGGCCCCTGGGTGGGCATGCGCGCGCAATGGCCCATCTGGGCGCATTGTCATGGTGGCGCGGCCGTCGGCGCGCAGGCGAATAGGGCGCCCAGTCCTGGCGTATATGTTGCCATTTAAAAGTGTGAGGATGCTTCTGCGTGTGTGCGTGCCTGTGCGTATATTACATGCACAAATATTAGTGGAATGCATGTGTATGTACTTGCATGAATGTGTTCGTTATGTATATACGCATGTTTATGTAGGCGCGTGCACGCTTATCTGTGTGTGCATGAGCGCGCTTGCCAGCATGTACTCCGATTTGTTAGCGTCCATGTGTATATACGAACGGGCGACAGGCAATTTGATCATAGCCGCAACCTGACGGGTGCCATGTAGACGTGACGCGTGCGCACACTGTCGTACAGCACATGCGCATGTATCTACTCACATCTATATACACGAGTGCGCGCACAACATTGATACATATATATATATATATATATAACAATCTATATGTATATATATATGTTCATATATATAGATGGATGTGGGCATGATTCTATGTGCAGAGATCTGTCTCTATGCACGTCCTTGTGGGTGCACGTGGATCGTCCCCTGGCGTATATGTTGCCACGTAGCTTGGCGTTCGGCCTGCGCCCGTGACGGCGAACCCCCCCCCTTTCCATTTTCGGCGGGTGCAGGACAACACCCACCACCGCCTCCGATGGGTCCCTCGACGCACGCGCGTGCGCGCATACACACATATGTACACACACGTAAATATATATGTTTGTAAGTGTATGTACGTATGTATATATATATGTGTATATGTGCATTTCCGCCGTTGTATCTCCAGTTCGATAAGGGCTGTGTGACACAGGGGAAACATGGCAGCACGTGCTGAGCGGAGCCCTCCGTCAGAGAGACTGATACACCGTGCAGGGTGCGTTGTCCCAGACGGCTGACCTTTCTTAATGCGTTTGAGAAGTCTCGGCGCCCTCTCACATCACACGCATACGCGTGCCAATGTGGGAGGTGATCGATGGCCCCAAAGAAAAAGGCGGAAAGCAACACCAAACCCAAACGGAGGCCGCGGAAAGAAGAAAACAAGGAGCAGGAGAACGCGTTGAACCGCTTGCGGTGCCCTGGGGGCCTTTGAGGGCTCGAGTGTGGGGGGCCGTGGTCCGGCCCAGCTGCATCGATGGCGCGCCCGCGGTGGCGCAAGGGAGGTACCGCATCAACGCTGAGAAGTCAATGACCATGAAGGAATACAAGAAAGTTGCGAACCACGAGAAACGCAAGTGGGCCAAAATCTGGGATGAGACAGGCCATTGCACCGTTCCGTGTCCGCCTTGACGGAAGGAAAATGGGGATAGAGAGGATCAAGGAGGATGAGGAGGATTGATTGCGAATTCATGACACGCCCATGCGTATTCACGCATTGTACTCTGCCTCGTCACTACAGCGTTCCTGGCTTATGTGGTTTGCTGTTTGCCTGTGCGAGGCGACTGGGACAAAGTGATGGCGGCCAAGACGGAATACATGGAGCAGAAGAAGACCAGCAAAAAAGAGGGCGGCTGGACCGACTGTGTGGGCAGATGAGGGGATGCAGGGAGTACGGAGTTGCACTGGATGTTGACCTTTCAATCGTTGCAGTACTTATGCGCTTATACATAGGTATGCGTTTCGATGTACACACATATATACATACATGTGCAGAGACCTGATACACTGAATCATGGACATTGGTCTGGTATGATCTGTCTCTATATGTGTATTGTAGACATAGGTATATATGTATGTATACGTGTGCTTATGTTGACTTCGTGACTTCCGTGGTATACTGCTAGTGTGACACTCGTTATCATCGTGTTCCTGGGCATTGTAGTTGATTCGTCGATCTCTTTGTGTCGTAAGGCTGCTGAGGCAGCAGAAGGCAGTCGCCCTGTTAGCGCATGTGCTGCAGCCTCCCAGGAAAACTGCTGATAAGATACTCACGGACCTCGGCTGGCGCCCCGAGATCGCGAACACGGAGTTCGGGATCAGGACAGCCTTTTGTTGTGCGAGTGTGACGGCGAGCGGACACGGGGGAAGGCGAGTGCGGGGAGGAGGGAGATAAGTAGAGATGGGACGGGAGATGGACTGTGGACGGGAGGAGGCGTTGGGGGATTAGATGAAGGAATCGACGCTGCCTGCAATCGTTCAAGTTCGACCTCACCGACGGGAGGCCAATGTCGCAAACGATTGTGCCGCGCCATGCGGCTGCAGGCAGCACGAGACCATGAAAGCCATCGTCGCCTACTGCGAGAAGGTCGATGGCTACACCCAGGCGGGGCTCGGGGACTGAGCTGACGCTGTGTTTTGATGTGTAGTAGCATCTCGTAGCTCGTGCCAGTGGGGCTGATGCCAGTAGTGGTGAGCCCAGTTTCCACGTAGACATGCGCATGTGTGTATATATGTACAAATGTATACACCCATATGTGTGTATGCATGTATGCTGCATGTATGTATGTACGCACTTACGTGCATACGTATGTATGTATATATATATGTGTAGGTATGTATGCCTGCATGTACGTACTACATATAGCAAGCCATGTGTACCCACTAACGGCCCCTGTACATATATGAACATATAGTGCACGCGCCGACTTTAATGTTTAGACCTGCATACGCCAGCGTCGACATGCTGTGTGTGGCGGCTGGCCTGTATCACCGTACAGTATCATACAGTTGGTGGTAACGTATACACATGAACATGTATGTGTACATCTATTTAGATGTTTACACATGTTCATACCGAACACCATAGGTCAGTGCATACAGCTACTAATGCACAACTGCGTGCATCCAATCGGCACCGATACACAGTCAGAGTTCAGCGTCGATGCATGGCCCAGCGTGTGCGCAGATGCGAAAGCAAGCTCAGGACAAGACAGCGGCAGCGAGGTGGAGAAAGAGAGAGAGAGAGAGAGATATAAAGAGAGAGATAGAGAGGGAGAGAGAAAAAACAGAGAGGGGGAACAGAGAACGGATAATGGTTAGCGCAGGTGCACCCGCAGCACGGCATCACGTTGTACAAGGAGTTGAGCTTCTCAGAGATGATGGAGAATGTTCATCCTTTTATTGATTCTCTCGTGCTTCCCCGCTGGTTGGTTCACTCGCAGTGGTCATCGTGTGACCCTTACTCTTGCATTAGCGTTGCTGGACCTCGTGATATTTGCTCTGGCTGTGTGTGTGCGCGGCCGTCGGCAGGCAGGTGCGCATGTGCAGACCACAGCGTGCATACACGCCATGGTATGCAGATGTTATGGCTGGCATGTCGCGCCAGCAGGTTCATTCCCAGAAGAAGGAGACCAAGATGGACGGCCACGAGATCGACGCAGGGCAGCTCGGCACTCAGCTGGGTGCGCGTTCGAGCAAGTACATGAAGAGCATGAAGGTAGGATTCGGGGAGGGACAGGGCGCTGTTTACCGAGTCGTGCTGGTATGTGGTTTCAGAGCGCCACCTCGAGACTGCAAGTTCAAGATGAGTGATCGCGCGTATCTTGACCCTGGGAACGCGTGGTAGTTGGATATCCTGAAGGGAAGGCCAGGGATTATGAGATGTGTTTCAGCTGGACAACAGGGTTAGATGGTTGTAGGGACCTTGAGCTGTTCAGGGCTCTTGAGATGCTGGGGTGTTTAGTGGGCACGCGTGGTCTGGTCGGGGTAGGGCAAATGCACGGGGGAGGGCAGGTGGAGCACGCCAGCTCGGCTGGTAGCAGCTACGACAGCTATTCGTCGGACCACTCTTTTGCTCTGCCAGGTTCATGCTGAATCTCTCCAACGTTGTTATCACGTGTGCAATCACAGCTGTCGTGCACGCTTAATGTGTTTTTACTTGTATGTAAATCATCGCACCTCTCGGGCCCCACTCCAGGCCCATCCGCCCTCCTCGGCCAGCCTGCCGTTCAGTCGGATCGGCATAACTCGAATTGGCGATGCATTTCCTCAGCGTTGAGACCTTCAACCATCCACCCGAACGTCTGGTTGAGGGCCTGAACGCCTCGCTACTTCTCCGCAGGACGAGGAGCCTCAGCCTACCCAGGGACCTTCTAGCAGTGCGGCTGGATCATCTGGTTATGTCCGCGACGAGAGAGCAATGGAGACGGCCAGCATGTTGGGAGAGGCATCGCATATCGGATGCGTACTTGGATCCTACGTGGCGGGGGGGGAGGCTGGTCGACCCTCGCGAAGAAGAGGGATCCATGCTGGAGGTTGGAAACTCGTCTTGATTGTGGCGGTGGCTACGATGATGATAGCAATGACGATGGTGACGACGACAATGACTAGTCAGTACCACCAACACCATAGCTATGGTGTTGGTGGTACTGATGATGATGGTGATGGCGGTAATGGTGAAGATGATGTTGCGTCTGCTGATGGTGGTGATGCCGATGGTGATGATGTTGATACTGATGATGATGGTGATGATGGCCATGCTGAGGTGACGATGGTGATGGTGGCGGCGCCGTCGATGGCGATCGTCATCGACGTCGCCACCATCACGTCGACTGTCGACGTCGTCGCCACGTCGACGTGGCGGCGACGACGACTGAGTCGACGAAGACGGCCGACGACGGACAAAGGCGGACGAGGGCGACGATGAGGGCGAGGTTGCCTGGGCACGATGGTGATGACGATGACGATGATGGTGCGACAGCGGGGGAGGCGAAGTCGAAGGCGGGCGTCCTGGCGCCGTTCAGAACCGAGATTGAGAAGCACGCGACCGACATCACGGACGCGACCAAGACCATCACGCAGATGATCCAGGGGACGTCCATGTCTTAGCATTGCTTGCTGGTGTCGCCGTCCCCCTCCCACATCGATGGTGCATGGTTCTCTGATGTTTCGCATTATCTGAAATTGCTTCCGTTCGCATGCGTATCTCATGTTAGCAGGACGTCTGCAGCAATGCCGTGCATCGTCGATCGCTCATTGCGCCGAGGTGTGACGATGACATCAAGGGTGTGAAATCCACCATCGAGCAGGCCATTGCAGCTTACTTGTCTTGAATGTGGCATTGCAGCGCTAGGGGACTAGAGCGATAGAGTGTATATAATATATGAGTGCGAGGGAGGGATGGAGGGATAGAGAGAGAGGGGGAGCGAGCGAGAGAGAACACCCAATCAAGAGGCAATACATTAAGCACAGAAGAGAGAGAGAGAGGAGAGAGGAGAGAGGGGAGGGGGAGGGAGCACGAGAGAGAGAGAGAGGGAGAGACACAGTTCACGAGATATGTGCGCCCAGAGTTCAAAACTGAGCTCGAGTCGACGATCGACGTTGGCCAACAACTATCTGGAACGGGGGCTGGAAGAGTGGACAAGCGCAGCCAGGATCAGGACGCCAGGCGAACAGAGGGGGGTACGAGAATAAAGAACATCGAGGAACGATGGTAAGAGGGGAGAGGATATGCATCCACCCAGCCCTCACCTCCCCCCCTGGCTCGCCTCCAGTATGCCAACGAAGAATGGTTTCGATGCCGCTCTCCTCTCACTCCTCCTCAGACTCGTCCTTTACTTGCGCTCGCCCTCACACCCCTCACCTTTTCGCAGTGCGCGTCACGATCACGAGTTCCATGTATAGATCTAGCTAGAGGCCAAGACGTTCCTGGGCGCCATCAAGCCCGTGATGGACACGTTCCAGCAGGCCCAGGAGGTATTAGCCAAGGCAGGGTCGGCGTGATGCATCGAGTACGTCATCGCGGCTTGGGCGCGTCCATGTGGCGTCGTTGCAGCAGTGCCACCGACGGGGACACAGAGGTTCGACATTTTTTTGAAAAACTGCGTCCCTAGAACTCTCGACCCACTCCCCAGGACAAGTGTTGTATCCTAAACCGTTGGTTGACGAACCCAGGGCCTGAAACAATCCGTCTTGGCCTTTGCGCGTTGGATCTCTGCTGAGTGCCATGTTCAGGCCCAGGTTTTGGGGCGCCGCGCGCGTGCTCAAGTGCACTAGTGCACTTGAACACGCACGCGGGGTACGCATGAGGAGGGTGAGGATGAGGGCGAGGATGAGGAAGGCGTAAGTGGCATGAGAGATGTTGGTGCATTGGCACAGCCAATGCTGGCACGTCGCGGGCGGCGCTCGACATCTATACAGACTCCCGTTCCCGTGGGAGCACGCTCTGAGAAACAATGCGGCTGCGCTCGGTTGATCATGCTCGCAGCCAGGTGTTCGCATGCCATTGCGCAGCCAGTGGAGGGGAAGTCCAGGAGTGGGCGCGTGGCATTGTTCAACATCAATATAAATACATGTATGACGACATGTGTATGTATTCGGATCTATCTGTAAGTATAGGTATACATATGTAACGACATGTGTATTACATATAAAGGTATGGGTAACACATGTCATCATGTATATGTGCAATCGGCCAGCATTGATGTGTGTAGGTCTTCCTTGATTCGCGAATGTGCGTGTTCCTCCATGCGCGAGCTCAGACCAGGTGTCGTTGTATCGCCTGCTGTGCACACTCAGATGTTTGCTCACATCGTGAACGGTCGTTCTCGCAGTGTCTCGATTGGGTCAGAGCTTGACCGAATGGAACGCGGAAGTGATATCCGCTGCGCCCCTCCCCGAATCCATCGCCCCACCGTTCCGTCGAGCACGGTGTACTGAGCCACGAGCTTGAGCATGCAGTCATGGGGAGTGCAATGAGGAGGACACCCTCAGGAGTCATGAGCAGGACCTCGCAGGCAGGCAGGCCTTCCTTCCCAAAGGGAGAGCGCCGATGCGCGCAGTGGGAGATGTCGACTGCAGAGCTGTGCCATCCAGCGGTCGACCGTTCTGTGCAGGGCGCAGTGGGGGGTAAGAAGCAGGTCAGGACAGGACTCGTGCGCTAAGGCTCAAGGCTCAAAGCTGTTTTACATATTTGTTATCCATAAGTTTCACCAGTCCACTTCAGCATAATTCAGTTTCACACTTACTTCTTGTTTCACTTGACCTTGCTCCGAGCTTCACGCCGAATGGCGGCTCGGGCGTCTGCTGAGACTTTGACTCTAGAAGAACGCCCCGAGACCCCGCGAGAGACAGATGGCGGGGATGGCCTCAGAAGGTACCTGTTGAGCCAGTATCAGGAAGGCCTCATGCCAGCAACGATGGTGAACACTATTGCGTGGCATGCCCAACGGGGAGGTTGCAACGGCGTGGGGGATCTAGCACATCCTCCAGAGAGCACCCACCACGCGGCACTCCTGAGAAATGCGATCCAGGCTCGCTCCGAAGAGACGTTCTTCCGCCCCCTGATTCCGATGTGGGACAAAGAGACAGATTCCAGAATCCACGTGCGGTTGCCCATGAACCTTCCCTTCGATCAATTCGCGGATGCTTTTCGGGAGGACCCGTCGGCGTGGAACCCAGACAACTTCGAGGCTGCAGATATTCCACCGACATTCACGAATCATCCGGTGGCCCTGGCGAATCCAAAGAAGGCGTGTCCGCTCGGTTATTTCAGCGACGGGTTCCCCATCACAAAGAAAGATAGTTGCATTGCCCATTATTTCAGCAATAGTTTAACTGGCGTGAGATATCTTATTGCCGTCGTTCGCAAAAGTGATTTATGCAGGTGCGGGTGCAAAGGGTTTTGCACCCTCGGCACCATTCTTCGAGTCATAGCGTGGGCCTTCAATGTTATGGCTATTGGGTTGTATCCTTCCCACGACCACGAGAACAAACCCTTCGAAGATTTGGTGCGCGCAAGTAAGTATAATTTTCCTATTGCTGACAACTGGGTTGGTGCGCTGTGCGAACTGCGTGCAGACCTCCTGGAAATTTTCGAAAGGATAGGAGTGAAGACATTTAAGAATGTTATTAACCCGTGCTTTGCGTGCAGCGCCAACAAAAAAACAGTTATATGATTTTCCGACTTCCATCGGGGCAATGGAATGGGTCCCCAGAGATGAAGTGGCATACAACATCATGATGCACCGTTCACTGGTGACTAAAACAATTGTGTCTCGACAGCAGCTTCGCCGACTGATGAGGTGCATGCACCTGGACGACGCCTTGGGCGGATACGGCCTGCACACGTCGTTTCCTGAACTCGGTCTCGAGAAGGGCTACAGGCTCATAGAGGACGGCAACTTGCACGACGTTCATGCCCTCAAAGACGCAGATGTTCCGATCGACCTTACATTTTTCAACACAACTGTAAATATGGGGTTGAACCTCATATGCCCTCTCTTTCGGATTGCAGGGTTTACATACTCAATGATACACTTGGACGCTATGCACATCCTAGATCTGGGAACCAGCCAGTACCTCATCGGGGCCATTTTTCTTCTCATGGTGAAGAAGAACTTTGCTAGGTCGAGGCATTTCAGGCTTGAGGGTCGGCGCACGGCCAACATCACCCACCTACGGAGGCTGCGCGGGCTAGGGAACCTACCAGAGACGACCCGTTGCCAGGGATGCTTTTTTTGTTTGTGCATGAGCCCGCCACTCGAGGGGCGACGGGGAACACGGGACCGAAACGCATTTTCTGGCAACGGGGTCATTTTCTTCGAAGCCCCACCCCCACCCGCCCGAGGCGATTGAGGGTCTTCTACAAGATGAACCCCAGAACTGGTAGTGGAGTTAGGTCAAGGATCGACAAGATCAGCCTGAAGATGTTTTCTAAGGGACGGTTGCAGGCGAAGGCGGCAGAGACAAAGCATCTTCTGCCATTCGCGCAGCTGCTTCTGTCAGAGAACCAGTCCCTCCTGTCTGATAAGGACAAGCTGCTGAATATGGCGTGCACTGAGCTCGTCAAACTGCATGACGTCATGGCAGCGAATCCTCGGGTCATGACCGAGAGCGCCGCTAAGAGCCTCCAGCGACACATGTTGCGTTTTTTACGGTTTTGGCACAGCTGGGGGGGACACGTGGTGTTCAAACACCACATGTCGGTGCACCTTGTTGCGAATGCTTTGAAGCATGGCAACCCAAAGTTTTACACGTGCTACCCCGACGAGCGGTTCAACCGAGTCATGGGGCGCGTTGCAAAGTCAGTGCACGGTGGTTCTACGTTTTACAGCACAATGCTGGGAAAAATTATTCCTTCGCGGTGCTGACTAGTCCAGTGTCCTTCTTGCTTCCCCCAAAATCCTCGATCCTCCCCCTCCCCCTCCCCTTCCTCCTCCTCCTCCTCCTCCCCCCTCCTCCTCCCCCTCCCCCTCCTCCTCCTCCTCCTCCTCCTCCTCCTCCTCCTCCTCCTCCTCCTCCTCCTCCTCCTCCTCCTCCTCCTTCGATCGGCTGGGACGGCGCGCGAGACCGTCGGCTCCCCTGGGGGTCGGCTGGGGCCGCGCGCGGACCGTCGGTCTTCTGGGGATCGGCTGGGACTGCGCGCGGAAACGTCGTCCCTCGGGGGTCGGCTGGGGCCGTGCGCGGGACCGCTGGTCCCCTGACGGTCGGCTGGGACTGCGTGCGGAACCGATCGGCTCCCTCGGGGGTCAACTGGAGCCGCACTGGCCCCCTCGAGGGTCGGCAGGGACTGCGAGCGGAACCGTGCGTCCCAGGGCCTTCGACCTTTCTCCTCCCCCTCCTCCTCCTCCTCCTCCTTTTCTCCTCCTATTCCTCTTCCTCCTCCTCCTCCTCCTCCTCCTCCTCCTCCTCCTCCTCCTCCTTCTCTTCATATAGATATATACATATATCCTCGATCCTCTTCCTCCTCCTCCTCCTCCTCATCCTCGATCGTTTTCCTCCTCCTTTTCCGTTTCCTGCTCCTTTTCCTCCTCCCCCTCCTCCCCCTCCTCCTCCCTGCATCCTCCCTTGCTAAGGGAGACAGAAAGAGGGAGATGAGGAGATCACATGAGGCCTCGCCCCTTCGGTTCTCACCCCTCCATGTTTCACCATCGGGCGCCGCAGGGCGCGCATCCCGACAGTACTGTTGCATGTGCTATGTGTGGACGGATGGACGTGCGCGCTGACTCGAGTCGGAAATGTGCGGGACCATCCAGGTCGTCGTCTGTTTCTCCCGCGCCCGTGCCTCTGCCCCTGCCCTTGCCCCCATCCGTCGGCGGCGCTTGGCGGCCGCCGGATACAACGCAGCAACAGGGAGATCGCTGCATGGGCCCCCTTCCGTACTCTTCTCGTTCCTCTTCCCTGCCTCCCGTTCCCGCTCACCACCACCCCGCCCCCCGTCGTCCCCTTCGCCGTCCCTCCGATGGGAAACACGGCGGGCCCAGGGACCGCGCGTCTGGGGTTGACCCCTCGATGCCCACCGCCAGGCTGTCCTGTTGAGGGTGTGTCAACATATGACGTATTTGCACGTATGTATTTGTATGCAGGACACGTCCTTGTCCGTACATACGCATATCACATATAAATGTATACACAGACGTACACACGTTATACAGACGTATGCAAAATCATATACATATATATATATATATATATATATATATATATTGGTATACACACGTACGAATGTGTAAACGGCTGCAACGTCTGCAACGTTGCAACGGCTGCAAGGACTGCAGCGGCTGCAAGGACTGCAACGGCTGCAATGTCTGCAACTCTTGACTTGCACGCGACTGGGTTTCGTTGATTGTGTTGCGCGTGAATTGGTTTCGTTTTCACAACGTGTTCGATAAACCTTTGTTGTGATTTTTTTTTTTCAAACGCTTGATTTATTTTCAATCCGCTTCGGAGCGGATTGAAAAAATCATGACCCAGGATCTCTGGGAACTGGTTGTACTGGATGGACTTGCTCTGAGCTCCACCAACTTTTCCAACTCGTCCTTGTAGCACACAGCGGTTGCCCATGTAGGCTGTTTCGTGGGCACCGCTGCCAGTGCGTACCTGTCAAATGCAATTGCCCACTGCACGAACGACCTGAAGAACCGGCGGGTTGCTGCAGCACTCCGCAACGCACTGGCGAGCTGGCCAAGTTGCGACAAAGGTCGACGGGTCGAGCGGTGTACCCCATTCGCCTCCCGTGAGCGCTTTCCCTCCGATTGTATCCGAAGACAGCCAAAATGGCAGGACCTCTTTGGCCGTCAGGTCTATGTACGAGAACGGTTCCCGCTGGTCTTTCTCAGCGGCAACGTTCTCTGCGCGCAAAACCCGCCACGCCAACTCCTCCGCCTGCATGTGGAACGGGAGTGCATCGAGACCCGCTTTTGCCAGCTTGTCTGTAGCATTCACCTTTTTCAGGCGCTACTGCTGAAAGCTTGGCCACCACCTCGGCAGAATACCCGGGCTCAACCATGTCCAAGACGTCCTGCTGCATGGCTTGGGGGAGTGACTGCTGGGTCTGCGGGGTGAGAACAGATGCAGCAAGTGCTGATGAGGCTCCACTGCTCTGCCTCCCTGGGTTTGCCCAGCGAATCGCTCGACGAGCTAAGCCTAGCACTGGTAGGGATAAATCTGGTTTCGCGTCGCTCTCTTTTAGGCCAACTAACTGGCCTGGCTCAGACACCCCACTGTCCGTGAAGTGCGCCTCTGTCGCCCTCAACACCTCGGGCGTCGGCTCCTTGGCGTCCACCGACTGAGGAAGCTGTTCAATGTCACCTCCTCCATGGGTCGCCTGTGGGGGATCTGAAGCAGAGAGCTTCCGTGCAACACCCTTTGAGCCACCTGAGCCCAGATGGCTACGGACCCTCCCGTGCTGACCACACGATGCCTGTTCTCTGTGGGGGTGAGGTCACCTGCCAACAGGGATCGGGTCAAGACCTCCAGGCGCAACTAGGATGCCGAGAGCACCCTGCCGACTGGGACGGGGTCAAAGAGCTCCAGGGCCCAAAACAAACGACCACACACAGCTGCAAGGTGCAGAGCTCTCTCCACGAGCGGCGCCGACAAGACACCCCACCGCACCGACGAAGGCAACGTGCCTCCGGGGGACGGAGTCAAAAGCTCCGGGGCGATAGCAGCGACAGAGGGACCACCTCATCGCGCCCGCTCGTCTCTGGAATCCTGTGCTCTGACTGCTCCGCGGCACACTACCCCCTGCTGCTTTTGGGGGTCAAACGTAAGACGACTGAGGGGGGAAGGGAGATGAGGGGAGGGAAGCCGGCTCACGGCGCAAATGGGGACAAGTCGATCCCCCTGGTCGGAGATCAGGCTCTCCTTGCCCCCGCCCCCCAGTCGCCGTTACGACAGAGTGTTCGTTGTCAAGCTCATTTTGGGCCAGCACCCAACTAGTTGGGTTTCCGCCTCAGGAACCCCGAACAAGGAACGAGGCCCCTTTTTTCTCCACCAGTTGAACTTCGAGTTCCCGACCGAAAACCCAGGGGGAAACTTGGGGCACACTGCGAAACAAGCAAGGAGCACGGAGCCCCTCCCCGAGGACAGGGCTCCCTTCTCCGGCGCCCCGAGCACACTGCTGGGCGGGCCACATGGCGAACCCTACCCCCTGCCCCCCGCTCAGAAACCAGAAATCGTTGAGGGGGGGGCAGAAGGGGGCAGGGCTCGCACGTGGCCCCCCAGCAGCGCCGCCGCTCTCCGACCGCAAAGGGGCCGCCGAGCTCCGGGGGCGCGGCGCGGCCCTCCCGGCCACGGCGGGCCGCGGTCGCGGACGGGCTCCCCGGCCCTGCGCCGACGGAGCCGGCCCGAGAGCCAGGGCCTCCTCGTCCCGGGCCCGAGGGGCCAGGCTGGATTGCAAAAAAACCCAGGATTGCAAAAAAAAAAAAAAAAAAAACTTTTTCGAAGGATTGCAACAAACCCTGGCTTTTGTTTGCAAGCCTTTTTTTGCAATCCTGGGTTTTTTTGCAATCCTGGGTTTTTTTGCGATCCTCGCCACCCCCTCGCCGTGGGCGATAGAGGGGCAGGAAATGACGGAGATGCCCCTTTTACGACTGGCGGTTCCGGGTGCCCTGTGCGCAAGGCCCCTGCCACCCCCAATAAGTTCATTCAGGAACTTGATGCCGAAGAGTGGTGGTTGGGTTGTTCAAGTCGGCCGAACGCGTGAGCCCCATGCCTACAGAAGTCGGGCAAAGAGGAGGATAGACTTACGTGTTGGTACACGGGGGCGTATCCTCGATGAGCCTTAATACCGGTGCGATGGCAGTAGAGGGACAAGGAATGACGGAGGACGGAGATGCCTCTTTTACGGGTGACGGTTCTGGGGGCCCTGTGCGCAGGGCCCCTGCTACTCCCAGGAACGTGAGGCCCCCCCGTGTGCTGGGAGGGCAACGCCGGAGAGAGGGAGGAGCGCCTGAGGTGAGGAGCCCCTCGACGCTAGCGAGTGTGAGGGGCCCAGCCGACCTCACCTCGCTCTATTTTTTCCCACTTCAACATGGCACCTCCGCCTCCGCCCGTGCCGCACCGCCCACGTGCGCACAAGGGGCAGCGAGGGCGCGCCCTCGAAGCCCCCGCCCGCCCTCCACACTTAGCGCCCTCCGCGGCTGGAGCGCCGCTCCCGCCCTGGACCCCGCGGCCCTGCGCGCGGCGGAAGGCTGGGGGCCCGCGGGATGAAAGGAGCCCCCGCCGCGACGGCGCTCACTGGAAGGAGGGGGAGGAGGGGGAGGAGGAGGAGGAGGAGGAGGAGGAGGAGGAGGAGGAGGAGGAGGAGGAGGAGGAGGAGGAGGAGGAGGAGAGGAGAGGAGGAGGAGGAGGAGGAGGAGGAGGAGGAGGAGGAGGAGGGGGAGGTGGGGCTTCAAGACGATCCCGGGAGCACGCCGGGTGGCCGCTCGGCGCCCCCTCCGCTCCAGGGGGGGCCGCCGGCGAGCCCCGCCCGGGACGCGCCCCGAGGCGAGCGGACGACGGCACCATGCGCATGAGGTGTCCCGAGCGGCCGCTACGGGAAGCTCTGGCTCCTAGGATTGTGGATGGGATTGTGGATGCAACGACAATGGACACCCCGACAGTCCTATCATTGAATTCAAAATGTGTTCAAAATGTTGGAAAGCTGTTCTAAACATGTTTCAAGCATGTGTCGAACATGTATACAAAAATGTTTACACGTGTTTTAGACATCTGGGAATTCTTTGGCAACGTGCTTCCTCTCCATTGATCGTCCTCCTCAATCCTGGGATCGCCGCGCCTCCGCAGCAGCGGCCCCGGGGGTCGGGCGCCCCGCGCTGGCCCGGCGGCCGTCGCCGGCCGCCCGCCTGTGGCGGGGGCTCCCGCCGAGGTCCCAGCCGAGCCAGGCCGCGCGCCGCCTGCCGGGCCAGGGCTCGCGGAGCTGCGAGGGGCGAAACCACGGAGTTTCCGTGCCAGGCTCATGGGGTCCCTCGCGCGCCAGGCTCGCGGAGCCCCTGGTGCGCCAGGCTCGCGGAGCCCCTCGCGGGGACCCCCGCCCGGATGGGTCGCGTGGGGCCCCGCTGTGCCGACGCTCGCAAGCGACTGGACGCGGCACGCGCAGCCGCGAGAGTGAAATCACGGAGCCTGTTAGACCCGCCGCGCCGCTCGGCCCCTGCGCTGAGCGTGGCCAAGGCAGGACCAGGCTCGCGGAGCCGCGAGGATGAAACCACGGAGCCTGCTACGCTTGCTTCCTGCGCCATGCTCGCAGGGCCCTTCGCGTGCCAGGCTCGCGGAGCCCCCAGCGGTGGCCCCCGTCCCGGGGGGTCGCGTGGGGCCCCGCCGCTGCTGATGCTCGCAACCGACTGGACGCGGCTCGCGCCGCCGTGGGCGTGAAACCACGGAGCCTGCCAGGTCCTCAGTGCCGCTCGGTCCCGGCGATGATCTCATCGTAGATCGCTCCCTTCTGGAGCTCCTTTGTGGCCCGCGGGCCGCCAGCCGTCGGCGTCGGCGGAGCTGTCGCGAAGCTGCCGGCGAAGCTGTTGGCGAGGCCGTCGGCCCGGCCGCGGGCCGCCCGCCGTCGGCGAGGCCGCCGGCGAACGCGGCGGCCCCCGTCCCGAAGGGCAGCGCGGGGCCCCGCCGCCGCTGGCGCTCGCGGCCGACTGGGCGCGACTCGCGGAGCCGCGAAGGTGCAACCGCGGAGTCTGCTGGGCTCGCAGCGCCGCTCGGCCCCAGCGCCACATCTCCGCAGCTGCTCCAGTCTCCAACCATCGGCGAGTCTGTCGGCGGAGCTTTCGCGAAGCTGTCGGCCTCCACCTCCTCCACCTCCTCCTCCTCCCTCCTCCTGCTGCTCCTGCTCCTCCTCCTCCTCCTCCTCCCTCCTCCTGCTGCTCCTGCTGCTCCTGCTCCTCCTCCTCCTCCTCCTCCTCCTCCTCCTCCTCCTCCTGCTCCTACTCCTGCTCCTGCTCCTGCTCCTGCTCCTGCTCCTGCTCCTGCTCCTGCTCCTGATCCTCCTCCTCCTCCTCCTCCTCCTCGTCCTCCAGTTCGCCCTCCGCACGCGAGTCTGAGCGCGGATGTCCGCAGTACTACCTGCGGGAGACCGTGCAGAGAGCCTCATCTGGCGGGCTCCCGAAACCCTGCTCTAAAACACGTTGCCACCTCTCGGGGGGCGCATCCCTGACTTCCGCCGGCGTCCGCTGGCCTTCCGCCGGCTTCCGACGGCGGAGGCGGCCTAGTTCTGCTTCCGCCCGCTTCCGCTGAGGAGGAGACGGCAACTCCTTCGATCCTCGAAGGCGAGGCCCCTCCTGGAACGCCTCAGCCGGGCTGGCGGGCGATACTCCCCGTGGGAGGCAAGGCAATGCCCGCAGGGGAGACGGCGAACGACGGCGGTGCGGGCGATCGACGACCGATGGACGACGACGAGGACGACGACGAGTGACGGCGAGGACCATATGATTGACAACGAGGGCTTGGATGGGCGACGCATGACGAAGACGACGTGGCCGAAGGCAGCGCCACATCCGCCCCGTCGCCGAGCAGGGCCGCGGCCTTCCGACGCGCCGCCGTCTCCCCGCCGCGCAACGTGCGCGCCGGCAACGGCGGAGGCGTTCTCCTCCGCGGCCGCCGCGAGCAGCTCGCGCAGCGCGTTCCAGATCAGCTCCGAGGCGTTCTGCGACTCGCCTGCGGCCGTCGTCGGCGACAGCGTCGCCGTCCTCGTCGACATCGTTGCCGTCGCAGTCGCCGCCGCCGTCTCCGTCGCCGCTGTCGTTGTCAAATGTCGTCGTCGCCGTCGCCGCCGCCGTCGCCGCCGACGCCGCCGTCGCGCGTCGCCGCTGGCGTCGTCGTCCCTCGCCCTCGCTCCCGTCGACACCCTCGTGGCCTCTCTGGGCCTCCTGGGGGGTCCTCGGCGCCGCGGCCCGAACCGTCGCAGGGTCCTGGTCAGAGTTCGCCCCAGAGAACGCGTCTGGGGGTCGCCGTCGTCGTCGTCGTCATCGGCGTCGTCGTGGTCGTCGTCGTCGTCGTCTTCGGCGTCGTCGTCGTCGTCGCCGTCCTGGGGTTCGTCCTCATGTTCGGCCTGTCTGGGCCTTCTGGACGAACCTCGTCGCCGCAGCCGAACTCGCCTCGAGGTCCTGGTCAGAGTGCGCCCTGGGACCGTGGAAAGGTCCAGTGATCCACTTCCAGATCATGATTCCAATCACTCCTCCTCCTCCTCGTACTCCTCCTCTTCCTCCTTCTTCTACTCGTCGACCGCCCGACCATAGTTCCAATCATCACCACCTTGCTCATTCTCTTCCTCCTCCTCCTTCCTCCTTCCTCCTCCTCCTCCTTCCTCCTCCTCCTCCTCCTCCTCCTCCTCCTACTCCTCCTCCCCCCCTCCCACAGAAATCGGCCCTGCGACCTTCCCTGGGAGTGCTTCCTGAACAAGACTTCGAAGGGAGCCCAGCCGCAGCGACGAGAAGCCTTCCGGAGAACCGCCGAGGGGGAAAGCATCTCATGACCACTCGTGCCTCGATCTTCGACTCTCCTCATCTCGCCCATGACTCCTACACCTCCTCCTCCTCCTCCTCCTCCTCCTCCTCCTCCTCCTCCTCCCTCCTCCTCTCCTCTCTTCCTGCTGCTCCTCCTCATCCTCCTCCTCCTCCTCCTCATCCTCCTCCTTCTCCGCTTGATACTGCTCCTACTCCTCCTCCTCCTCCTCCTCCTCCTCCTCCTCCTCCTCCTCCTCCACCGCCTCCGAGTCCCGGCCCGCTGACTCCGCCCTCATTCCCCTCCTCGAGGAGGTTCCCCCCGCGCCTCAAGCGAGGGGAGCCTCCTCGAGGAGGCTGCCAGAGCGTCTGGCACTCCCGCATGCACTGTGAGCTTCCCTTCGGGGAGTCCCGCCCGCTCTCAGAGGCCCTCGAGGGTCCTCGGAGGTCCTCGGAGGTCTTCGGAGCACGTGTCGGCGATGTTGCCAGGGATCTCCGGATGCTGGAAGGTCTTCGGAGTTCGGAGCTTTGACGAAGTCCGAGTGTTGGCTGGGTAGTTGCATGAGGAGTGGGTGTGGGCGGGGCGTTCCACAACCTGGATCTCTGGAATCCTCGTCTGATCGAGCTGAACGCTGGTGCGCAGGCTCCTTACTCATCCCTGCAGCCCACACGAGTGAGGCAAGACACGAGGCGGAGGGAGAGTGGGCGCAGGAGCTGGCGATCTCTGGCGCCTCATGGGCTGAGTCTCCGTTTCTAGCTGTTGTCCCATCAGCGGAATGGTTGATACGGGAATCCGACATAGTCTGGACCTCCTGGCCAAGGCGCGAGGAGACGCACGAAAAAAACAGGAGGACGAGGACAAGAGGAAGTGGGGAGACAAAGGGTGAGTGAGGAGGGGGGCCGTGGACGACCACGACATCCGACGTGGCTATCTGTTCACGACGTTGGCCCTGGAAATCTCATGCGCATCCCCGAGATCGATTTCCATCGCCACTTTAAACATATCTCATGTAGGGCCCGAACAGGAGAACTGGGTGACGAAATCGAAGAATACATACGTCACGATACTCGCGCGTTGGCAGAACTGGGTTTGGTGGGACCTGGTTTAGTGATGTGTACTTGGGGACGCCTCCCCACCCCGTTCCACTAACCAGAACTGCCGTCCAGCTACGGCAGACCTGGTTCATTGATTCTGGCCAATTTCGGGGCTCTGGGGCCCTACTACTAACCCGGTCCCCTTAACCAAGGTCTGGGCACAACCCGAGATGCGTTCACGGCGCCTGGAGGTCCGTGATCCCACCCATCTTTCGCACAAAACCTCTGCGCTGGACCCCAACCGCGAACAAGCCTGAACAGTTTTCCCGGCTGCATCCATACGGTAGGTTCGTGCGGCGTCGGCGCGCGCAAAGATTTTTGACACCGCGCCGATCTTTCAACCTTGACGCGGCCCCGATCGTTCAACATTGAATTCTTTCGGGTCCAATGGCGTTACCGTGTCCCTCGGTGCTTCCGCGTCGCAGAATTCAAGCTTGAACGCCTGCTCCGGCGTCGTCGGCGCGCCAACGCCGCATGAACCTACCGTAGGCAGCCACCTGTGAAACCTGGCCCTGCAGGTAAATTTCCAGAAAAGTCAAGGGGGCCCCATAATTCAAAGGATGTCTGAAGCCAGGTGAACCCCCGCGGAGGTGTTCGATACCCCAGCGTCGATCGGACCCACAGGGGTACGGTTCGTGACTCGTTTCGGAATCCAGCCATGGCCATGAGGGCCCCCCCAAGAGGTTCAAGAGAGGCAACAACAACGTCAAAATCCCGGCTCATCCTCCTCCGCACCTCCCGCATCCGATGTCACGATTTGTTCATGGCGTGTTTCATTTAACTCCGTCCGACCGCGGTGCGATCGTTCACACCACCGCAGACCAGAAAGTGCCAGCCGTCTCCCGACACCTCCTTTTCGGGCCGAGTTTTCACGCCAGGTCTGCTGTTGACTTCTTGGTCTGGAGGCCGAGGAGACAGACACATCAACAGGCCAAAAGCTAGAAAGCTGTGAACAACTGCAGCCCCGATTCCCGCTTATCACGCCAGGATGGGCGGGGCCTCCCATCCCTCGACCTCCGACGACGACGTCTGTCTGCGTTGTCCAGCTGGATTGCCTGGACCTCCCGGACCTCCTCCAGAAGGAGCACGTCTTCGAGGAGGGGGCAGGGGTCTCCGGAGGTTGTCTCCTTCTCCTGCAAAGCCGTCCTGAATCTAGGCCAGACAGAGCAGCCAGACGATGATGATGATGATGATGATGATGATGATGATGATGATGATGATGATGATGATGATGATGATGATGATGATGATGATGATGATGATGATGATGAGATGATGATGATGATGATGATGATGATGAGATGATGATGATGGATGATGTGGCTGACCACTCGGTTGCTAAACGGCTCGCACGCGAGCCGCGCCCAGAGGCTCTAGGAGATATTCTCGGGATGCCCCTGCTTTCCCTGGGCCGCCCTCTCCCTTGCCTCCTCCTCCCTCCCTGGCCCTCCCCCCTCCCCTCACCCTCCCCTTCTCCCGCCTCCCCTCCCTGGCCCTCCCCTCCCCCTCCCCGTCCCCTCCCCCTCCCCTCCCCCTTCCCCCCCCCCCCCCTCCCTCGCCCCCTCCTCCTCCGTGGCCCTCCCCCCCCTCCCCCCTCCCCGTCCTCCTCCTCCCCTCCCTGGCCCTCCCCTCCCCTCCCCCTCCCTCCCCCTCCCCCTTTCCTCCCCCTCCCCCCTTTCCCCCCCTGCCGCCCAGGTCGTCGGGGGAGCCGTCCTGCCTCGGGCCTCTCGCCGCCAGACGGGCGCGGAGGCCAAGGAGAGGCGGCGGGAGCGGGCCGCAGAGGGTCTCGGCGCGTCTGCCCACGCAGTAACTCCTGAAGGGGCCCTGGGGCACACACACACACACACAGCTAGATACACACAGAGAGCAGGATTCCCCATATTTCCCCACATCTTCTGGGTTTCTGTCTTCTCCCCACTTCTCATATGTTCCCACAGCTTCGGGGGAATCGACGATTCATTGTGTCTGTGTGTGTTTCTTCCCCTCCTGAGCTCCATCTCTTCGGGCCTTCTCTCTGGGCCGTCGCAAGGAGCTTCTGCCCGGAGTTTCGAGGGATAGGACGCAGAGAGATCTGCACATATGGTTCCAGGCTGCTACTTGCTGCAGGCAGCTGACGCGAACTCTAGAGCTGCAGTGGGCGGGGGGAGTGAGGCAGGAGGTGCGTGAGGGATGTAATGTTTTATTGTTCGTGCTGTCTGGAGGGACCTCCTGTGCCCGTGCACGGTCGAGACCTCGTCTCTTCACAGCTGGCGTTTGAACGAGGTGCTTGCTGGTCGCGAGGCCCGCTAATCTTCTCCTGGCGTCCAGCCTAAGGGTGCTGGTGACGCGCAGCCAGCCCTGGCACTCGGGCCGAGGGGTACCACTAATGCTTGGACGTCTTTCTTTGTGCTTCGGCCCCTGTCCAGGTGTAGCTTGGCCTCTCGGCCTCGTGTGCCTGCGAGGGGCAACTCAGCCTTGGGTCTCTGGGACGGGCCTCGTGTCGGCGCCCCATCACGCCTCACGTTAAAGTTCATCGATTGGAGTGGGAGGGCTGCACATGTGAAGGACGTCAGGTGTCATGAGTCAGTCTTTGATTTTTGTGCCGAGTTTCCACAAGTCGAAGCGAGAATTAAACACCTCATGGCCCATCAGCGGGCCCACTCGGTCTGCAGGACATGCTTACTCCCTGCACACCCACGGCTGCAGCCCCCCTGCGGAGCTCTTTCATGGACCCTTCCGATCCAATGCGATCCGATCCTCCTCCGCTTCCGCTTCCGCTTCCGCTTCCGACGACGACGACGACGGCGAAGGCGGCGGGGGCGACGACGACGACGACGACGACGACGACGACGACGACGACGACGACGACGACGACGACGACACCGAGGGCCGCGTCGCCTGGCTCGCTCACCTGAAGGTTCCCGGGAGGCCCCCGCGGGCCCCCCTATAGGTGCCCTGGAGGTCCTCGATGCCTCCGCGGGCCTCCGCGAGGCGCCCAGAGGTCCAGGAGGGCGCCAGGGATGCCCGCCGATGCGCAGGGGGGAGGGGCCTGGAAGCGCCAGTGCCCCAGCCGTCCGACGACGCGTTTGGCCTCTCCATCCGATCTTGCGGCTGGCCAATCCGCGACCCCGTAGCTCTCGATGCCCAGTCCCTGGGGGCAGCTCGGCGGCGAGCAAGGGGGGGAAGTGACAAGGGGCGGGCCTCCTCAGAAGGCTAAGGAAGTCCCCCTGGGCTTCTGAAAGTTTTCTAGGCCCTTCCCTAGGCCACATAAAACCTATCAGAGTTGAGAAGCCTTCCTCCTTTTCATTTCCCACCTTGCTCGCCGCCGAGCAGTGGCTTCGGCCTGGAAGCGCCCCCCAGAGACCGAAAGCTGCAGCAGACGCACAAGAGCCACGACTGCTTTGCTCCGAGCGATCCCCACCCGAGAACGCGATGCGGCATCGGCATCCCTGGGACTCGGCGGCCGCGGCATGAAGTCGTCGTACTTCGTGGACGCGGGGCTGGGCTCCAAGGGAGCACTGACACACACTGGGCCCGGTGGCCGCGGTGTGCCGGGTGCACGAGGCTGGTCGGGAGCCCTCTGGCACGGCCCAGCGGCTCTGGTACCCTGAAGCATCGATGCCTACCCCGCGCACCCTCCTGCCGATGCCGAGGCATCGCCGGCTCGATGTCTGGGCACCACCAGGTCGGTGCCCAGGCGTCGGCTGCGCCCAGCTACGTCCATGGACGCATCCCTCGGTGCAGGCGTGGGCATAGCCTTGCGGATGCCTGGGCATCCGAGGCATCGACACGGCCATGCCTAGGCATGCTACGATGACGCGCAGGCGTATGGGCGGGGGGGTCCAAGGTGATGGCTGGTAGCAGAGCGATCGGGCCGACCCAAGGAGCTCGTTTCTTCAACCCAGACAACCCGAACCTATCCCCCTCCTCCTCCTCCTCCTCCTCCTCCCTCCTCCTCCTCCTCCTCCTCCTCTCCTCCTCTCCTCCTCCTCCTCCTCCTCCTCCTCCTCCTCCTCCTCCTCCTCCTCCTCCTCCCCTCCTCCTCCTCCTCCCCCTCCTCCCCCTCCCCCCCCTCCTCCCCCTCCTCCTCCTCCTCCCCTCCTCCTCCTCCTCCTCCTCCTCCTCCTCCTCCTCCTCCTCCTCTCCTCCTCCTCGTCCTCGTCCTCGTCCTCCTCCTCCTCCTCCTCCTCCTTCTCCTATCGGGCGGGGAACTCCAAACAAACATATCGGCCCGAAGCCTGCAAGCTGCTTCCAAGAGGCCCCCCCGGGAAGCCTCCCACGAGATCCCAACGACCACCAAATGGGCCTCAGACCCACAGCCCAGGCACGGTGGCGGATGGGCCGAAGGCCATTCGACATCGGCCCAAAATAGGGAATCGAACTCTATACAACGACGCTTCTTCTAGCCCTGCATTCGGATTTGCACTGGAGAGCGGATCCTGGTGTCTACGGGACCCTGGTGTATACATGTTTCTCGTTGCTTGCCCGGGACATCGGGGAAAGAAGTCTATCCCACACCGCCCCACGCGTCGCCTTCGACCCCCAAGACGTCCTGGGAGTGAACAACAGCCCGCCACTGGCAATGTATATGTTCCAGTTTCCGAGGATGGGCCGAAGGCCATTCGATGTCGGCCCAAAACCTGTGGATGGCAGGGGGCCGCATCGCCCAGCTCGACCACTTGCACCTCCTCGACGGCACCGTGCTCTTCGGGCTCGGCGCCGCCGGCGCGCTCCTGGGGCCGCGCGCGCGCGCTGCGCCGTGCCGAGGGACGAACGAACGACGCCTCCGCCTTCTCGTTCGCGCCCTCCTCATCCCCCCCGCCTCGGGACCGCCCTTCTCAGCCCACTCCTCCCACTCCTCCTCCTCCTCCTCCTCCTCCTCCTCCTCCTCCTCCTCCTCCTCCTCCTCCTGCTCCTCCTCCTCCTCCTCCTCCTCCTCCTCCTAGTCCGCCAAAGCCATTTCGACCCCGAGTACACACACACACACACGTTGTTTTACCGTCCAGCGAAGCCCGGTGGCAAAGTCAGAGCAGGCAGACACAATCACACACACATTACACGGGGCACACGAGGGCGTTTCGAGCGTCGACGTCGAGAGGGCCTCGCGCTCGAGGGCCCTAAAAAAAGGCGGCACCCAAGTTCATCAGATACAATGCTGAGATCTGGCGCGCGCGAGAAAGCCAGGAGGTGTGTCCCCTTCTTCCCTTCTCTGCTCCACTCCCCCATCCTCTTCACCCCCATCCTCCGCCCCCTGGCGAGCAGCGACCGCCGATGCGGGGCCGCTGCAGCAGTACAGGATTCCACCCTCAAGGAAAACATACTCATCAGCTGCAGCGCCGGGATCTGTTCGTGCAACGGTGGCCGAGGCCCGCCTGGGAAGTAAGAGCCAAACGCCGTTAGCTACATTGAGGCTGTGGTCAGCTCGTCTTAGGTCGGGCGTGTCCTCCTGCAGTGGGATTTTGGACGAAAAATACAAAATTGTCAAAACAAACTCCCAAATGGTCAAACATAATCGGAAAATCCTCCCTATACTAATTTTTGACTATTTCTGAATATCCCTCCTGTAGAGGGACATGCCCGACTCAAAGCTGCATCGAGGCTGTGATCAGCTCGTGCGAGGAGGAAGGCAGTGGCAGCACGGACTGCAACTGCGAGGAGGCAGGCAGCGGCGCCAGTGGCACCCCAGTCGCCGCCAGAACGAGCCGGAATCAACCGCAAGTGGCTACGGACAGGAGCGGCTCGTGCGAGAAAGAAGGCAGTGGCAGCCCGGGCTGTTGGTGCGAGAAGGCAGGCGCTGGCAGCAGATCGAGCTACACGTCATCAGCTACAACGCTGCTGGGGCCAGCTCGTGCGAGAAGCCAGGCAGTGACAGCGTGGGCTGTCGGTGCGAGAAGGGAGCCAGTGGCAGCGGTGGCCGACAGTGCGAGAAGGCAGGCACTGGCAACACGAATGAGCCACACATTATCAGCTACAACGCTGCTGGGGCCAGCTCGTGCGAGAAGCTGGGCAGGGGCAGCGTGAACTGCTGGTGCGAGACAGCAGTCAGTGTCCGAAGTGGTTGCCAGTGCGAGAAGGCAGGCAGTCGCCACAGGAACGAGCTACACATCATCTGCTAGAATGCGTGAAGCGAGACACAGACCGACATCATCAGCTACTGCGCTGGGGGCCAACCGCGCTACAAAGGCGAGCCCGCGCCGGCCAACGTCACCAGCTACAGGGCCTGTACCAGTTCGCGTGGGTGCAGCGAGAACGCGCGAGCCAACGTCATCAGCTACAGGGCTCTGGGCCAGTTCGTGCAGGAGACGCCAAACCGAGGAGCAGTTCGCGCGCGAGGATAGGCGGTGGCAGCATGCTTCGTCAAGGCGAGAAGGGCAAGCAGTGGCAGAAGGCATTGGCATTGTGAGAAAAAGAAAAGCGAAGGCAACTGTAGAGCCTGAGCTCGCCAGCTACAGAACGAGATCAGGGCATGCGAGAATTTGACAGTGAAGCTGAAGACCAGCAGCAGCGGCACGTGCGATAAGCGCGAGCCGTGGCAGCAGCCCCTACTGCCACCCAGCGAGACGTGGAACGCGAAGTAAGAGCCCGAGGTCATTAGCTGCAGTAGCAATCCTGGAGCCCGAGGTCAGCAGCTACAGCGCTGGGAAGAGGGCGCGCGAGAAGGGCAGAGATCTAATCATCAGCTACCAGGCAAGGATCAGCTGGAGCAAAAAGCAGGGGCAAAGCATCATCAGCTACAATGCTGGGGTTCGCTCATGCGCGAAATGACTGAGGGTGCAAGGCTTGCAAGACACGCCATGGGATTGAGAGCTCTGCTCGGCACCCACCTCCAGGGGAGCTCTCGTGAAGCAGCCCCATGTCGCCAAGGATAGGCCTGGGGAGGGGTTGGCCTTTTCCCGTCGGCTCCGTCTACTTTGCAACGACGTGGACTTGATCTGGCCAGCTGCATCGCAACTGGATCCTCGTTCACCCCCCCCTCGGCCGTCCTCGTCCCCTCCCTCCTCCCACCTGGCCTGGGCCTGGCCTGCCGCTGCGCGGACCGTGCCCGCAGGCAGGGCGGGGAGGTCCTGGATGCGCCTCTTGGTCTCCTCCACCTGCAGGACCTTCCGGGGGGGGGTGCTGCTGCATGGACACGATCGAGGTCCGAAGATCGGGTTTCTGCAAAAGAGAAAAAAAGTAAGCACGTACTTCCGAAGGTCCACGCGGATGTCTTGGATCGGCGCTGGATCCCCCTGGCGGCACCTCCAGCGCCGCTCCTGTCGCACTCCGCGCTCCAGGGAGGGGGGTCCAGCGCAGATCCAAGAAATCCGCGCGGACCTCCGAACATTATGCCCATGCAGCTTTTTCTTCTTCAATATTAGATGTCTTTTGGCCCTTACTGGGCCTCCTCGTCGCCACGGCTGGAATCGCAGCGACGTTCGAGCCAAAATGCACCCCAGGAGAGGTCTGGGGATAGATTTTGACCCCCGAGCCCAAGCCTCCTCGAATCGCGAAAAGACCACGATGAAAAACTTGTTGCAACTGTCAGGCCTCCAGGGGCCCTGACTCAGCCCCGCGACTGAACAAAAAAGGATCGAGGTTGAAGACCAGCCCGAGGGAAGGGGTCGGGGCCTCTAAAGGTCAATGCCCTGAGCAAAAATCACGACGCCTGGGGTCTGCGGACGAAGGCATGATACAGGTACCGTCATCATGACTTCAAGTGAGCGAGGCGTTTCATGCTAGGATAACTTTACTGGTGGAATTGGTGCGTCTGATGCCGGGTCACGTGGCGATGGCGCAGATGGGCATGCGTGATGATGATGACGATGATGTTTGTGATTCGTATGGCAAGCGAACAACCAAGGAATCCGACCAGCCCTTTGGGCCAAGGTAGTCTAGCGATATCTTTCTTTCCTCTTCCAAACCGGTCTTCTCTTCGAGGAGGGGCCCCCTCCCCCTCCCCCCCTGAGGTTGTCGGGGATGTTTCGCGAAGTATCAGCAGGGTTTTTTGTTTGCCACAGGTGTGCATACATAATGCATGTTTATATAGGTATATATGTAAATCTACGTACTTATATATCTATACATGTGCATATATATACATACTAGAACCACGCGCGGGCTTCGCGCGTTTAGGTTCTAGCCAAGCCCATGGCGCTGTGATGACACGAAAGTCGGGGTTTGCGGGCGACTCGCTGTCGGAGAAGGGCTGCGACCGTCTTGGGCGGGTGATGGGATGATGGGATGTCGCAGGGGGAGGTACACGTGCCTTTGGCCCAAAAGGCACCGTCTAGAGTTGCCAAATCGTTGTCACGACACGCAAGTCTTGGCTTGCAAGTTCGCCGTGGAGATCGCTGAACAGCCTTGGGGCTTGGACTGGCTGTCTGATGAAATGTTGAGGCTGTTGTGTGCTGGTCTTCGGATGTCGTCAAGCGTTCTTGGCCTGTCTGGCCGAGCACGTGCGGGAGGGGCAGGAATGACAGAGGACGGGACAACAACTGCCTTGAAATAGAATGCACGCGCTGCCACGCGAGCTGGCGGAGCACGTTCAGAATGCCAGAGGCCTCAGGGTAAACTGCTTTGATAAATAATGCATCTGTCACGCTGGTGGCGGAGCACTTGCAGAAAAATTGAGGAAAGACGGGGAAGGAGGGAACGCAGCCTTGATTGATGCATGCGCTGTCACGCCAGCTGGCGGAGCACGTGCAGAAACTCGCACCGAGAGGGACTCAAGTTCGATGACTTTGCCTTCATTAATAAGAACTTTCGAGCCACCTCCAACCGTCCTTCGGCATTCTTGGAGCCTCTTGACGGGCGCATGCTGGAGATGCGGTTTGGGGCGTCTTTGGGTGCTGTTTTGGAACCCTCTTGGGGGCTTGCACGGTCATCTTGGGAATCTCGTGGAGCCGTTTTGGAGCCGGTTTTTGGGGCCTCTTGGGCTGCCTTCGGGCCCCTTTTTAGGGCAGCGTCGAGACCGTCCTGGGTCCATAATATGCCACCTTGGGCCGTCTTGGGCGGTCAGAGGCCAGGAAGGGCAAAAACACACACACACACACACACACACACACACACACACACACATTCTTCAAACATGTCACGACCATCGCTGTGCTTGGCTTGTGGATGCCACGACAATGGGCACCCTAACAGTCCTACCATTGAATTTAAATGTGCTTAACATGTCGGTAACATGTTTTTAACATGTAAACATGTTGTAAACATGTGGTTTACATGTTTAAAACATGTTTCCCACATGTTTTAGGCATCTGGAAATTATTTGGCAACACGCTTCCTCTCCATTGACCGTCCTCCACAATCTTGGACGGTCTTGGGGGTATACGCCACCGTGGCGAACATTTCTTTCTATCTGCCTTCGCCAATAGCGCAGCAGCGCGGAATAACACGAAGTATAACTACTCCGCTCGATAACGCATAGGGTTTGAGCGGAGTAGTTTCCAATCCGGTTATTCGGGTAACAGAGTTAGAAGCATTAAGCGGATCGGAAACTACTCCGCCGAATGGCCCAGTCATGATGTCATACTAGGCATCTTTAGAGGGATCGGAGATATCATCACCATCATGGCAAATTGAAGGAACGTTTGTCCCGGCTGTGTGTTAAGCGGTCTTGGAGGCCTCGTGGGCCGTCTGGAGGCCTCTTGGAGGCCTCTTGGAGGCCCTGGGGAGGGAGTAGCAACAAAGGGTGCGAGAGGGCGGCGAGGTGCCGGGCTTGTTGGCGAGGATCGAGGTCCGAAGCTGCTGTGGCTTCCAGGGCTCTCGTCGTCGCCGCGGCTGGACGCATCTCGAAGCGACGTTTTTTTTTGTTGTTCCGAGGAGGTGCAGGAAGAGGACGGGGAGGGAGATGAGGAGGCGGAAGCATCAATAGCAGTTAAAGCAACAGTTGGGCCGCCTTGAAGCCGTCTTTGCCGGCGTCTCGGGGATCTCTGTGGGCAGCCTTGAGCTCACACTACCCTGCGCGCTTGGGATCCTTGGTGTTTGGAACCCGTGGCATAATGAAACGCCTCCTCGGGCCATTTTGAGCCACTTCACTCCCTCTCGGGCCGTCTGGGGACCCATTTGAGGCGTCTTGAAGGCTTTGGCTGTCTTGGGCCTTGTCGGGGCCCTCTTGGAGGTGGAGCCCTCTTGGAGCTCTCTCGAGGCCATTTGGGACCCTCTTCTTGGGGCTGTCTCGGAGCGCGCTTGGGCCGTCTTAGGAGTCTCTTGGGCCATCGTGGGGCCCTCTTTGGGGGCTGCTTGGGGCCATCTTGGAGCGATTTCTGGGGCCTCGTGGGCAATCTTGGCCCGTCGGAAGCTTGAGAAAGCCAGAACACGGACAACCTGGAAACACCTTCGAACTAATTGATCTGTCCCTCTTGAAGTCATGCTGGGCCATCTTGGAACCCTCTTGGGCGATATTGGGCTCTCTTGGGTGATATTTGGGCCGTCTTGGAAACCTCTTGGACGTCTCTTGGGCCCTCTCATCGCCCCTCACCCCCTTCCTTGACGCGTTTTGGCGCTCCCCAACGGGTCCAGAAACGCTGTGTACAAAATCAGTGCTCCCATGGGTCCCTGGGACCCTCTACCCATATGTGTATAGATATACATATATAAATGCATGCATACCGACATACATACACTAATGCACACCTGTAGATACGTAGTAATATTTACACGTATAAATCTGTGTATGTATCGGAGGTGAGGGGGTGAGATCGAAGTGGAACGGAGTGCCCCCCTACCGGGACATCGGTTTCGGTTTCGTGCTCGTGCGTGCCGTGCGTGCCGGCGAGGCGAAGCTGCGTGGGCGGGCGAGAAATAAGTCTCCTGTAGCTGAGGTGCGGCTGGACCAAAAGTCTCCCTTCTGGCAACCGGTTCCCCGCGGTGTTCCGCCGGTGTCCCGCTCGGGGGCCGGTGGCGCGCGGAGTCCCGCCGATGTTCCGCCCGTGTCCCGTCGGTGCCCCGATGATGATGATGATGATGATGATGATGATGATAATGGTGTCACGATGATGATGATGATGATGATGATGACGATGGTGTCGATGATGATGGTGATGATGATGGTGCCCCGATGATGATGATGATGATGATGATGATGATCCTGACGATGATGATGATGATGATGGTGATGGTGGTGATGATGATGGTGCCCCGATGATGATCATACTACCCTCTGGATTAAAAAATTGTGACCGGCACTATGCGAGAGAGCGATCCCCGCGGGTTTCGCCGGTCGACTGGCCCTCGGGCCTCCACCATCGATGAACCCCGAGATGACTCCAAGGCAGGCCCGTAAACCGAATGACGGAACGGCTCCGCAGGGCGTGGAGCTCTGCAGCACAAAGTTATGGAAATCATCGCACACGCAATCTTTGTCTTCTGGTGGCATGGAAGGCAACCTGAAAGTGCTGTTTGAGGACGTCTTAAGCGAAACGACCACTCTCAGGCGGCATGAACATCGATCTGAAATTTTTTGTGAGGAAGTCCTAGGACAAATCGGCACTTTCAGACGGCATGGGAGAATTTCAGATCGCCCTGGAAGGCGACCTGAAACTTTTTTGAGGAAGTCCTAGGTGGAATGCCACTTACAGACGCCGGCCACATTTGGCCTTTATGATATTAAAGGGGGTGAGGTACGCGTCTGAAACTCCCAATTCGGCATCAAATTCAACATTGTCCTGGGCCCCATGGCCTAACGGGTGGCCAGCAGCGTCTCTCTCTTTCTCTCGAACCCCGCCGTCACAACTTTTTAATCCAGCGGGTTGTATAATTTGACGATGGTATTGATGATGATGACGGTGCCCCGATGATGATGGTGATGATGTTGGTGATCCTGCTGATGTTGATGATGATCATATGATTTGATGATGATGATGGTGCCTCAATGATGATGATGTTGGTGATCCTGGTGATGTTGATGATGACCATATGGTTTGATGATGATGATGAGGATGATGATGATGGTGCCCCGATGATGATGCAGTTGATGATGATAATGTTGATGATGATGGTTATGATGATGGTGTCCCGATGATGATGATAATGATGGCGATGATGACGATGACGGTGTCCCGATTATGATGATGTTGATGATGAGGGTGGTGATGAGGATGTTGATGATGGTGGCCCACTGATGGTGAGGATGATGCTGATGTTGATGATGATGATCGTGTCCCGATGATGACGATGATGATGGTGACGATGATGATGGTGTTCCGATGATGATGCTGTTGATGATGATGATGATGACGTTGCTAATGATGATCATGGTGGTGGTGTCCCGATGATGATGATGAGTATGTCGATGATGTTGTTCATGATCATGCAAATAAGCTGATGATGATGATGGTGGTGTTCCGACGATGAAGATGGTGTCCCGAAGATGATGAATATGATGTTGATGTTGATGATGATGACGATGATGTTGTCCCGATGATGATGATGATAGTGGTGATGATGATTTTGATGATGATGGTGATGAGGTGATGCTGATGGTGGTTCCCGATGATCCTGGTGATGATGGTGGTGATGATGACGTTGATGACGATGATGTTGAAGATGATGATGACGTTGAATGTGATATCGATTGTGATATCGATCGTGAGATCGACAGTTAGACCGAATGTGAGATCGATAGTGAGATCGAGTGAGATCGATAGTGAGATCGACTGTGAGATCGATAGTCAGATCGACTGCGAGATCGATCACATGAATTAGATCGAATGAAGTCGGTTGTGAGATCGAGTGAGATCGACCGAGCGAGACCGATAGTGAGATCGATAGTGAAATCGAAAGTGAGATCGATAGTGAGACCGATCTAGTGAGACGTTGGTTCCCCCCCCCCCCCGAACCTCCTTATCACCGGAAGGGTGGTCGTATAGGTAGACGTACGCATGCATGTATGGATGCACGTATATATGTATGCATGTACGCACGTATGGATTTATGCATATATATATGTATATATAGACATGTATGCAGTCATGCATGTCTGCATGTGTGCAAGCATGCATGTGAGCATGTATGCATGTATGCATGCATGCAGGTATGAATGTGTGCGTGTGCAGGCAGATGTATAGATATTGCCGTGTGCATGTAAGTGTGTATGCTTGTATGTATGCGTGCATGCATGCGTACACATGTGCACAAACATATACAAGTGTGCACGTTTCTATGCATGTGGATTTATGTAGGTGTGTATTATGTATGTGTGTGCATTTATGCATGTACACATTTGTGTATGCATGAATGCGTGTATGCATGTGTGTATGTGTGGAGGTTCTTATGCACGCATGTGTGGATGCATGCAGGCATGTATGTATGTATGTACGTATGTGCGTATGCATGAGTATATACGCCTGTAAAGATGTATGTATGCATGTACCAATGTAAACATGTATGTAAGTATGCGTGTACATATGTTGGCGTGTAGGTATGTGTGCAAGTGTGCATGCGTGTGTGCATGTATGTATGTAGGTAGTTCTGTCTGTATGGATGTGTATGTGTGTCGGAGGTGAGGGGGTGAGACCGAAGTGGAACGGAGAGCCCCACTACCTGGAAATCGGTTTCGGTTTCGTGCTCGTGCGTGCCGTGCGTGCCGGCGAGGCGAAGCTGCGTGGGCGGGCGAGAAGTGTCCCGCTTCTGGCTGAGGCGCGGCCAGACAAAATGTTTCCTGTCCGGAGGCCTGTGAGGCGCGGTGCCCCGCCGGTGTTTCGCCAGTGTCCCGTCGGTGTCCCGATGATGATGATGATGACGATGTTGATGATGATGATGATGATGATGATGATGATGGCCATGGTGGTGATGATGATGGTGTCCCGATGACGATGATGTTGATGATACTGAAGTTGCTGATAATGAAGATGGTCTCCCGATGATGATGTCGATGATCCTGATGATGTTGATGATGAGATGATAATGCCGATGACGATGATGATGATGGTGTCCCGATGGTGATGATGAAGATGAGGTTGATAATGATGTTGCTGATGATGATGATGGTGATGATGATCATTGTGTCACGATAATGATGATGATGACGATGGTGGTGTCCCGATGGAAATGATGATGATGATGTTGATGAAGGAGTGATGATGAGGTGATGAAGATGATTTTGATGATGGTGGCCCGATGATGATGCTGGTGATGATGGTGTCCCGATGAGGATGATGAGGATGATGATGATGATGGTGAGTAGGATGATGGTGACGATGACGATGGTGTCCCGATGATGTTGATGTTGATGGTGATGATGCTGCAGATGATGATGATGATGGTGTCCCGAAAATGATGAAGTTGGTGATGTTATCATGGTGGTGTTCCGATGATGACGTTGATGGTGTCCCGATGATGATGTTGATGATGATGGTGACGATGATGGTGCCATGACGATAATGATGATACTGGTGATGATGATGGCCATGGTGGTGATGATGGTGTCCCGATGATGATGATGATGTGGATGAAGATGTTGCTAATGATGATGGTGTCCCGATGAGGATGATGATGATGTTGATGCTCCTGGTGATGTTGATGATGATGAAATGATGAGATGATGATGATGCTGATGAAGATGATGATGATGTCCCGATGATGGTGATGATGAGATCGATGGTGATGCTGCTGACGATGATGATGGTGATGATGATGGTGTCCCGGTATTGATGATGTTCATGATGATGACGATATTGATGACGATGATGGTGTCCCGATGATGATGATGTTGATGGTGAGAATGCTGATGAGGTGATGATGATGAGTTTGATGATGGTGGCCCGGTGATGATCATGATGCTGATGTTGATAATGGTGATGGTGTTTCGATGATGATGATGGTGATGGTGATGATGGTGACGATGATGATGGTGTCCCGATGGTGATGATGTTGCTGATGATGATGTTGCTGATGATGATAATGGTGATGAGATGATGATGATGGTGGTGGTGTTCCGATGATGTTGATGATGTCCTGGTGATGATGATGTTGATGATGCTGATGGCCACGATGATGGTGTCCCGATGATGATGATGATGATGATGATGGTGATGTTGATGATGATGGTGATGACGTGATGATGAGGATGATGGTGTCCCGATGATGGTGATGATCACGATGATGATGACGTTGATGACGTTGATGACGATGATGTTGTGTGACCCCCTGACCTAATCGCCCGCTTCCTCAAGAACTGCACCACTGCGCCATCGGCTGCGCCAAAACTTCGAGGCCCGAAATGGGTACGGACGAAATGGGCACGATGCCCAACAACAAGTGTTGTCCAAAACCGACAGCGGCCGCTGATGGGCAGGCCGCCTCCTGCCTCCAATGGACAACGTCCGCGGGGGCAGGGAATGGCGTCGGTCTCTGTGTCCATTCTTTCCGCACCCATCTCGATCATCCAGAAGAAAGTTCTGCCAGCAGGGGCGGAGGGGGGCGCGGGGAACCAAAAGGTACAGACACCGCTCCGAGGGTGCACTCTGACCAGGATTTCGGAGCGAAGCCGGCGGTGGCGACGAGGGCCTCGCAGGATGCCCCAAAAAAGGGGGAAAAGAGGCGAGGGTACCCGTCGGTCAGAAGAAAAGGGTAGAAACATGACGTAGGAAGGCCCTGGAAGTAGATTGGGCTTCCGCCCGCCTCCTGAAGAGGAGGGGAGATGGAAAACCGTTCGATTCCTGAAATAGGAAGGCGACTAAAGCAGACTGGGATCTGGGAATCCAGAAGTTCGGACTTTCAACGACCGGCGAGTACAGTAGGAGCTCGACCACAAGAAACCTTCCAAATGAAACCCAACCCTGAGACCCCAGGAAGTCCATTGATTTTGAGTGTGGGAAAGTCACGCTTCCCATCGCAGCACCATCAAAATCAGAGAAAACCCAGGGCACCCTGGAGGCAAGCAGGGTGTCTCTTGGCAAGGCTTTCCACTGTGGCGATATCGGTACCATTCCCTCCTGGAAACGGGGTGCTAGTAAACGGAGTGGTAGCGAAGGGGCCTCTACGAGCGAATACAGGGTTGCAGGGCATTGCCTCGCACTAGTGCGTGATACATCGGGACGACAAAATCGTCAGCACGTCATCATGACTCTGGGCGGGTGGGATTACCTCGCACGTGGGCGCGGCAGATCCGCTTTAACGAAGGCACGAATGAAAACGCACCCTTAGCTGCCGCCTGGTCGGGCGTCTCCTCCTACAGGCGGGCTTTGGACGAAAAATAAAGAAGATTCAACACACATCCCAAACATATGCGCAAATTTAATCCAAAAATCCTCCCCGGACCATGCTCTCGACTGTTTTGGAATCTTCCTCCTGTGGAGAGGGACACGCCCGACCTTGCAGCCACAACCCCGCCCACAAACACCCCGTCTTCGGCGCCTCCTCCCTTCTCCTCCTCCTTCTCCTCCTCCTTCTCCTCCTCCTTCTCCCTTCCTCCTCCCTCCTCATCCTCCTCCTCCTCCTCCTCCTCCTCCTCCTCTTCCTCGTCCTCCCCCTCTTCTTTTTCTTCTTCTACTAAATATAATAGTTATTCCTCTTATTCTTCTCTTATTAGTATTATGATTAGTATTGTTTCTCTTCTCTTAGTGCTTTCTTTCTCTCATTCTTCTTTTCCTCATTCTTACTCGTCCTATCCTTCACCATCCCGCCCTCGAGCCGCGGGCGGCCTCGTCGCCGCCTCTCCTGCTGCCGTTGGCCGGCCCGCCGCCGCCGGCGCCGGCGGCGCCCGCGCGCCCCTCCCCTGCGGCCGCCGGGGCCGCCTCGCCCGGCTCCTGCCGCCGCTGCCGCCCGGCGGCCGCGGGAGCGGCGAGGAGGAGCGAGCGAGGAGGAGCGAGCGAGGAGGGGGAGCCGCGAGCGAGGAGGAGCGAGCGAGGAGCGAGGGAGGAGGAGGAGGAGGAGGAGGAGAAAACAGGAGGAGGAGGAGGAGGAGGAGAGGAGGAGGAGGAGGAGGAGGAGGAGGAGGAGGAGCAGCAGCAGCAGCAGCGAGGAGGAGGAGCAGCAAGGGGAAGGAGAGAGCGAGGAGGAGCAGCGAGGAGGAAGGAGGCCTTCTGCAGCAGAAGGCCTCCTCCTCCTCGCTGCTCCTCCTCCTCACCCTCCTCCTCCTCCGCCTATTTCCCTCCTTCCTCCCTCGTTTTCCTTTTGCTTTGTTCTGCTCCCTCTTCCTCCTCCTCCTCCTCCTCATCCACCTCCTCGGCCTTCTGAGCACCGAGGAGGAAGAGGAAGAAGAAGAGGACCCGAGCTTCGAGGTGCGAGGATCTACCGCCTTTGAGGTTCAGGGGCTTCGGACCTCCTTGAGCTTTGTGTTTCAGGAAGGCCTATCGGGACGGCACAACCACCAGCACAGCCGCCAGCAAAACCAACAACGTGACCCCCAGCGCGGGCCGCAGCACAACCGCCTGCGCTATGGACATAACGACATTATCAATATCTTGATGTTAAACTTGGTTTTGCCATGGGACCCGCGCGATGATTACCTGGCGTGGACAAAAAAAACAATACATTTCAAACATATGGTTTTAGAATCGGTCCGC
Organism: Prorocentrum cordatum; assembly: GCA_963575745.1. NCBI lineage: Eukaryota > Dinophyceae > Prorocentrales > Prorocentraceae > Prorocentrum > Prorocentrum cordatum. The sequence continues at coordinate 235,739 of CAUYUJ010015517.1, forward strand.
GAGGCGGGGGGCCAGGCGTGCCGACCTAGTTGTTTCGAACTCCCTGTATTGCAAAATGTGAAAAAAAATATGTGCGCGGCGCCGTGGCGAGAACCACCTTCTGAAAAGGAACCGCCCTCCATCCGCAAAGCTGCAGCAAACTTCAAAAACGAATGTGCGCGGCTCCACGGCGAAAACCACATTGTGAAAAATAACCGCCCTCCATCCGTGACACTGTTGCAAACTTCCAAGACGAATATGCGTGGCTCCACGGCGAGAACCACAGTGTGAAACGCACTCTCCCCCCATCCGCGAAACTGTTGCAGCAAACTTTGAAGACGGATGTGCGCGGGCGCCGAGGCGAGAACCACACGCTGGAAAGGAACCGCCCTCCCTCCGCAGACCTGGTGCAGACCTCGAAGACGACTGTGCGCGGCGCTGCGGCGACAGCCACACTGCGAAACAAAGGAGCCACCGTCCAGGCGGAAAGCTGCTGCAAAGTCTGACGACGAGCGCGCGCGCGGCGCCACAGCGCGAGCCACCCATCAGCAACGAACCGCCCTCAGTCTGTGAAACGGCTGCAATTTTCGAACTTGATGCTCACACGTGGCGAGGAAGGCCCGTGCGGAAAGCCTGGCCCGCCCTGCCAGCACGTCTGGGGGGTGCGGCAGGGAGGAGTCATTGACAATAAGGGGGATGGGCAAGGAATGGGGGTGAGGAGAGTCGCAGTGTAGCGCCGATGCCCTTGACGGTAGGCATTGCCCTGTCGATGTCAAATGGGGTTCATGGACCTTCTCATCCTAGAAGTGGGTGCTCGTGGAGGTTGGGTGCGCGCACCTTGTGAAAGCAGCACCAGGAGGAGGGAGGACGAGAATCGAGTGAGGAAGGCGGAGAAGGAAGGAGGACGATGAAGGGTGGAGAAAGGCAGGAAGGACGAGGATAGAGGGAAAATCAGACAGGGGGAGGACGAGGAGGAGGGAGGAGGAGGCAGAAGGGGGGAGGGGAGGGAGGGGGAGGCGGGAGGAGCGCGGGAGCAGGACGGAGGAGGGCGGGCCTTGGGGTCGAGGGCCTCGTCGCCGCCCCCCCCCTTGCTACCGTCGGCGGGCTCGTCGTCGTCGTCGTCGTCGTCGTCGTCGTCGTCGTCGTCGTCGTCGTCGTCGTCGTGTTCGTCGTCGTCGTGTTCGTCGTCGTCGTCGTCGTCGGCGGCGGCGGCGGCGGCGGCGGAGCGCCCGTCCTCCGCTGCGGCCTCGGCCGCCGCGTCCTCCCCGTGCCGCGGCCGCCGGGCGGCCTCCTGAGCGGCGGGGGGGCGGGCCGAGGATGGAGCTGTTGAAGGGGCCCTGGGACACACAAATCAATACACACAAATGACAATATTCCCAATATTTTCCCATACTGTCTGGGTTTTTGTCTTCCCCCACTTCCCATACTTTCCCACATGTTCTGGGGAATCGCCGATGAATTGTGTCTGTGGGTTTCTTTCCCTCCTGAGCCGTGAGGGTCGAGGAGCGGCCGACGCTCGAAGATCGAGGATGGAGCTTCGAGGATCGTGGAGGGTCGAGCTTCGAGGATCGTGGAGGCTCGTTGCGTGACTCGTCGGCCAGCTCGGGCTACAGAGGAGAGTATCGGACTTCGACGGTCGAGCACAGAGGATCGAGCTTCCAAGATCGCAGTCAAACTTCGAGAAACGTTGTGGACATTTCACCCTTGAAACTAACTTTTGCTGGTCCCCCACAGGTGCATACTTGATTATTTCACCACCAGTGCATATTCCACTATTTCGAGTGAAGTGTCCCCGTTGGTGTTGTTGTTGATGCTGTCGCTGTAGCTTCTGCTCGTGTTGTCGTTGTTGCTGTTGCTGACGCTGTTGTTGATGTTGTTGTTGGTGGTGTTGTTGTTGCTGCTGCTGTTGTTATGTCTGGTGTTGTCATTGTTGTTGGTGTTGGCGTTGCTGTTGTTGTTATTATTGCTGATGTTGTTGTTGTTGTGGTTGTTCTTGTTGTTGTTGTGTTTGTGATTGTGTTTGTTGTTGGACTTTCCATAATGGAGAAATAATGTTGATCCCCCCCCCTCCGGTGACCATTGTGCTGCTTTCAGTTGCAGTGCTTCCCCCAGGGATCGCACCCTGCTTTTTTTAAAACCAAGGGCAACCGCTCGGCTCAAACTGTGTTGTTGGTCCCCGAATTACAACAACAACAACAACAACAACAACAACAACAACAACAACAACAACAACAATAACGGTTCCCGCCTGAGATTTCCTCACAAGTTAGCCAGGACCCCCGCTCTCGCCTGAGACTTCCTTGCGTTTTACTCAGGAATCGTGCTCTCGCTTGGGACTTCCTTCGAATTTCTTCGGGGATCGCTCTCTCGGCTCTCTGGAGTCGCGCTCTCGCTTGAGACCTGCTTGCAATTTACTCAAGAATCGTGCTCTTGCGTTGGAATTTCCCGCGGTTTACTCACGCGCCGTGCTCCCGACACTCAGGCGCCAACGAGTCGCGCTCACGCTGGGGACTCCCTCGCAGTTTACTCAGGAATCAAAATCTCGCTGCCCTTCGTGGCCCCTTTCGCTGCCCTTCGTGGACCCGTTGCAGCCCTTCGTGGCCTCCTCGCTGCCCTCTGTGGCCCCATTGCAGCCCTTCGCGGCCCCCTCGCTGCCCGTCGTGGCCCCGTTGCAGCCCCTCGTGGCCCCCTCGCTGACCTTCGCGGCCCCGTTGCAACCATTCGTGGCCCCCTCGCTGCCCTTCGAGGCCCCGTTGCAATCCTTCGTGGCCCATTCGCTGCCCTTCGAGGCCCCGTTGCAGCCCCTCGTGGCCACCTCGCTGCCCTTCGCGGCCCCGTTGCAGCCATTCGTTGCCCCCTCGCTGCCCTTTGCGCCCCCGTTGCAGCCCTTCGTGGCCCCCTCGCTGCCCTTCGTGTCCCCGTTGCAACCTTTCGTGACCCCCTCGCTGCCCTTCGTGTCCCCGTTGCAACCCTTCGCGGCCCCCTCGCTGCCCTTCATGGCCCCATATACGCACGCCATTCGTGGCCTCCGCTCGTTCGCGCCCGTCGTGGCCCCATATGCGTGCTCTTCGTGGCCCCGCCGTCGCCCTTCGTGGCCCCCTCGCTGCCCTACGTGGCCCCGTTGCTGCCCTCAGTGACTACGCGCTTGCCCACTGCGGCCCAATATACGCATGCCCTTTCGTGGCCCCCGCGCGTTCGCGCCCGTACCCTCAGTGGCACCGTCGACGCCCCGTGGCCCCGCATTATCTGCCCTTCACGGCCCCCGCTCGTTCGCGCCCTTCGTGGCCCCATGCGCATGCCCTTTGTGGCACCGCTGTCGCCCTTCGTGACCCCCTTCCTGCCCTTCGTGGCCCCGCTGTCGCTCTCGCTCTCGCTCTCGCTTTCACTCGTCGTCGTCGTCGTCGTCGTCGTCGTCGAAGTCGCCGTCGTCGTCATCGTCTGCGTCGTCGTCGTGGCCGGTCCCCTGTCCGCCCCTCTTGGGGTCGGGCTGCAGCCGGTCAGCGCTGCCGCTGGCCAGGCCGACGGTCCGCGGCCGCCCCGCCGCTTGCTGGGGCCTGGCCTGCAAGGAAGAAAAATACCCCCCCCAAAAAGGGGCACGTTCGAAGACGAAGGGGGCGGGTATCGCGGGTTGGGGAAATACACGTCGAATGACACTAAAGCAGATAAGAACGACCAGTCTCAAAATGATTGTGGTTGTGGTTGTAGTTGTTGTTGTTGTTGTTGTTGCTGCGGTTGTTGTTGTTGTTGTTGTTGTTGTTGGTGTTGTTGGTGTTGTTGTTGTTCGCCCAGCTTGGGCCTCCCAGGGATCATTCGAGGATCTAGGATCGAACTTCGTGAATCGAACCAGGATCGAACCTCGAGGATGGTGGCGTTTGATGGTTTCTCGCACAGCTTGGGCCTCGAAGCAAGACCTCGTGGAGCGATCTTCGAAGACCGAGGATCGAACTTCGAGGATCGGTCCTCGAGGCGCGAGGACCCAACTTCGAGCATCGAGGGCCAAACTTCGAGTATCGTGGTGGTTGATTCTCTGCCGACACATGGGCTCCGAGAAGGCACCCTCATCGCCACGGCTTGGGCGTGGACTGGCCTGAGGGCGGGCATGTCCTCCTACAGGCGGATGCTGCAAGAAAAAACGGTGATAAGAACCGACGCATGCTAGAGAATACCCAGAGGAGCACGGAACGTGATCCCCAGACTGTCATTGGACTCTTCTGGAGCACTCCTCCTGTAGAGGGCCACGCCACAGCTAGAGTCGACTCCATGCTTCTGCGTAACATATTCGAGCCGGATCGAGCTGTGATGGCCCCGGTGCCCGAGACGGGGCGGCGAAAGAGCCCGTTGTGGAATGATTACTGGCAAGGCCCAGGAGGAGGGACCAGGAGGAGGGGGAGGGGGAGGAGGGGGGGGGAGGAGGGGGGGGAGGAGGATGAGGATGAGGAGGAGGAGGAGGAGGAGGAGGAGGAGCACGGCCGGGCGCAGACTGGGTCTGGCAACCACTGGGGCGGCTCCTCGCTGCGGCTCCGCCTTCGCTGGCCCGGGGCCCGAGACCTGGCCCCAGATGCAGGTCGGGCATGCGGCATGTCCCCCCCCACAGGCGGATCTGGCGCGAAGAGCCGAAAATGCCCCCAAAAATGCTCCCAAACTCTTAAGAATAGTCGAACAATCGTCCCCTGATTATCTTTTTAAACTTATCTGTGAACTTTCCTCCTGTAGAGGGACAAGCCCGCCTTCACCCCAGGGGCCGACATCGAGGAACATCGCGGGGAGCGAGAAAAGCAGGTCGTCGGATATCTGCGTCTCCCTTGGCTTCATCGGGCCCTCGCTGAGGCTTCTGGCGGCCGCTCGGGGCGATTTGACGGCGCTCCTGGAAGGCTCTCGGCGCGGCGCAGCCGCGTCGAGAGGCATCCCGAGGCTGAGCGGCTCCCTGGAACCGACGACCACTTGAGAAGACCCACGAGGCTCAGGTCGGGCATATCCCCCAAAGGGTTTGTTAAGGACAAAGTTAAAATAGCAGATGAAATGCCCCAAACATATTCAAAACTGATCAAGAAATCGTCCCCATATGGTATCCATACTACTTTTGAACTTTCCACCTGTAGAGGGAGAGACCCGACTTAACACGAGGCGCACATCGTGGGATCGACTGAACGCAGCAGGGACCCTACGGGCAAGCGAGAGGCAGTTTTCGCGCGCAGCTTCAGGGGGGCCGCGGAGGGAGGCGAGATCCGCGCAGTCCCAGCGCGCCAGCCAGTGCTTGCGGGACCCCCTGTGGGCCAGCGCCAAAGGTCACTCCGGCGAATGGTCACTTTTTCCATACAGGTTAGGTCGGGCATGTCCCCCTACAGGCCGATTTTGGGCGAAAAACTAAAAATACTCACAAACATATCCAACAATATTTCAAACATGCTAGAAAAATCGTCCCCATACTACTTGCTGGCTATGTTTTTGAACATTCCTCCTGCAGAGGAACAGGCCCGACTAAAGCATAGGTCCTGAGGGAAGCGGGTCCTGGACCCTTGGGCCTGCCCCCGAGACGAGTGCTGCATCCCGTGTCGCTCTCTGACAGCCCCCCGGGCCCAGGGACGGGCCTGAGGGCCGGAAAACGGCCCCCCCAAACCCAGGACCCGCTTCTCTCAGGACCCGCTTCCTTCATGGCGACTCTTTCGCGCAGGGGCATCGATAGGGGGGGACTGGCACAAGGGGGGGGGGACATCGACCTGGAATCGGCGGTACATCCATGATAGATCGGCGATGGGCCCCCGATGGTGAGTCCGCACGTTGTTCCTGTGCGGGGAGGGCTATCGGGCCCCTCTCGGCGATGACTGGACGATTGAGGCTCGATGCATCCCCCCCTTGTGCCTATCCCCCCCATCGTCTGGGCAGGGACCCACCGTCCCGGCACTCCTATATGCCTACCACTACATGTTCCTAACCCCCAAACATGTTCGAACAACAACAGCAGCAAAAACAAGAGTGTTCGCAGAACGTGGAGCCGATGTGCTGAAACAAGACAGCCCCAGCCAGAAACGTTCGAAACAGCATGTCGTGCAAACCAAAAGCAAAGGGCTCTTAGAGAAGCCTCTTCGGTGGGCCCACTGGGCAAGCCAGGACGCCCCGCCACTGCCTGCACCGCTGCCCCTGACGCTGGGGGACCTGGGCTTAGGTCGGGCCTGTCCCCGTACAGGGGGGCATTAGGCGAGAAGTGAAACATTGCCAAAAAATGCCCCCAAATGGTTCCAGAATGATCAAAAAAAAAACGCCTCCAGACTATTTGTTCAATCTCTTTGGAAATTCCTCCTGCAGAGGGACAAGCCCGACTTTTGAGCAGGGGCCGACCGTCCCGGCATTCCTATAGTCCTACCACGAAATGCTCTCAGAGCCCTACAATGTTCTGAGAACATAAACAATGTTCTTAGAACAGAAACCAGATGTGCTAAAACGAGACAATCTCAACCAATAGCGTTCCAAGAACATTTCGTGGAAACCGAAAAAGGGTCTTAGAACACTGTTCGGTAGGGCTATATCGGGGATGGACAGACCCCCCTTTAATAAAACGTGGTTTAGTGAAACCGACCTGAGGCCCAAATCTGGCGGGCGCAAGCCTCGAAAACAACGGCCACGGCGCCCTCTCGAGAACCGAAAACGGACAATTCACTAATCGACGTGTGACTGTTGGGGGTTCTGTCCACCCCCGACAAAAGGGTCTTAGAACATTGTTTGGTAAGGCTATAGGCGAGCCAGGACGCTTCGCCACTGCTTGAGACTTCCACCCGGGGCCGCAGCCCGCGCTTGCAGAAACTGACCTGAATAAACAACCTTATCACTGAGCTGTCTGACGCGTTCGTCCGAGAAAGTTCTGACGGCGCTTTCGCAATCCGACGCCGTGGTCGAGGGCCCAGAGATGGGCTGGACCACTTCTAAAAAAACACAAAGCTCGCCTGCCTCCTCCGTGGCCGGCGCAGGCCGGCGACTCTCCTGCGCCCCTCCGCCGGCCTGCGCCGGCGCCGCGGCCTCGGCGGCCGGGGCCGCCGCGCCCCGCGGCGCGGCCGCGGCGGCGGGGCGGAAGACCTCGTCGCGCCTGGGGGGCGGGGGGAGGGGGAGGGGGAGGAGGAGGAGAAGGAGGAGGAGGAGGAGGAGGAGGAGGAGGAGCAGGAGGAGGAGGAGGAGGAGGAGGGCCGCGGAGGCGGCGGAGGCGGCGGGCCGACGGGCAGCCCGCAGCACGAGGACGCACGGTGAGGAGGGGGCCCTGGGACACACAAAGGAGTACACACACAAAAAGCAGGATGCCCCTCTGTTTCCTCTCTTTGTTTGGTGTGTGTCTTCCCCCCCACGTCCGATGTCTTCCCATCTTTTCTGGGGGATCGGCGATTTATTGTGTCTGTGTCTCTTTTCCCCTCCTGAAGTAAGGAGGCAAGGGCCTCGGAAGGCCATGTCGGCACTTGGCGAGCGGGGCGCGGCCAGCGGAAGCGGCCAAGGAGGGGCCGAGGAGGCAAGGATGCAGGGGTGCCTTTGGGCCCATCCTCACTATGCGGGTTGACTGCACGGCGGATTAGTGGCCGCCCAGGGATCCGACGCCCTGGAAAAATTGACGCGGCGGGCTTTGGGCCATTTTCGGCCTCCGGGGGCCCTCGCCGGGCCTCGGGGCCGTGACAAAAAAAAACTCAGGACGCAAAAACCAGCCCTATTGGGAAGTGGTCCAGACCTCTGGGGCCCACGCATCGGAAAAAGTGGAGCGGCCCGGTGTCTGGGTCTAGACAAGCGCGTCCCACTGCTCGCAAAACAGCTACTCGCAAATGGCCTGGATTCGCCGCGGGGGATTTACGACCCATTACACCGAGGCGAACACTGTGTTTTCTTTTCCCCAACGCTTGCAAACAAACTCTTGACGAGTAGTGGAACGCGCCTGGTGGGGCTCGGGCACCCCTGGGGGCCTCTTGCGGGCCTCTTGGCGGTCTCGGGGGAGACCTTGGCACCATTTGCACCTACTCGCAAGTTCGCGTCATTCTGCCACGGCGTTAGATGTCAGGGGACCCACGGTCCCATCGCACCCTCATCTCCCCGGGTCATCGTCTGCCCTCCTCCTCCTCCTCCTCCTCCTCCTCCTCTTCTTCCTCTTCTTTTTCCTCCTCCTCCTCCTCGTCCTCCTCCTCCGCCTCCTATTGCTCCCTCCTCCTCCGACTGCTATTCCTCCCTCCTCCTCCCTCCCTCTCCTCCTCCACCTCCTCCTCCTCTTCCGCCTCCTCATCTACGGCGCTGGATGCCAGGGGAGCCCCCATCCCATCGCATCCTAATCTCCCCAGCTCCTCTTCCTCCCGCCTCCTCCTCCTGTTCTTCTTCTTCTTCCTCCTCCTCCTCCTCCTCCTCCTCCTCCGTCTCCTATTCCTCCCTCCTCCTCCTCCGTCTCCTATTCCTCCCTCCTCCTCCGTCTCTTATTCCTCCCTCCTCCTCCTCCTCCTCCTCCTCCTCCTCCTCCTCCTCCACGACGCTGGATGTCGGGCGAGCCCCGATCCCACCGCACCCTCATCTCCCAGGCTCCTCGTCCTCCCCCTGGCCTGCTCTCCTCTCCCTCCTCGGCCTCGTCTCTCTTCTCTCCTGCGCCGCCTCCCCTCGCCGCGCATCCTCCCTCCCTCCGCGAGCCCCCTCCTCCTCCTCCTCCTCCTCCTCCTCCTCCTCCTCCTCCTCCTCCGTAGCCATTTTGGCTCAAGATGGGTTGCTCGGGGGGCTTTCAGCCTCCGTGCTTCACTGGATCGCACTACCGTGCGCAGGCAAGAGTGTGTGCACTCTGGCAGTCGGGCGGCCTCCTTCCAAACTCACGCGCGCCATGGCGGGGAGCGGCGGCGTGGGTGCTGGGCGTGGGGGAGGCGGCCGCGCGGCGTGGCCTGCGAAGTGGAAGTGCTCGGTGTGCGACTACTACAACTTCGCCGAGAGGGCGTGCTGTCGCAAGGGGTGCCAAGCTGCGGGGTGGCCAGCGCCGCGGCAGCTGGGCGCCTTTCCTCCGCTGCGGGGGTGGCCTGCAGGCGGCGGCGGTGGTGGTGCTCCTGGCGGCGCTGGCGGCGGGCGCGGCGGGCGTGGGGCAGGCGGCGGCAAGCCTCCCACACGTGCCCCGTGGTGGCGAGGCGGAGAAGGTGGCGGCCGTGACGCTGGTGGCGCCGTGGAGCTCAGCGAGGAGCAGCGCAGTGGCTTCGTGTGCATGGCAGAGGCCGACTTCGCCCTCACCGCCGCGCTCCTGGCCCCGAAGGTCCGCGAGCAGCTTCTGCAGGCACGGAGGCTGCGTGAGGGCGGACTGGGGGCCGAGCTGTCCAAGGACAAGACGGTCAAGGCGGCCCAGGTGCAGGCGGACGCCAAGGTCTTGCAGGTCAAGAAGTTGGAGGGCCAGCTGGAGCAGGCAAAGGCCAAGGCGGTGGCGGCCATCAACGAATCGGCCAGCCTCGCGGACAAGTTGGTGCTGCTGCGGAAGGAGTGCGACGAGGCGGCGGCCAAGGCACGCGAGGCGCTGGCGGCTCAGCGCACCAGGGTGGCGGCCGGGGAGGCTGAGGCGGCGGCAGCAGCCGCCGAGCCGAGAGCAGCACCAGCCGCCTCCCTGGAGTCGATACAGGAGGCGATCGGCGGCTTGTCGAGGGACGAGATCGCGAAGCTCGGGAAGGTGCTTGCGGAGCTCAGCGGCATGCCAGGCGCCGCCGCCGCAGCGTGGGCGCCTCCCCGTGCGCCTGTGGCAGCGGCGGGCCCTGTGCCCTCGGCGGTGCCAGCAGCAGCGCAGCAGGTGGACGCTCCCAAGGAGGAGGGGCCTGGCGTGTCGCAGGCGGCGCAGCAAGCGTGGCAGGACATCACGTGCGGGATTGAGGACCCCGCCAAGAGGGAACCAGCGGAGCAGTTGCTGGGCGACGCCAAGAAGATGCGGACGGAGGTCAAGCAGATGGAGGAGGAGTCCTAGCAAGAAGTGTGGGCTCTGGAGGATCTGCACGGTCAACGTCAATGCGTTCAGCAACCTGGGAAAGTGCATGGCGGTGAGTGAGGTGCAGGACTGCGACGCCATACTAGTCCAGGAGACGAGGCTCCTGGAGGGAAGGAGCAGTGATGCGGAGGCGCAGCTCCGCAGCCAAGGGTGGCGGGCGAGAGGCACGCCTGCAGTGCCGTCAGCGGCAGGAGGCCTCAGCACAGGAGGCCTCCCCACCATGGTGAGGAGGAGCCATGGCATGGCGGAGGTGCAGGACCAGCAGGCAGCGGTGCTGGTGGCAGGGCGAGTGCACCTGTGTTGGGTGTCAGGCGTGCTGAGCAGCGGCTTCTTGCTCGCCAACCTCTACCTGGAGGCGGGGGTCGGCCTCAACGATGGCAACGTGGCCAGCCTCAGGAGGCTGGCAAGGAGGTTGAGGCAGTGCCGCAGGGACTTCGTGGTGGGCGGCGGTTGGAACCTCACGGAGGAAGAGTTGCAGGCAGGCGGGGTGCCCGACATGTTCGACGGCAAGGTGGTCAGGCCCGCCTCGCCCACGTGTGCAGCGTCGGGGAGGACCATCGACTTCTTCCTGGTGTCCAGGGGGCTGGCTGCGCTGGGTGTGCGGGTGGTGGAGGCCTCGCCAGTGTACCCGCACTCGGCGGTGATCCTCGAGATCCGCAGGCAGCAAGAGGAGGAGCGCTTCAGGCTGGTCCAGAAGCCGCGGACCTTTCCTGAGGTTCGGCCGCAAGGGTGTTGTGAGAGAGACCACGGCAGCAGCTGGAGGCAAGCCAGGATGAGGGTGCAGGAGCAGCTCGCGTCGGTGCTGAGGTTCGAGGGTGAGGCCGCAGCGAGGAGCACCCCACGTGCTGGGGAGGAGGCCCCTCAGCCCAGCAGCAGTGGTGGCGCAGCAGGTCAGCGCACAGCTAGAGCTGGCCAGGATATTCCCAGGCCAGTGAGGGGCAAGGGAGCTGAAGGGGTGTCTGCGGCGGAGAGATGGGGACCACTAAGCAGCGTGCTCCCGATCGCACCTGCGCCGCCGTCCTGCGTGACGGACGTGAATCTGATGAGGTGCTGCGTCCAGCATGGCGAGGAGTGGCAGAGCATCCTCGACAGCTGCGGGCTACGGCGAGAAGTTGGCGCGGAAGGGCTCGGCGCTGCACCAGGCGTTGAGGACCAGCCAGCGCACCTCGGGGCCCTGGCGCCAGGAGCGCAGGGCACCGACGCAGCGGAGAGAGGGGGCAGCAGCGCCGCGGGCAGCGCTGTGCAGGAGGCGCAGGCGGACATCCCTCCCCATGCTGGGACTGGCAGTGCACCTCCGAGCCAGGCACCGTACGGAATCGCGGGTTGTCCCTTTCAGGTTGATGCGGCTGAAGGAGTGCACGTGAGGCCCCCCAGCCTCTGGGTCGAGAAGAGGCAGGCAGCCTCTGCCGCTGAAGAGGAGGCCCCTCAGCCCAGCAGCAGCGGTGGCGCAGCAGGTCAGCGCGCAGCTGGAGCAGGCCAGGAGCTTCCCAGCCCAGCGAGGGGCAAGGAAGCTGAGGAGGTGCCTACGGCGGAGAGATGGGGACCCCTAGGCAGAGTGCTCCCGATCGCACCTGCGCCGCCATCCTGCGTGACGGACGAGAAGCTGATGAGGTGCCGCGCCCAGCATGGCGTGGAGTGGCAGAGCATCCTCGACAGCTGCGGGCTACGGCAGGAAGCTGGCGATGAAGGGTACGGCGCAGCGCCACGCGGCGAGGTCCAGCCAGCGCACCTCGGAGCTCAGGCGCCAGGAGCGCATGACGCCGACGCAGCGGAGAGAGGGGGCAGCAGCGCCGCGGGCAGCGCTGCGCAGGAGGAGCAGGCGGACAGTCCTCCCCATGCTGGGACTGGCAGTGCACATCCGAGCCAGGCACCGTACGGAAACGCGGGTAGTCCCTTTCAGGTTGAAGCGGCTGAAGGAGTGCACGTGAGGCCCCCCAGCCTCTGGGTCGAGAAGAGGCAGGCAGCCTCTTCGGCGGGGCAAGCCCAGCGCCTGCAGCAGGACGGGCAGGCCCAGGGCGCGGCGGCGGAGGGGGCTAAGGGAGCCCTCACAGCCGCCTTCGCCACCTTCCTGGAGTGCGCGGAGGACGAGTGGGTCGACGTATACCAGCTGGAGGAGCAGAGGGCCAGGTACGCTGGCAGAGCGGACGGCTTCTCCACCAAGCTGGTCAAGCGCAGCGGGGTGCAGGGCCCCAGGTCGCCGAGGCTTACGCCAGAGGCAGCGTGGATGGCCAGGGTGGCCAACGCGCTGGGAGCCAGCTGAAAGCGCCCAGGGCCAGGGTCGACGCGATCTGTTACTTGCCCCAGCTGGTGGCGGCGGTCCCGAAGAGAGTCAGGAAGCTGCAGCAGGACGAGGAGGCCCGCCCAGGAGAGGGAGGCGGCACCTCCTGCAGCACGGAGGCTGGGCGCTGGCTGAGGATGTTGCAGCATGGAGGCCTGGCGTGCTGGCACCCCCTCCTACTCGAGAGGCTGGCCGACCGCGCGAAGCAGCGCGCCAGTCACCTCGCCAAGCGCGACGTCGACGAGAGGGGCAGGCAGTTCGACGAGTGGGTTGGCAAGCAGCTCACAGGAGGAGCGGCAGGGCTCCACGCGGTCACGCGAGTGGCGGTGGGCTGGCAGGGCAGCGACTGCAGCATCGGTGCTGGACCCAGCAGCCTGAGCAAGGAGCTGGACGACCTCGAGAAGGAGTGGAGCAAGATCTGGAAGGTGCAGTGCAGCCACGCCGAGCTGGAGTGGCCGTCCGATCTCGGTGAGCGCCCCCCCAGGCCCAGCTGCGAGGTGATGCGGGCAGTCCTGAGGTCCTTCAGGAAGGGCACGGCCACGGGATTCGAGGCGATCAAGCCGAGACAGCTGCTGGAGCTCAGCGACGAGGGGATAGAGACTCTCATCGACATCGTGGTGGCGGTCGAGCAGGCTGCGGAGTGGCCGCAGATCCAGAGCAAGATCGTGTTCTTGGCCAAGAGGCTGGGCGGCGTGCGCCCCGTGGCCATTGTGCACGTCCTCGCTAGGGTGCAGACGAGGCTACGCAAGCCCCTGGCTGAGGAGTGGGAGCGCAAGAATGATCGGCCCTTCTTCTGGGCGGCGCGCGGCAGAGGCTGCGAGAGGGCGGTCTGGCAGCAGGCCGTGGAGTGCGAGTGGGCGACAGCGAAGGGGCGCGAAGCTGGCGATGCATCCAGCTGGGTCGCGGCCCTCATCCTCCTGGACCTACTCAAGGCGTACGAGCAGGTGCAGCATGGGCGCCTCATCCAGGCCGCCCAGCGGACGGGCTTCCCGCTCTGGCAGCTCAGGCTGCAGGTGAGCTTGTACCGTGCGCCCAGGTGGCTGGCGCGGGACGAAGCCGTCAGCAACGCCATCAGCACCGAGCAGGCGGTGCTGCCTGGAGACGGGCTGGCGACGCTCATGCTCAAGATGCTGCTGCTTGAGCCGCTGGACAAGCTTCAGGAGCTGGTTCCCACGCTGGCGATTTCGGTGGTCGTGGATGACATCATCCTGAAGAGGGTGGGCGGCTTCCAGCGGACAGTCAACGACCTCACGCTGGCGGCCAGGCACCTCAAGGTACTGCTCGGCGAGGCCGACCTCGAGGTCGCGGTGAAGAAATCCAGGGCGCTGGCGAATGTGCCAGCAGCGAGGCAGGAGCTCGAGAAGCGCCTGCTGAAGCCGCTGGGGGTGCGCGCCACAGGACAGGAGAGGAACCTGGGGGTCGACTTCAGCGGTGGCAAGAGGATAGGACGAGCAGTTCGTCGCGACAGGATGGTGCAGGCGAGCGGCAGGCTGCGCAGGATCAAAGTGCTGCAGGTGGTCAAGGCCAAGCGGAGGGCCACCAAGAGGATTGAAGACGGGGCTGCACCCGTGCATCGGATACGGCACGGCCATCACGGGCTGCACGGAGGGGGAGCTGGACCGCGCCAGGACCCTCACTTTCGTCGCGGTCTCCAACACCACGGCGAGCAAGTCCAGGTCGCTCGGGCTCATGCTCCAGGCAGGCCTTGACCCGATCTACGACGCGACCTGCAAGCCGGTGCTGATGTTGCTGCGTGCGGTCTGGGAGCGGTGGGTGCCGCTGCACATGGTGTGGCGGGGCCTCGAGGACAAGCGGCCTGTGTCCTGGGTGCACGTGCAGGGCCCGTGCGCGGCGACGGTGCTGTCCCTCAGGAGGATCGGCTGGGACGTCGTCGCCGCCAACTGCTGGGTCATGGACGACGGCGTGGCCATCGCGCCCTTCGACTGCGCGCCGTGGGTCGTGGTCAAGCTGGTGAAGAGAGCAGTGCAGCGCTGGCAGTGGAGGCAGGTCAGCAAAGCCCCAGAGTGCGCGCACTTGGCGGGTGGCGGCGAGCTGGAGCCCCTGGTCAGGCTCACCTCCTCTGGCTGCGCTAGGAAAGCCGACGAGCCACGCCGAGAGGAGGGAGCACCTCGCACCAGGGTTCGGTTGACGGCGCGAGAGCAGGCCTACCTGAGGTCCCTCATCATCGATGGGCAGTGGACTCAGGCGCGCAAGGAGGAGAAGGGGCTGGCGCCCAGTGCAGGGTGCTTGAGGTGTGGAGCCAAGGGCACGCTGATGCACAGGCACTTCGACTGCCCGTGCTGGCGTGAGGTGCTGACGCTCCCAGAGGACCTGGCAGGCCTCCGAAGGCAGAGCGGAAGGCCTGAGGCGCAGCTGCTGCTTGAGAGGTGCCTGTGGCCGACACCACGGGGCATCTGCCGCCCGCCAGTGTGCAGCGACGTGTGCTGGAAGGGCGACCACGATGGAGGCACCCTTCCTGGAGGTGAGCTGTTTCTCGATGGCTCGGCGTTCGAAGCGGGCTACGAGGAGGTGGCGGCAGTTGGCTGGAGTGTGGTGGCGCTGCAGGCGCACAGTGACGGGTACAGAGCCTCCATCGCTGGCCAGATGGAGGGCCACTGCGTGGACATCAACGGCGGGGAGCTCACAGCGGTGATCATGGCGCTCAGGTTTGGCCAAGGGGTCACGGTGCTGGTGGTCGACTCCAAGTACGTGTACGACGGCTTCTACAAGGTCGGCAGGGTGGGCACCACGGGCTACGCGTACACGTGGGCTCACCTGTGGCGGCGAGCCTGGGACCTGCTGGACGAGCGAGGAGGCCTTGGGCATGAGGTCAGCCTGAGGTGGATACCCAGCCACAGCACGCGGCGGCAGGTGGCGGCGGGCGAGGTGCTGTACAGAGATTGGTACGGCAACCGACTGGCGGACAGGGCGGCAAAGGCTGCGGCGGCCAGCGGGCGCCTCCCCGTGCGGGACAGAGAGTGCCTGGAGAGGAGTCGAGACGTGGTCGAACGAGCAGCCATGTGGTGCGCGGCAGTCGGCAGCTGGGTCGACGGCAGCGACACCACGCACGGCAAGACGAAGGTGCAGCGCGCGCTGCCAGTGCGCAAGGAGCCAGCGGCGAGAATGGCCTGCGTCTGGAGGAGGCCGCCTGGCCTACGTCCCTGGTGCGAGGTTTGCAGATGGTCAGGCAGATCAGGAGAGTGCCCTGGCAGCATCGTCGCCGAGGCGATCAGGGCCAACAACAGGCTGAAGGCGCAGCAGAAGGCGTCGCACGACCTGGTGCTCCTCGCGCCTGTTGATGGGAGGCTGCTGGTGCGCAGGATGCCGCTGGTGGCTTGCAGGGCGTGCGGGTTCACAGGCGCGGCCAGAGCGAGCTCCTTCCACCTCGAGTGCAAGAGTGTCCCTTCGGCTGCAGGCGCCGCCGCGGTCGCGAGGCTGAGGAAGGGGCTGGCTCCGAAGGTGGTCAGCGAGGTGGCAGTCAACATCACGATGCTGGCGGACGACGTGCAGGAGGGGAGAGGCCAGCCGCCGCAGGACATCGCGGGGGAGGAGGACGGCCACTCCTTGCGCCCGCCAGGAGGAGCTCCAGGTGGCGGGGAGGGGGAGGACGAGGACTCCCT
>CAUYUJ010015517.1:256567-327882 GCA_963575745.1 Prorocentrum cordatum
CCAGTCGTTGAGGGTCTCGTGGCATGCAGCGAAGATGCCCGAGGATGCCCCGTACGAGTTGCATATGCATGTTCATACCCTTACACACATAAATCTATATGTACATATGTACGCTGTACACACATACACACATGTAAGTATATTGTGTACACCTAGACTTTTACACGGAACGTGCATGCACGTGCGCGTGTATACATGCGTGCGCGCATGTACGCACGCACGCATTCCGCTTACGTGCAGAACTCAAAGGACCAAGGTGCATGGCGCGCAGCGCCAATGCAGTCTTGTATATATATATATGTGTATACATATATATATATATATATATATACATATGTATACACACATAGATGTCTAAAAAATGTGGCCCCCAGGGCCCGAAGATTTCCCTGTCCGCCGCCTGCCGAGGCGCTCGGAGATCCATCCACGGGAGGGCGGGCAGGGACGAGACCCCGCCGCGGTCCCTCCCCCCACGAGGGAGCGCCCCCCACGAGGGAGCGTGCCCCGGGAGCGCTCCGCCGCCCGCCGCGGTCGCCGCACCCCCCACGAGGGAGCGTGCCCCGGGAGCGCTCCGCCGCCCCCTTCAGGCCGCCGAGCGCGCTCGCGCGCGCCCGCGCGCTCTCGGCAGCTGCGGCGCGCCGCTCGCGCGGGGCCCCCCCCCCCGTGGGAGCCCTGGAGCGCGCGGCGCCTGGCGGCGTCGGGCCGCCGCGCCGCGCCTGCCGCGAAGCCCCCCCGGGGTCTGCGCCCAGTGTTCTAGGAGGCAGCTGCTGGGAGGTTTTTTTCGCCGCAAGGATTGAAGAAACTTGAGCCCCAGTGGGGGACTGGCACGCCGGAGTGGGCCTCGGATGGAGCCGGATCCAGCGGGATCCAGCGCTGGATTGAGCCGGATTGAGCGGGATCATAAGCGGGATGAAGCCGGAGTTCGGCCCAGGGCGGAATCAGAGCTTGACCTCCCAGGAGCCGCATCCGCACATCCGCACAGGTGATATCCAGGCCCCCCTGGGCCGCTCCGGCCCTCGAGGTCCTCGACCCCGGGCCGGGCATGTCGGAGCGAGCCCCGCCTCCGCGGGCGCGGCGCGTCTGGGAGGGGCCTGCGAGGGAGGCTCCTCCTCCTCCCCCCCTCCTCCTCCTCCTCCTCCTCCTCCTCCTCCTCCTCCTCCTCCTCCTCCTCCTCCTCCTCCTCCTCCTCATTCTCCTCCTCCTCGGAGCTCTCGCAGGCCTGCCGGGGGCGGGCCTTCGCCTGCCCTTCCCGCGGCGCTGGGGCTCGTCCTGCGGGCTCCACGCCAGGCGACCGAAGCTGCCCCTGGCCCCGGGTGCCCCCAGCTTGTCGCGCAGTGTTGTGGGGCTCCCTGGGGGTGGGGTTAGATCGGGCATGTCCCCCTACAGGCGGATTTCGGCGGAAGAAGCAAACATTGTCAACAAGTGAACCAAAAATTGCAAAGACGTGATTGAAACATCGTCCCCATCTTCCTTTTTGACGATTTTTGAACTTTCCTCCTGTAGAGGAACAGGCCCGACTTAAGACTGGGGCCCTCTGGGCCTCGTGAGGGGCGCTCTGCAGCCTTGGGGCCCTGCCTGGACATCCTGGGGACACCTTGGGCCAGGAGCACTTCTGGCATCAGGTCGGGCATGTCCCCCCGCAGGCGGATCTTGAAAGAAAAATCAAACATAGCAACAATAACAAATCGTGGAATAATCAAGAGAGCAAGGAAAATCGTTCCCGGACTTTGCTCTCTATTCCTGAACGCTCCTCCTGTAGAGAGACGCGCACGCCTTCCTTCTAGCAGCACCCGACCAGGGGTGCATCGTCGCCCGGTGCGCTGCTCTTCGGGGGCGCCGCGCCAGGCACCGGGAGCAGCCCTCCGTCGACGCGCGCCCGGGAGGCGCGCCCCATAGGGACGCCCCGCGTGGACCCAAGGAGGAGGAGGAGGAGGAGGAGGGGGAGGGAGGAGGAGAGAGGAGGGAGGAGGAGGGAAGGGAGGGGAGGAGGAGGAGGAGGAGAGGAGGAGGGAGGAGGAGGAGAGAGGGAGGAGGAGGAGAGGAGGGAGGAGGGAGGAGGAGAGGAGAGGAGGAGGAGGAGAGAGAGGAGGAGAGAGGAGGAGGAGAGGAGGAGGAGGAGGAGAAGGAGGAGGAGGAGGAGGAGGAGGAGAGAGGAGGAGGGAGGAGGGAGGAGGAGCAGGAGGTCGTCCCGAGACGGTCCCCGCCCCCGCTGCCCTTCCCCGCTCAGGGCGGGCCGCCGAGCCGCGGCGGGCGCACGCTGCGAAGACGTGGGCGCTGGCTTCCGACACCGCGCGGGACCACGGGACGGCCTGCGCCCTCGGCGATTGCGACCCTCCGGGTGCGCAGGCCCCCCGACGTCGGGCGGCGTCGCTCCCCTCTGAGGGCGGCCGCGCCGCGCGGAGGGTCGCCGCCACGGTCCGGCAGGCCGCGCTGCGCCGGGTCTCTGGAGCCCTCGGCGCTGTCGGTCGTGTGCCGGCTCCGCGCCGTGAGCGGCCTCTGTGCCCCCCCCCCCCCTTCCCGCGCAGCCAGCCGCGAAGCCCTGGCACGCGGGGGGGAGAGGTCCTGGTGGAGAAGCGGATCCTGGACCCCGTGTGGAGCTCCTCCCCGGGTCTGCCTGGGCTTGAGAGCCTCGGGGCCCAGGGAAGGCCCTTGCGGCCCGAACGCGGCCAAAGCCTCCGCAGCCTCTCCCCGAAGGCTCGGCAGCCTTTCCTTGCCACGGACTCGTTGAGCGCACAGTGGGCAGGGCTGGATCGGGAAGCGAAAAACGGCAGATCGTCCCTGGGACAGAGGGACTCGGGCACAGCGCCAGAAGCCTCGGGCACATGGCAACATGGACTACGTATCCGTGGATCTGGAGCGCGTGGACGTTGGATAGAAGCGGGACCCGTCGCCAATCCTCGAGCCCTATAGTCCATGCGTTCGCCTCCTGCCAGATCGCAGGGCGAACCGAGGCAACGGCAATTGGCTCAAACTTGCTCCCCGACCCCTCCCGGAGCCCGAGCGCACCAGTTCTCCCCGCTGCGCCCAGCCGTGGCGTCGAGGGGGGCCCACCGCATCCCAGGCGAACCACCGTGGCCCCGAGGAGGTCGCGCCCGCCTTCGGACCCTCGCAGCGCCCCGCTCCCTGCTGCCGACCTCTGCGGCCCCCCTCCGCGGAGCCCGGCTCTCCGACGGCAGGCCCTATTATAGGCGGCTCTGGCAGGCGCGCGCGCGCGCGGGGGGGGGGGGGGGGGGGACCTCAGGCGCGCGGCGTCCGCTCCGGCGAGCAGCAGCTGCGCGACCGCCTCGGGAGAGGGGGAGGGGGTGCTGGACGCTGGATGCTGGATGGGCCTGCCTCCGATCGGCGGCGAAGCGAGGGGGGGAAGTGAGAAGGAGAAGGCCTTCTCAGAAGGTTCGGACGTCCCCCGGCCTTCTGAGAAGTTGTTTAGGCCTTCCCCGAAGACGGACAAGGCTTCCAAGGAGGCGTGAGGGCTTCTGAGAAGTCCCGCCGCCTTCTCAGAAGGCCTTCTCCTTCGCATTTCCCCCCTCCCTCGCCGCCGATCCGAGGAGGCAGGTCCGAGAAAGGCAGAGAGAGAGAGAGAGAGTGAAGCAGACAGCAGAGCAGGCATAGAAGAAGGGCGGACGTGCGGGCCAGCACGCGCCCGAGCGCACCATGCACCGGCAATGTTGCCAATCCGGTCGGAGAGACGGCCGAGGCGAGAGACCTCCCAACCGGGGTCCGAGCAAACGGGGTTGTGGGACCTCGCCGCATCGCCGGCGCATCGGCGATGCATCGGCGACGTCGGCGAGGAGACCATCGGGCTCCACACCGAGCCGCATCACAGATGCATCGGCGATTCGGCGCGCTTCTCCGACCCCATCGACTCGGACTCGAGCTGGACGGCTTGGAGAGGCGAGGAACAGAGATCCACTCCTGATGTCACCTCGGGCTCGAGCAGTGTGGGTCGGGGCAAAGCTGTCCAGGTGGTCTTGGCTATCTTGGGCCTCCGGAGGAGTCCGGGCCGTCTGAAGCGAGCTGAAGCGATGGGGGAAGAGCTGAAGCGAGGAGGGCGATCGGGGATCGATGTTTGGGACGTTTGGGCCTTATTGGGCCTCGTTGACCCAGAACCCACCCCAGAACGGGTCTGGGGGTCGACGTTGAGTTTCCCGTAGGTAGCCATGCAGAGGATGATTCCGATCATGGTCTTCTCCAGCTTCGGCATGCCTCGACGACAGCGAAAGACGACGGCGACGACGAGGATGACGGCGACGACGACAGCACTGGCAACGGCAATGGCGGCGGAGATCACGACCGACGACGACGACCGCAGCCGCCACCACCTCGGCAACGACGACCGGGCCGTCGCCGGGGCGCGTCCCAGCACTCGAGGCGGATCCGCCCGCGGCCACGGGGGAGCCACGGGGGCGCCCCAGAGGCCCGAAAGCGCCCAGGAAACCCCAAATCGACGCTCCACCCCCGATGACGAGGATGACGACCACGGCGAAGACGGCGGCGGCGGCAGCGGCGGCGAGGGCGGCGGCGGCAGCGACGACCTCCGGCAAGGGCCCCGACCCCCCAGCGAGGGCAGATGGACAGGGCAGCCGCCCGCCGCGGCCGCTGCCGCCTCCGTTGTCGCCCTCGTCGCCCTCGTCGTCGACGCCGTCGCCCTCGTCGCTCTCGTCGTCGTCGTCGTCGTCGTCGTCGTCGTCATCGTCGTCGTCGTCGTCGTCGTCGTCGTCGTCGTCGTCGGGGTCGGATTCGCAGACGAGGTCGATGCCGTCGCCAATGTCGCGATCGTTGCTTCTGTCGCCGTCACCGCCGCCGCCTTTGTCGTCACTGCCGCCGTCGTCGTTATCGTCGCAGTCGGAGGAGGAGGAGGAGGAGGAGGAGGAGGAGGAGGAGGAGGAGAAGAGGTGGAAGGAGTACAAGAAGGTGGAAGGGAAAAAGAAGAGGAGGAGGAGGAGGCGGTGGATCCGGAGAAGGGGGAGGCGGAGGAGAACAAAAAGAGGAGGATGGGAGGGCCGACGAGATCGAGGCGGAGGCGGCGGAGGCGGAGCAGGAGAACGGCGACGGCGACGGCCCTCGTGCGGGGTGCTCCGCGCCCAGGCCGACCTTGCCGGGGCACCCCCGGGCCCGAGGCTCGGGAGGGGCTGCCGCCCGCGCCGCACGGCTCCGCGCGGATCCGCGCGGAGCCGTGCCGCCGAGGGCCCATGCGGCGGTGTGCGCGCGGATCCAGCGGCCGTGCGCAGCATCCGGCGGAGTTCTGTGCCCGGCTCAAGCGGTCGCGTCCATGGATAAAGAACACGGGGCGGCGAGAATTATACATAGCCGCTGCCCCCTGACCAGGCCCATCCGGAGCCCCGCAGCAGCGCATACGCTACAGACGCCCTCCTGGCTGGGCCAGGAGGGCTTCTACACAGCCCCTGGGCCCCGAGGAAGGAAGGGCCCGACCAGGGAGCATGTATAGAGCTCGCCGCCCGAAACCCAGCGGCGGAAGCACACAAAATGACCCAAAGGTACGCGCGGATTCCTTGGCTTGGCGCTGGGCCCCCCCTCCATGGCGCGCGCAGCGCGCCAGGAGCCGGCGCCTGAGGCGCCACCTGGGGGGGCTCCAGCGCCGACCTAAGACGTCCGCGCGAAACGCAGGAAACAAACATGTGAATGAATGCTTTCCTTCGGGGAGTCTCTTCGACTCCAAGAAAAAAGAGTCGAGGTCTCCAACCGTGATTTCTGTCACGGCGCTGGGGGGAGGGAGAAGGTGTGCTTCGCGAGGCCCCTATCGGCGATCAGCGGGCGAGTGGGGGTCAATGCGACCCATCCCTCCTGAGCCATTCCCCCCCCAACTGTTGCCCCTTAGGTGTCGAGGGCTCCAGGCGTGAGTTCTGACACGGCGCCGGAGGGAGTGAGAGGGTGTTTTGTGCCAGGCTGCGCGCGAACGGCTCCGCTCTGCGCCGTGTCGCGCGCACGCTAGCTGGAACGAGGAGGGGAGAGGAAAGATGAAAGAGGCAAGCTAGGTGCGCCCGCACCACATCTGACATTATATCCCGCTCTTCCATTCCTTTCCATTGCGATAATTGATTGTGTCTCTATCCGCGGACGTGTGTCATAGCCGACCTGGAACCCCATGTCCACAGCAAAGCACCCTAATAGCAGAAAAGGTGACCTGTGGGACCTGTGGAGCAGGAAGGAACTGTGGGACCTGTGGAAACTGTGGAACCTGTGGTCTGCGGCCGAGTGAGAAATGCGGAACCTGTGGGGCAGGTGGGAACTGTGGGACCTGTGGGCCCTGCGGGACTGGTGGGACCTGTCGGGCCCCTGCGGCCTGCGGGACCTGTGAAACCTGCGACAACTGTTGGACCTGCGGTGCCTGTGGGACTTGTGACACCAGTGGAACCTGCACCGTGGGACCTGTTGCACCGGCGGGACCTGTGGGACCTTTACGGGGCCTGAAAAACATGCGACACCTGTGGGACCTGTGAAACGGCCGTCCATGAACAGGAGGGGGGTCCCCTGGATCTGCCAAAGCCTCAGTATCTCACACAACGTCTTCGGGGCGAAGGAAGACACGGACAAGATACAGGGATTGGCTCGCGGGCAAGCCAAACCCATCGACCACATCGGAGTCTTAGCCGTCCCAGATCCCAGACATCGACAGCGTCCCCGCGGCCAGGTGGGCGGAACTCGTGGCTGTCACTGAAGGGGCCGAAGACCTGCTGGGGCCTGCAGCCACACGTGCGATGGCGATTGGAACTTACGCGAAGCCTCTGTGGGTCGTGGTGCTCGCAGGTGTTCTCTGTGGTTTCACGATCGACTTGGCCTCTGATCACGCGTGCGATGCTCAAATCCGCGTGTTCGTGGTGGCGCCGCGAGTGTGTTTAGGTTTATGTCGGGCCTGTCCCCCTACAGGGGGACAGGCCCGACTTAAGTTTAGGCAGTCAAAGTGACACCCTCGTCCCACGTTTGAGGCCCGGGCCACGGGAGCGCAGCGGAGCACGGAGTGAGCCCTCGAGTGGCCGCTCCCCCAGCGAGAACAATTCAGCCCAGGCTTATTGCCATCGGCTTGCACTGAGTCGACTACCAAACGGACCAAGGACATCGCTTCAAACTTCGAGGTGGGGAATGTGACCCACGGGTGGCCCACATCGTCGACAAGAAGATGTCTGACGGGAACGACGAAGGAGCGCTTGGTCGGCCACGTGCTGCGCGCAGAAAACCGTGCGCGAGCCCTTGGCTTGGCGAGAATTCCTCGGAATGACTGACCCGGCATGCGCGAAGCTGGTGTGGAGACACCATTTCAAGACCCCTGCCAAAAGTTTCGAACTGCCTTGACACCAATTTGGCGATTCAGTCTTCATGTAGTTGTGCATCGTGACATGTCGTCACCGTCCGCCGAACGTTCGACACGACATCGCCGTGGCAACCTCGCTTGCGGTCTGCGTGAAAAATGACGGTTTTGGTTGGAGGAATCTAAGCGGCGTGGGCATGGTGGAAGAGTACTTCGCACGGACATGCACACATGCACCACGCCCCAGCTTCAACGACACACGGGGCGGGCAAATGTCCGAGCCTGTCTCGCGGTAGCTGTGATAGCCAAAGGAACCCGCAGTACTCCGAGGGAGCGCAGGGGCCATCTGCCCATGTTAAAGTCGTCGGAGAGACATGAGATTCCAGCATCAAACCTTACCGCATAAACTTCCGTCTCGGCGGTGTGCATTTTCTCTTCCAGCTATTATCCATGCAGCAGTCAGGCAAGCCCAGGCAGTTCAGACAGTGGCAGTCCAGGCAGTGGCAGCAAGGGCTGCGCTGCGACGGCCTCACTTCGCCCATTCGGCAGTCGGCCGTCGCACTGGATGTGCAAGGCTTCACCTGCCACGCCAGATTAAACCCAAGAAGCATCCTCGAGGACCCTGGCCCGCGTCAACATCGTCGTCGCCGCCGCCGTTGCCCTCGTCGTCCCCCTTCAGGGCCGTCGGCTCCAGCCGCAAGGCCATCACGACAGCAGAATGGAGCGCAGAGTGGTCTGTGCTACGGAGCCACAGGAGGCGAAGGAGGGGCCATGAGGACCCCATGCGCACGCAAGAGGCACTTTACACGTGAATCTGCTCGGCTCGTCGGCCCCAAGACGCAGATCGCCGCTCAGAGTCGTTGCCCGCGCCGCGACGAGCGTCAGACTGTCACCCCATTATGTACAACGCTTGAGCGTTGTCGTCGCGGTGTCCGCTCGTGACAACCGCTTCACACGGTAATTTACGAAGCCTGCCACCCTGTGGTCCAAGGGAAAAAGAACAATAGAAACATTGCATAAGCTGGTGAATTCGGAAACGCGAATCGGGGAAACTGGTTGAAACTGCGAAGCGTGGCTGGCAAAAGCTTGACCAGCAACAACAATTTAGGATGCCATCATCTTCGACAAGTCCGACGGCGACAACGACACGCGCGCGACGGGGTGTCTTCAGCATGGACAATAATACTCCGACGACAACGACGACGACAAAGACAAGGTCTACGATGACGACCGACGACGGCGACGACGACGACGACGAAGACTCCGACGACGACGACCCTCACGCGGCGAGGGGGGGGCACGCCTGGAAAGCGACCCTCGGATGACGACGACGACGACGACGACGACGACGACGACGACGACGACGACGACGACGACGACGACGGCGGCGACGACGACGACGACGACGGCGACGACGACGACGAGGACGTCGAGGACGTCGACGCTGACGCGGGTGCCGAGGACACGCGCGCGGCGGCGGGGTTGCCCCAGCCTGGCAGCGCAACGCCGCGAAAGCAGCACCAGCAGCAGCAGCAGCAGCAGCAGCAGCAGCAGCAGCAGCAGCAGCAGCGACGCCGACACCGGCGCCGACGCCGACGCGGAGGCGGAGACCGACGCCCACGACGCGCCCGCGGGCGGTGGCGACGGCCGCGCGAACCGCGCGCCTCCTCTCGGCCCTCGAAGGCGCGGGCGCACGCGCGCTGCACCGTGAGGCACTCGCGCCGGCACTCGCCGAACTCCTCGGGGGGCGGCGGCGGCGGCGGCGGCGGCGCTCCGGCGGCACAGAACGGCAGCGACAGCTGGCGCTGGCAGGGCAGCGACAGCTGGCGCTGGCAAGACGGCTGGCGCCGACCTCCTCGGCGGCGGCGGTGCATGTGCGACACGCCCACGGCGATTGTTGGCAGCGGCGCTGCCGCAACCACACCACAACGACAAGTTTTGGCACAGCGTCGGGACGTCGCCCCCGCCATCAGACAGCGTCGAAGACACGCAGAGTTTAGCCGGTGGCCCTCCTCGGCTACGGCCATGGGGGGACGGGCCTACATCTTGTCGAGAAGGCCAGCCGCGCCAGCCGCCAGGGGGTCCCCAACCACCCCGATCCCTCCACCTCCGTGGCCCACCCTCCTCGAGAAACGAAGACATTCAATTTGGCGCTTGTAGTTTCTCTTGGGCTTCCGTTGGCCTCCACAATTACTCAATATGAATACTACTCTCCCTCTTCCCCTGATGGCGTGCTGGGAGTGGCCGACCCCCCCCCGCGTACTGTTTTTTACACGCAGGATTCCCGGGAGTTGGGTTTTCGCCTGCGTTTTTTTCTCCCAAAATGCTGCTTTCGCTGAGGCGCCGGCCTCATTTCTGCTCCCGAATCGTTCCGAATCGTGCTCCCGCTGCAGCGTGGGCCTCATTTTCGGATCGGTGTTTTGCCTCCGTCGTTCAGGATGGCGTTCTCACCCCAGCGCGACCTCTTTCTCGCGCGCCCATCCGCCCGCCACCACCGCGCCGCACCACGCCCCGCCCCGCCGCACGCACACCCACCGCCACTTCCACCCACCAACGCACGCACGCACGCACGCGCACCACCACCGCGCACCGCCACCACCACCGCACTACCCCACCCACCACCACCACGCTACACCGCGTCACACCACATCACACGCGCGCACACACAGACACACACACACACACGCACGCACGCACGCACGCACGCACGCACGCACGCACACACACACACACATACACACGCACACACGCACACACACACAGACACACACACACACACCACCACCGCCACCACCACCACCCATCACGCACGTACGCACCTGGCCCACCACCAAACCACCAAGACGCCACACCACGTCACACCACAGCACACGCGCACACACGCACACACACACACACACACACTCCACCACCACAACAACCACAACCACGCACACACGCACGCACGCACGCGCACCACCACCCACTACGCACACGCGCGCGGAGCCACAGGTCCGCAACGACACGCGTCCGCGGATAGAGAAAATCAGCGCCATGGTAAGGGATGGGAGGGAGGGGTAGGATGTCAGATGTTGACGCGAGCGCACCTAACTTGAGAGAACCCCCTCTGCCAGCGCCAACCGTCGTTGTCGTCGACAGCGACGGCTGGCGCTGGCAGGACAGGGTGTCGCAGGGAGATGGGCGAGGGATGCAAATGAGGAAGACGCACCCATGATACGCGCGCCAGATCCAGTGCGCTGGAGAAGGAAGGAGGCGGAGACAGAGAAGTCAAGCTGGGCGGCATGCATGCCGAAGCCAGCGACAGACGCCCAGCCGGGCAGTGCAAGGAACGATCAGCGCAGAGGCGCATGCGAAGCAAGTGAGCATGTGGCCGGCAACGACTACAACCGACTTCCACGCGCGTGGCAAAGGTCACTGCGACCGGCACCGCCAGACCGCAGCTACCAACGCACGAGCCCACGGGCCAGAAGTGGAGGGGACAAGAGAGCGCGCACACGCTTCTACACACAGACACACACGCACAAACACACACGCACACCTTGCTTCGTCGGCGATGTGAAGGACGACCGTGCACAGGTGATGAGGAATGCGCTCAAGCTCAAACCCCGCTACCTGCAAACCACAAGACGGACACACGCACACACTCACAAACACACAGATACACACAGATACACACACACGCACTTTCCAGGATAGGGCAGAGGTGGTGCGGACACACACACACACACACACAAACACATGCACGAACGAACCGATGCGCCCGTCGCGCGGTTGTCTCTGTGGCGCGAGCTCCCTTGCCGCGCACGCCCCCAGACATCAGAGCGGATCGAGCCCCGATACACATCGAGGATGTGCCACAAAAGTCTTCGGCCCGCAGAGCCTGCCGCGGGAGTCTTCCCGGGAGAGCGGCGATGTGTTGCTTGCTTTGCTCTGCAGGCTCCCGTCCGCGGCGGACGCGAAGCGGCGAGGCGGACCACCCCGGGCGCACGCTCGCCAGGACTTGGAGACCGACTACCTACCATTATGTCGGGCGTGTCCCCCTACAGGGGGATGTCCGACGAAAAATAAAGAATACACTATTTTTTGATTATGTTTTGACTATTTGTGGGGTATTTTGCATTTGTCATAAAAAATCCCCTGTTGGGGGACAGGCCCGACATAAACATACCAGACCACCCCAACCCAGCCCGAAGGCCCGAATTTGAATCGAATTTCGTGTTAGTGGGGGGGGGGTACAGTCGGACTCGACTGGACAGGACACGCGAGAGGACACAAGACCCTACCGAGGGCCACATCGCCACAGGAGTGTAAACAGGCACGTGTCGCGAGGCACTTAGGACACAAGGGTACCCCTGAGCTGGCAGGGTCGACCTGCCAATCTGGGCCGATGCTACGGGCCCCAGGTGTTTTCTTACACTGTTCCCCAACTCCCCCCCCCCACTGGAAATGGAGGGCACATTGAGGCCTTCGGGTTTTGGTTGGGGTGTGGCTTGGTGGGCCGGTGCCTCGAGTCTGCGCTCAAATGGGGTGCCTCCGCGGGCGGGGGCACGGGGCGGCAGCGGGCGGCACAGCGAGGTGGGGAACCGGAGGAACGAAGACACCACGAGAGCAGGAGCTTGTGGAGCTCTGCGCGGATTGCTCGGATCCGCGCCGGACCCCCCCCTCCCTGGCGCGCGGTCCGCGTGCCAGGGGCGGCGACGGAGGCGCCGCCAGGGGGGGCCCCGCGCGGATCCAAGAGATCCGCGCGGAGCGCCAAAAGTTTATGTTTGTGCCGTTTTTCGGGGATGGACAGAACCCCCTGTATTAAAACGTGGTGTAGTGAAAAGGGCCTCGGGCCCAAATCTGGCTGGCGCAAGCCTGGAAAAGGACGGCCGCGGCGCCCCCTCGAGAACCAAAAAACGGCCAATTCACTAATAGACGTGTCAGGGTAGGATGGCTACACGTCGTTCACTTCTAATCGTGCTCACTTCTAATCGTGCTCACTTCTAATCGTGCGCCGAGTGTTTTTCATTCGTCGAGGGACCGACCGGGACGCCCACGACGGCCCTGGAACCCTCGCCGAGAGGAGGTCACATCCCCAGAGGCCCTCCCCTGGACGGTTTCCCCCGGGGCCGTAGGCGACCCGAGGGGAGGAGGGCGAGGAGGGGAAGGAGGAGGTGGAGGAGGAGGAGGAGGTGTAGGAGGAGGAGGAGGAGGAGGAGGAGGAGGAGGAGGAGGAGGAGAAGGACGAGGAGGAGGAGGAGGAGGAGGGGGAGGAGGAGGAGGAGAAGGAGGGGGAGGGAGGAGGGAGGTGGAGGAGGAGGAGTAGAAGGAGGAGGACGGGTCGCCTAAGCCCTTTGGAGAAACCCTCCACCCTTCCCCCGACGTCGTCACGACCAGCTCGTCGTGCCGCGTCCGGCCGTGGCCTCGAGACCTCCACCAGAGGGCTCCAGAGACGAAGAGACGTCCAATCCGCCCACGACTGGATCTTCCTTCTCGTCCACCTCCCTCGCATCTTTCGCTTCCGCCTCCGTCCTGACTCTCTCAATACGTGTGTTTGTGTGTGTGTGTCCCCATTCTTCCCAGTCTCCGCCTGGCTCAGCACCACCCTGTTGCATTCTGCTTCAGTCCATGACATTGTGCCTTCCCGCCCCTCCTCACTCCTTGCATCCGTCCCCTCCCACCGTCCCGCCAATTTGCCTCCTGCATCGCTTTACTACTCTCTCTCCCCGCCGCGCCTCCTCCCAACGCACGATTCTCATGCTCTGTGTCACGGGAGGTCGGGCAGCCCAGTGCTCACCGCACTCTGGATATCAACACCTCCTAAAAAGAGAACATGGGCCTGGAGCCAAGACGCGCTGACGGATCCACGGCGTCTCCCATACTTTTGAGAGCGACCGATGTTCTCACTGCGGCAAGCCTCGGAGACTCACCCGTCCATCGTCTAACCGTCTCTCCTCTCCCCCCACCCTGCTTGCTCAAGGCTCCTCGCGGCGCACGACCCTGATCGTCTCGGCGTCCTGGCCAGCCCCTCTCGAGCTGCTCTCTCTGGAGGGCACGCTCGGACGCGTGCCAGAGTGTCTGCATGCATCTTTGTGTGTGTGCACGGCCACACGAACGTGCCACACAGCTCGGGAGAGCACTTGGATAAGCCACTCAGCCTGCACATGGTGGTTTATAACACCTCTTTACTCTTTACGCATGCATGGAAAAACTGGAGCTAAGATGATGGTGCTTATGTATACACTGTGCGCAACCTAATCTACGATACGTGCTTGAAGAGGGGCGCTTGTCACGTATCAGCGGTAACATCAAATACGGGGGGAAACCAGAGACCCTCACAGAGGCCCCCGCATGCGCGAAGGCCCCGTCATGCGCAAAAGCCTGGCGCAAACTGAAACATCCCACAGGTCCCGTGTTCAAGGATATCAAAAACGCTGGGCGTGGAGGGGGGAAGGCATATTTTCTTGGTGTGCACCATCAGTGTAAATGTTGAGCGCTGCCATCTGCACGTTCCGAAGCACGTCCCCTGGCGCGTCCGCTGGCGCGCCCCGTGGGACATCCGCTGGCAAGTTCCCTGGCTCGTCCCCTGGCGCTTCTCCTGGCACGC
Organism: Prorocentrum cordatum; assembly: GCA_963575745.1. Taxonomy (NCBI): domain Eukaryota; class Dinophyceae; order Prorocentrales; family Prorocentraceae; genus Prorocentrum; species Prorocentrum cordatum. Next base: position 270,421 of record CAUYUJ010015517.1, read on the forward strand.
CCTGTAACGTCCCGCGACATGGTCCTGACACGTCCATCGCACGTTCCCTTAAACCTCCCCTGTCGCGTCCCAGGCGCGTCCCGTGGCGCGTCCATTCGCCCCCTCTCGGCCGAACCTGACTCGGATCTTGAGCGAGAGCTGCTTGAGCGCCCGACCGCAACAAGAAGTGGGCGAGCCATACGTTCAGGCAGGTGGGGCTAAAGATCCAGATCAGTTCGGTCAAGGTTCGGACGCCAAAGTCGGCTGGACCCACAACGCAATGGAGCACAGTGCAATCTACCACGGCATGAGAACATCACTGTCCACCACAGTGCGGCACAGCGCAGCGCAGCACGGGAAAAACGGAATCGGCTCCAGCGACCTTCTCAGTGTTGCCACAGGTCGCCGAGACATCCCAAACCTCGCAAATCGATGTGCATATGCAGATTCCTTCTCTGGGTCCGTGGGCCGACAATTCTCGCTCGAAACATCCGACGCAGCGTGGCCCTCCCACCGCCGCGCAGACGCCCTGCCGGAGCTTCCTTCCCCCCCGTGAAGCAGCGTCCACGTGCTCCGAGGCTGGCCCTGTCCAGCAGCAGCAGACACGCCACGAGCACCAACTGTAGGCGCTCCTCGCCGATTTCTTGGATCCGCGCCGGAGCCCCCTCCCTGGCGCGCGGAGCGCGCCAGGGGCGGCGCCCGAGGCGCCGCAGGGGGGGCCCCAGCGCGGATCCAAGAGATCTGCGAGGAGCGCCCACAGTTTGTGTGTTGTGGCGTTTTTTGTTCCTCCTCCGAATGTAGCAGCATCCCCATGTGTCGAGGCCGGCCCTGTCAACTCACGCGCGGGCCGCTCGCAGGCGCGCCCTGTCGAAGCTGCGGGCCCCGCGCCACCTTTTTCTGTGTTGTTGCCAGCGTGGCGCGGAGGGTCGCAGGCGAGGTCGACAGCTGGCGGGGCGCGCCGCGCGGTGGGCCCGCCGGGCAAATTGGAGAAGCATTAGCTCGGGCATGCCCTCCTACAGGCGGAGTTTGCAAGGTACAAGAAATACTAATAATCAGAATAAGAATAAGAATAAGAACATAAACATAGCAATGTAATCAAAATAGCACGAACAAAGGTCACCAGACTACTTTCAGGCTCGTCTTGAATCCTCCTCCAGTAGAGAGAGGGACACGCCCGACTTGAGAGAAGCAGCGGGCGGCCGCGGAGGAGGCAGAACTCGCCGTCGCTCGGACGTTCATTCTCTGTGCATATTGTCGGTTTCGTGCGTGTTTTTCTTGGCCCGATGGGCGAGGATGCTTCTCGGAGGTCCTCGCCGAGAAACAAGGGTTATGTCGGGCGTGTCCCCCTACAGGCGGGTATTGGATGACAAATAAAAAAGGTTTAAAACATTATCAGAACTAGTCAAATGTGGTCGACAAAATCGTCCCTGTAGAGGGACAGGCCCGACTTAAAATAAGGGCACACGTCCGAGCGATGCCGAGGGAAGGGGAGGAGCCTCAGCAGCTGAGAGGCGGCGCCAGAGGAGCGCGCACGCGGCAGCAAGCACCGGCAACCGGTGTACCTCGAATAGTGCGACTCCGTGTGAGCTGCGGGAGGGGAGGCAGCGCCGGTGACCATCGAGAGGCAGGACAGCATCAGATGGGCGTCTGGCAGAAAGCCGCGGAAGCCAGGACCTTCAGATGTCGTCGACGAGAGAGCTGGCAAGCCAGAAGAGCCCAGGCTCTTCAACGGAGAGACGCGCAACCCTTCCTTGCAAGGTAGGCCCCGCCGAGGGTGGGCGGAGAAGCTTACAAAACCAATCCGCTACCGCGGTGCAATTTTGCCTCGCAACCCCGACAGTTGATTGACTGCGTCTGCGACGCCAGGATGGAGACATCCTTCCCGGGGTAAGCCACTCCACCTCATGGGACATTCTTCATCGCGCACGCAGAGCCAGGTGCGCGAAACAGACGGGCGCTCTGGAAGCAAATAGCAGCGAGAGCCAGGAGCATCCACTTCCGCTGGCAGATGCAGCCGATATGAGAACTGACGCCGATATGGCGCAACGCGCGGGGACCCGCACGGCGCCACACTGGGAAACAAGTCTCCGTGAAAGGCTGCGACCCCCCTGCGCGTACGAAGTTGTACGGGCGTCCCTTCGTCTCTCCAGTTCCACGGGGGGGGGGTCCGTTCCGCGTGAGGCCTCTTACGAGTGGCGCGTGCTTGGTAATGCACGGCGCCCTCTGGCAGTCATGTGCTGTTGACCAATTCCAGAAGGTGAACATGGCCCCATCCCCTCATTCTCATTATGATCCTCACACGTCGTTCATTTCTAGTCGTGTTCGTTTCTAAATGTGTTCGTTTCTATTTGTTCCTGGCCCTCTAGTGGCCAGGAAGAGGCCTAGGATAGAACAATTAGAAACGAAGGGATCTTGCCCCCCTAAAAAATCGAAGAACTCTCGAATAATGAGAAACGAACAGTGGGTACCATTATCCGCACACGGGGCAGACGTGCGGAAGACCCCATGTGATGATCCCGGATACAGCATGTGAAGTCCCGCTTCTACCCCGTGACGTTCCTCGCGGGGGCAGAGAACAACTAGATCACAAGCACTCTTGGAAAATCGTCGTGATGCTTGCTGCAGATCCGACTGCGTCCTTCCTCGTCATGCTTGCTGCTCATTCCGCTCCGCATCATCTTGCTGTCATGTTTGTCTGTCTGGAATCTCTCCTTTGTATCCTCCTCGTCCTTGAGATGCTTGCCCTGCCCATGCTTGATGTCCCCTGATGCTTCTCATGGGCCTCACCCTCCTCCTCCTCCTTCTCCTCCTCCTCGTCCTCGTCCTCCTCCTCCTCCTCCTCTGCCTCCTCGTCCTCGTTATCCCTCCTGTCCCTCTGCTCTTTCCCTCCTCCCCTCCTCCTCCACGTCCTCCTCCTCCTCCTCCTCCTCCTCCCCGTCCTCCTCCTCCTCGTCCTCCTCGTCAGCATCACCATCCTCATCATCATCATCATCATCATCATCATCATCATCATCATCATCATCATCATCAGCATCATCATCATCAGCATCATCAGCATCATCACCACCACCACCACCCACCACCACCACCACCACCACCACCACCACCATCATCATCATCATCATCATCATCATCATCATCATCATCATCATAATCATCATCATCATCAGCATCAATCATCATCATCAGCATCATCATCATCAACACCACCATCATCATCATCATCATCATCGTCGTCGTCATCATCATCATCATCATCGTCATCATCATCATCATCAGCATCATCATCATCATCATCAGCAGCATCATCATCAGCATCAGCATCATCAGCATCATCATCATCAGCAGCAGCATCACCATCATCATCATCATCACCATCATCATCATCATCATCATCATCATCATCGTCGCCATCATCATCATCAGCAGCATCATCATCATAATCATCATCATCATCAGCATCATCATCATCATCACCATCATCATCATCATCATCATCATCATCATCATCATCATCATCATCATCATCATCATCATCATCATTAGTTTCATCATCATTGTCATCATCATCAGCATCATCATCATCATCAGCATCATCATCATAAGCATCATCCTCCTTCTCCTCCTCCTCCTCCACCTCCTCCTCCTCCTCCTCCTCTGTGTCACTTTCTTCCTCCCTCCCTCCGTCCTCCTCCTTCTCCTCCTTGTGGCTCTTCCCTTTCGTCTCCTTTCTCTTCTTCGTCGTCCTCTGCCTCCTCCTGCTTCCCTTCTCTCTCTCTACCCACTCCCTCCACGCTCTCCCGGAACGTCCGGAAGCACTCCGAATAGTCAGAATCAACATCTCCGAGGACCGCCGAAGACTGTTCGAGAAACGCCTGGAACTTGTTTTCCCCTCCTCCTCCTCCTCCTCCTCCTCCGCCTCCTCCCCCCTCATCCTCCTCCTCTTCCTCCTCCTCCTCATCAGCAGCAGCATCTGCATATGGATCATCATCAGCATCATCATCAGCAGCAGCATCATTAGCATCATCATCATACTCATCAGCATCATCACCATCATCATCAGCAGCAGCATCAGCATCAGCATCAGCATCGTTCCCATAATCATCATCATCATCATCATCATCATCATCATCATCATCATCATCATCATCAGCAGCAGCATCAGCATCAGCATCAGCATCAGCATCAGCATCATCATCAGCATCATCAGCATCATCATCATCAAACAAACAAACTGGTGTCCGTTTCAGGGATGAGCGTTCCCGTCGAGAGCGTCGACGTTAGGCTGTGTGGGAACTGACGGCAGTATCGCGCCTGGGATCTTTGACTGTCTTGGGGGCGCCCGCCCCTCCTCCTTCTCCCCCTCCTCCTTCTCCTCCACATCCACGAGGACCGTTTCAAGGATGGGAACTTCCCTGTCGTGAGCGGGGATGTTGGGACGCATGGGAAGTGGGAAGTGGCGGAACTTTTGCACTTGGGGCATCCGACCGTCTTCGGGGCACTCGCCCCTCCTCCAACTCACCCTCCTCCTCCTCCTCCTCCTCCTCCTCCTCCTCCTCCCTCCTCCTCCTCCTCCTCCTCCCTCCTCCTCCTCCCTCCTCCTCCCCCTCCTCCCCCTCCTCCCCCTCCTCCTCCCCCTCCATCCTCCTCCTCCTCCTCCTCCTCCTCCTCCTCTTCTCCTCCTCCTCCTCCTCCTCCTCATCCCCCTCCTCCTCCTCCTCCTGCTCCTCCTCTCCTCCTCCTCCTCCTCCTCCTCCGCCCTGCCCCTCTCCTCCTCCTCCTCCTCCTCCTCCTCCTCCTCCTCCCCCGCCTCCTCCTCCTCCTCCTCCTCCTGCTCCTCTGCTCTCCCCTCCTCCTTCCTCCTCCCTCACCCTCCTTCTTCTCCTCCTCCCCCTCCTCCTTCTCCTCCTCCCCCGCTCCCCCTCCTCCTCCTCCTCCTCCTCCTCCTCCTCCTCCTCCTGCCTGCCTCCTCCTCCCTCCTCCTCCTCCTCCTCCTCCCCCCCTCCTCCTCCTCCCCTCTCCTCCCTCCTCTTCCTCTCCTCCTCCCCTCCTCCTCCTCCTCCTCTCCTCATCATCATCATCATCATCATCCCCCTCCTCCTCCTCCTCCTCCTCCTCCTCCTCCTCCTCCTCCTCCCTCTCCTCCCCTCCTCCTCCTCATCCTCCTCCTCCTCCTCCTCCTCCTCCTCCTCCTCCTCCTCCTCCCTCTCCTCCTCCCTCCTCCTCCCCCGCCTCCTCCTCCTTCTCCTCCTCCTTCTCCTCCTGCTCCTCTTCCTCTCCTCCTCCTCCTCCTCGTCCTCCTCCTCACCCTCCTTCTTCTCCTCCTCCCCCTCCTCCTTCTCCTCCTCCCCCCCCTCCTCCCCTCCTCCTCCTCCTCCTCCTCCTGTTCCTCCTCCTCCTCCTCCTCCTCCTCCTGCTGCTCCTCCTCCTCCTCCTCCTCCTCCTCCTCCTCCTCCTCCTCCTCCTACTCCTCCTCCTGCCCCTCCTCCTGGATGCGATGCGACGCGTGGGCCTCCGACCGCCTCGTGCCGCCCGCCCCCGCTGCCGGCCCCCGACGGACGCAGCGCCAGCTCGGGTCCCTCGGGTGCCCCCTGCGCGGGCCCTGCTTGGCGGCCGGGGGATTGTGGGTGGCTCCTGGACGAACATCAACGCCTACTTACCAAACACATCGTGGGTTGTCAAACATGTAGCCGTCGTCAAACCAATGTTCCCCCGGACAAGGTGGCTGCACGGAAAAGGTGGCCTCCATGACCTGTTTGGCCTGAACCAGATACGGCAACTCCTCAGCGATGACTGGCTGCTACTGGCTACGGTGGGAACGCTGTTGCCACCAGAAAGAATTTGAGCCCAAGGCTTGAGCCAATGCCATGGGCCCAGCCTCGCACACAGGGGCACGGCCCTTCGCCTGAACCCCGTGACTCAGCGGATTGGCCATTCCCCAGACATCTGGCTGCTCCATTTTTTTCGATGCGTGGGCCCCAAAGGTCTGGACCGTGCCCTTCCCCAGGGTCAGGTTCTCGTCCTGAATCGTTCTGTTGACGGTTCCGGCGGGGGCCCCGGAGGCCGAAAACGGCCGAAAGCCGGTCGCTCCAATTTTCCCCAGAGCTTCATATCTCAACGTCCAAAGCACGCCACAAGCAGACGAAGCCTGCTCGCCGCGCCCTCGCGGACCCCGGGCCTCCCCGGGCCTCGGCGCGAAGGAGCTCCGCGGGCGCGCGCGCGCCGGTGTGCGCTGGACATCCCCGGGGGGCGCTCCTCGTGGCGCCGCCCGCGGCGGCCAGCGCGGGCGCTGCGCCACGATCCGGCGGCCCCTCGGCGCCCCGGCGACGACCTTCGGTGGCCTCTGGCCTCCGCGGGCCTTCGCGAGGGCCGCCGGGCGCCGCCCGGGGGCCCCCCGAGGCCTACGAGGGCCCCCGAAACCTCCCCAGGGCCCCCCCGAGGCCTCCGAGGGCCTACGGGACCTCCGAGGGGGCCTCCGAAGGGGGGGGCCACCGCGGCGAGGACCTGCGCCCGCTGAGGGCCTCCGAGGGCTGCGGCGGCGGCGGCGAGGGCCGCGACGAGGCCCTCGTCCTGCTCCAGGTCCAGGCGCGTCAGCCACCTGCCCTCGGCCCTCCTCGCGGAGCACAAGGCCTCGGGGAGCGTTTCGGCGGGGCGCCGCCGTGGAGGCCCGTCGTCGAGAGCTGCCGCCGCCGCCGCCGCCGCCGTCGCCGTCGCCCTCGTGGTGCTCGTGGGGAGGGGAGAGAAGGCGCCAACGGTGGCCCTCCCTGGTGTTGTTCGTCCTCTTCGGGCCTCCTGCAAGTTTCTCCTTGCCACGGCTGGGTCCGCGCACACTCGTTCTTGAAAGGTCGCATGAGTCTTGCGGATTGAGGGCGGGCGGCTTTCAGAATGTGTTTCTCGCCTCAGCGCCGCGCACATTCGTTTTAAACATTTGCAAGGGGTTCACGGATTGAGGGCGTGCGGATTTCAAAATATGGCTCTCGCCTGAGCGCCGCACACATTCGTCATAACAACTTGCAGGAGCTTCGCGGATTGAGGGCGGTTCCTTTTCAACATGTGGCTATCGCCTGAGCGCCGCGCACATTTGTTTTAAACAGTCGCAGCATTTTTACGGGTTCCGATGGTCAACTTACCAGACATGGTGTTTTGGAACGATTCAAGATTGTCAGGGCGCCACAGTTTTCGCGGTGTTGAAGTCCGAGGCCTGGTGTTCTGGCACGACTCAGGACCGTCAATACGCAACAATCAGGTTGATTAATGGCGCTCGAGTCCCGAGAATGGTGCTTTCGCACGCTTCAGGATCTTCAAAAGGTTGTCTCCCAACGGGGCACTTCCTCAGTGAAAATGAATCCTTGTAGGGACCTGTGAAGAGGGAGCTTGGAGGGAAGGTTTATTCCAGTGTCGTTGATGAGTCTTGGGTTTACGCTGGTCGTCGTCCTCCGCCTCCTCCTCCTCCTCCTCCTCCTCCTCCTCCTGCTCCTCCTCCTGCTCCTCCTCCTCCTCCTCCTCCTCCTTCTCCTCCTCCTCCTCCTCCCCCTCTTCCTCCTCCTCCTCCTCCTCCTCCTCTCCTCCTCCTCCTCCTCCTCCTCCTCCTCCTCCTCCTCCTCCTCCTCCTCCTCCCTCCTCCCTCGGCGTGTGCAGGGTGAGGGGGGCGAGGGGGTGGTGGGGTGGTGGTGGCTGGAGGCTCAAGGAGTGGCGATTCAAGAAGGACGACTGGGGGCTTCACACTGATCTGGGAGGGGTGGGTGGGGACTGAGTTTCTGAAGCACCAGGGGGCCAGGGGGTGATGGGAGGAAGGGCTGGAGAAGCAAGGAGGAGGAGGAGGAGGAGGAGGAGGAGGAGGAGGAGGAGGAGGAGGAGGAGCAGGAGGAGGGGGTGGCAGCTCCTGAACGGACCTAGTGCCGCCAGCTGAGAGCTCGGAGGAGGAGAAGGAGGGAAGGGGAGCGAGAGGAGTGAGGAAGGAGGGGCGAGGAGGGGGGAGCGAGGAGGAGAGATGAGGAGTGAAGGAAGGAGGGGAACCAGGAAGAGGACACCAGGGAGCGGGCGAGGGAACGCGCATGCGCGCGGAGAGGGAAGAGGATGGGGAGGCGAGGAGGGCGAGGAGAAGGAGGAGGAGGAGGAGGAGGAGCAGGAGGAGGATGAGCAGAGGAGGACGATGAGCAGAGAGGAGGAGGGAGGAGGAGGAGGAGCAGAAGGAGGGGCGAGGAGGAGGAGCGGCGAGGGGGGAGGTGAATCAAGGAGGGCGGAAGGAAGAGGAAGGAGGGAGGAGGAGAGAGGGGGGGGGCGGAGGAGGAGGAGGAGCGAGGAGGGAGGAAGGGAGGGATATATATATAGAGAGAGAGAGAAAGAGACACACCAGAGGAGGAAGAAGCCAGCCTGCGCGCAAAAGCGCACATCTGGGACCGCCCTCGAGCTAAGCCTTGTCGGATGTCAGGAGGGGGTTGACGCTGGTGTCAGAGCATGTCGTCGCCGGCAATGCAAGAGCGCGTCTCTTTATTTTCGGCGACAGTGGGCATTATAGGGGGGGGGGGGGGGGGAGGGGCCCAGGGGGGGGTATAATGTAACGCCGCCCCCCCGCCGTGTGGCTCCGGCACCACAGCCGCGCCCGCGCGCGCGACGACGATGAGCGACGAGCGGCAAGCGACGAGCGACGAGCGACGAGGACGAGGACGACGACGACGACGACGACGACGCCAGCAGCATGTAAGTGGCGGCGACCTGCCCTACAGCGCCTGTGTACACCGCAATGCTCGCGTGCACCACAGCGCGCGTGTACGCCGCAGCGCCTGCGTACACCGCAACAGCCGTTTGCGACGCAGCGCCCAACAGTGGACACCACAGCGAATGTGTAACACCACAGCGAATGTGTAACACCGCGGCAACCATGTGCTACACAACGCCTGTGTACACCACAGCGCCTGTCTACACCACAGTATCCGCGTGCACGCAGCGCTGGCGTCTCCTCGCCCTCCTCCTCCTCCTCCTGCTCCTCCTCCTCCTCCTCCTCCTCTTCCTCCTCCTCCTCTTTTTCGGATTCCTATGCGGAGGCCGATGCGGATCCCGATGCGCACGGCGGCAGTGCCCGCAGAGCGCACTGGGGGGGAGGGGCGTTACGTTATAGGGGTGGCGGAAGGGGGGGCCAGGGGCTATAATGCCCAATATGCCCCAAGCGATAAAGAAGCACGCTCCAATTCGTATTGACCCCCTCGTCACCGCAAGGAAGCCGTGCTCTTGCAAATGTGCTTCGGCAAACGCTGCCACGTCGGGAGCCTAGTGTCGAATTCAAACTCTCCGCGCTCAGAGCAAGAAGTTGATCAACCTGTTATGCCACCCATGGGAAGCGCAGATGCCCGCGCAGCGCTCTAAGACAACTGCTTTGCATAACCCATCACAAACATGTGCCCGCAATTACGAATTCAAGCGCGCGATCTCAAAGTCTGAATGGTTAATCGGGCATGTGCGTAACAACTCGACGTTATCATGATCACCAGTGTCGTCCGACGTTATTATGCCGTGAAGCAAAAACCAACAGCAACAACAACCACAACCACAACAACAATAACAACAGCAACAACAACAATAACGACAACACACAATCATTATACACATAACCAAACAACAGCAAAACAGACAACACACTAAACCCAACAAACAACGTGGATCCCTGGAGTTCCTCGTCCCTTCAAACGGTCCAACTTGCAAATTCGAATCATTCCTGCACGGTCCCGGCGCCCAGTGATGACCTCTGGGGCCAAAAAGCATGATGCAGGTCTGTGATCAGGGATCTTCTGACCCAGGTCAGTGCAGACCCGGGTCAGTCGGGCCTTGCAGGACCCTGCAAGATCCTGCGGGACCCCGCAGGATCCTGCACCCCAGCACGGGCCAATGCAGCCCTGGCTCTTCAGGATCCTGCAAGAATCCGGCGCTCTGACCCCCGTCTCCAAATCCCCGACGTCGTGATTTTTGCATGACGCGACCCCCTGAGGTCCGGACCCATTCCGAGGCCCGGTAGGGGCCCCAGAGGCCGAAAATATGGGAAAAAACACCAGTCGTGATTCTTCATGACTCGAGGGGGTCTGGGTTTGCATTGACCCCCGTCTCTTGAGCCCCGATGCGAAGCGCAAGGGTCCCGCCCGGTCGCTGTCTACCGAGGAAGCCGCCTCGACAGACTCCTCGTCCACGGCCTCTCCTGGCGGCGCGGGCGCCGTTTGCGCGCGCGGGGAGGGGGAGGGGAGGAGAGAGGAGGAGGAGGAGGAGGAGGAGGAGGAGGAGGAGGCGGAGGAGGAGGAGGAAGAGGAGGAGGAGGAGGAGCGGGGTGGGGGGCGGCCTCATCAGATAGCACACCATCGTCAAAGCGCCCTTCTGTCGTCAGGGTCACTTTCTCTGGAGCCGCCGAAAAGGGCCCGCGCCGTTCATGCCTTTGCAGAAAGCCGCCCCCTCGCCCTACCCTCCTCCTCCTCCCCTCCTCCTCCTCCTCCTCCTCCTCCTCCTCCTCCTCTTCCTCCTCCTCCTCCTCCTCCTCCTCCTCCTCCTCCGCCCCCTCCTGCTACCCCTACGCTCGCGCTGACAAGGTGGCTGCCGCCCCCAGCCTCGCCAGGGACCCGCATCCACCAAGGCCTGCGCCCCGAAGCGGCAAACCAACACAGAAAACTGTTTGATTCGCGGGTCGAGAGCGCACCTCTTCGGGTCGAAGCCAGTACAGAAAACACATTGACCCCAGACATCTGGCGGACTGTTTTTTCCCCATCCGCGGGCCCCAGAGGTCCCGACCGCTTCCTTCGGGGCCGTATGTCGTCCCGAAAAGATCGCGTGTGGGCACGGCGGGCCCAGAAGGAGCAGCCACTTTGGGAGGCCGGAGCGAAAGGAAGCACACAGTGGGCTTGGAGCTGCTGTCTCGCGGCGCTGGAGGTCGCTCAGCGCGCGGTGGCATAGGGCACGCTGCGGGCCGGCAGATTGTCATGATGCTGAAACAACAGTGTGCGCCGCCAGAATATGAGCATAGCCACTGCTGTTCATCGTTGCCACCAAGGAGGCGGGAGAAGAGAAGGCCTGATGCTGAAACAGCAGCGTGCGCCGCCAAGATGTGAGCATAGCCGCTGCTGCTGGGTCGTGCTCCGAGGACTCGGGGAGCGGCGCATATGGACATCTGCCCGCCAGCGCGGGCAGGCAGCTTATCCACACCCGCCGCTCCCCAAGATCCCAGGGCACGACCCCGAAAGCGGCGGATGTGGACAGATTCTGGCAGAGGACACGTCAGGAACCCAGAGATCTGATGTCGTGATTTTGTCAATACGGGGTCCCCAGAAGTCTCGACCCCTTCCCCAGGACCGGCTTTTCGTCCTGACTCTTGTTTGATGGTCCCGGGGCCCGGCGAGGGCCCCTCGAGGCCGATTGTCTTTTTGCCGTCCTCAAAAAATGAAGGGAAAACGCTCCGCCTTGACTTGTTCAAAGCGTTGGATATCCGGGAATCTGGAGCGGCTGCGACGGCGGCGGCGGAGGCCTCCTTCCAGGAGGGCGGGGGCCTCCTCCACGGCCAGGCGGCACACCTGGCACACCACGTGCTCAACCTGGCGGGCGTGGCTGCCCCAAAGCTTCCCCCCCGCGCGGCGGGCGAGGTGTGCCACGCGGCGCTCCTCCCCCTCCTGCTCGTCCTCCTCCTCCTCCTCCTCCTCCTCCTCCTCTTCCTCCTCCTCCCTCCTCCTCCTCCTCCTCCTCCTCCTCCTCCTCCTCCTCCTCCTCCTCCTCCCCCTTCCCCTCCTCCTCCCTCCTCCTCCTCCTCCTCCTCTTCCTCCTCCTCCTCCCCTCCTCCTCCCTCCTCCTCTTTCCTCCTCCTCGTTTTCCTCCTCCTCGTTCTCCTTCTCCTCGTTCTCCTCCTCCTCGTTCTCCTCCCCCTCCTCCTCCTCCTCCTCCTCCTCCTCCTCCTCCTCCTCGTTCTCCTCCTCCTCCTGTTTGCCCTCGTCCTCCTGACAAATTTCGTTTGCGAAGGTATCGCAGGTTTGTCAGCCGTGGGAAATCAAAGTGTACGGCAAACGTCCGCTCGGACCTCTCTCCCGTCGTAATCGGCAGTGACATTAACTTGAGCTTGAAGTTTCGCTGGACGCGGGGGAGCTTTGCTCCATGTTCGATGTCAGCACATTGCAGCCTTCTCCTCCTCTTCTGCTCGTTCGCCCGTCTTTCGTCCTCGTCGTCCGACGCCAGCGTCGCTGCATCAGCGCGCCCATGGACCTCGCGCCCTCACGAGGCGCGCGCGTGGCCATTCCAAGAATCCAAAGTTCCTCCTCCTCCTCCTCCTCCTCCTCCTCCTCCTCCTCCTTCTCTTCTTCTTCCTCCTCCTCCTCCGCCTCCTCCTCCTCCTGCTCCGCCCCTTCTAAGGTGTTCATGCCCACCGCTCGGGAGACCGAGGCCCCAGGACATACGCGGTGGAAGTGGATAATCCCTGGCCCCCAAAGGGGGGCAAACCGAACAATATCGCCGCTTGGGCGCCACCGCCAGCCGAAACGGCGAGCATAAATCGGGCGTAGCCCCGCACGCATTCGAATGCCCATAGACTGCACCATAGATAGCGCCATAGGTTGCGCCCTCGGCGGTCGAGAATAAAACCGTCTCCTATCGGTTGCGCCATAGGTTGCGCCCTTGGCGGCTGAGAATAAAACTGTCTCCTATCACTTGCGCCATGGGCTGCGCCCTCGGCGGCAGAGAACACAGCCGTCTCCTATCGGTTCCGCCACAGATTGCGCCCTCAGCGGCCGAGAATCCGCCGACCCTGTCGGCGTGTGGAAGACGCATCCCGGTGTCGTCGTCTTGCGTGGATCACCGTCGTCGTCGTCGTCGTCGTCGTCGTCGTCGTCGTCGTCGTCGTCGTCGTCGTCGTCGTCGTCGTCGTCGTCGTCATCGTCGCCGCCCGAAATAAAAGGAAATCGAACACGAGCAATAAGGAAATCGTACAACCCCCTGGATTAAAAAGTGGAGACCGCATGGGGCCGAGGTAGACGTGGTTTGCCTCCCGTTAGGCAGCGGGGCCCCGGGACAATGTTGGATTTGTTGCCAATTCCGGAGTTTCCGGTGCCTCCATCATCCCTTTTAATATTATAAAGGCCAAATGGGGCTCCGACCGGAAAGTGGGATTCTGCCTAGGACTTCCTCAAAAAAAGTTTCCGGTCGCCTTCCAGGGCGACCGGAAATTCTGCCATGCCACCGGAAAGTGGCGATTCCGCGTGGGACTTCCTCAAAAAAATATTCCGGTCCCTTTTGAGGCCGCCAGACAGTGGCGATTTCGCGTGGGACTTCCTCACACATTACTTTTTGTCGCATCTCATGCCACCAGAAAACGACGATTTCGCTTGAGACTTCCTGACATTCGAGTTTCTGGTCTCATGTACGCTCACACAGACGCCGCGGACCTATTCCTCTTCCCACTCTCTCCTCTTATCATCACAGTATTGATTGTTCCGTGTCGCATGCTCTCCGTGCAAGTCAGATTCCAGTTGCCACAGCCTCGCGCGCGCGGTCCTATCTGCGCCTGGGCGGATGTCCGCAGGGATGGCCGTTGCATCGTTCGGTTCACAGGTTTGTCTTGGAGTCATCTTGAGGCCATCTTGAGGTCGCGTCGGGTCGCAGGCCCCCCTGTGGGAGGTTCGATCCCAGGGTCATTTTGGGGCGACGCGGTTGACCCAGGATGTACGGTCCAGAATCGACGATCCAGGATCGATGATCGAGGATACACGATCGATGACCCAGGACCGACTGTGGAAGAGCGAACCCATATCGATCGGAAACGAGGCTTTGGGTTCCACGGCCGATCAAAGTTCGACAACCACCTAGCGATTGAGGGTCGGAGATCGAGGGTCGAGGATCCAGGGCCGTTCGGACATCGAGGAGCCAGGATCGAGCGGCCACGATCCGTCGAAGTTCGACGCTGGATGGCCGATCGAAGAGCGACGATCGAGAACCGATGTTCCAGGCTTGATCGAAACTCCAGGCTCCAGAATGCCTGGCCGATCGAACATCCATGATCGAGGTTCGATCGAGGCTCGAGGATCGAGGATCGAGGGCCCCAGATACTTCGAGGGTCGAGGATAGAGGTCCGGTCGAACAGCGACCATCGACTTCCCAGGATCCAGTCCCGATCGAAAGTCGCGGCTCGAAAGCCGAACGACGGACGAATACCAGGATGCGGTTCTTTCGGTGTAGCTCCGATCTCAACTTTTTAATCCAGGGGGTGGTAGTCGTGGCGAAGCCCCTCCCTACCCTCCCCACCGGGTGGGGGGGTGTGGTGGGGGGGCAGATACGCATCCCCTGGGCGACCTTTTCCCTCCCTCTCCACTCCCTCTCCTCCTCCTCCTCCGCCTCCTCCTCCTCCTCATCAGCCCATCTCCTCCTCCTCTTCCTCCTCCTCCTCCTCCTCCTCCTCCTCCTCCTCCTCCTCCTCCCCTCCTCCCCCCTCCTCCTCCTCCTCCTCCTCCTCCTTCTCCTCCACCTCCTCCACCTCCTCCTCCTCCCCCCCTCCTCCTCCCCCCTCCTCCTCCCCCACCTCCTCCTCCTCCTCCTCCTCCTCCTCCTCCTCCTCTCCTCCTCCTCCTCCTCCTCCTCTCCTCCTCCTCCTCCCCTCCTCCTCCTCCTCCTCTCCTCCTCCTCTCCCTCCTCCTCCTCCTCCTCCTCCTCCTCCTCCTTCCTCCTCCTCCTCCTCCCCTTCCTCCTTCCTCCTCCTCCTCCTCCTCCTCCCTCCTCCTCCTCCTCCTCCTCCTCCTCCTCCGCCACGTCTTCATTTACCTCCGACGTCTTATCACGCATCCCGTCACCCTCGAGGGCCGAGGTAGCCAGGGTCGGCGGCACTGGCCGTAAGGCCGTAGCAATAAAAAATAAAAACGTCTCCTATCAGTTGCGCCACAAGTGAGGCCCTCGGCGGCCGAGAATACAACCGTCGCCGATCGGTTGCGCCATAAATTGCGCTCTTAACGGCCGAGAAAAAAGAACCGTTGCGTAACGGGTGCGACCACTGTTCAGTTCAGTTCAGTTCAGTTCCGTTCGGTTTCTCCTCCTCCTCCTCCTTCTCCTCTTCCCCCTCCTCCTCCTTATCCTATTCCTCCTCCTCCTCCTCCTCCTGCTCGGCCTCTTCTAAGGTGTTCATGCCCACCGCTCGGGAGACCGATGCCAGTTCAGTTCAGCAGCTCAGTGCCTTTCGGTGCACCTCGCGAGAGACAAATTCAAGCCGCGCCCGGAGACGGGCCCCCTGGGCGGCGGTTCGGTGGACGTGCACGATAACATCGGGCCTCGGACCCTTCTGCCAGGAAGGCACCAACTATACACCAACACCGATCCTGGCCAGGATCACCCTGGGCCCAGGATCGGTGCATGTGCCTTCCTGCCCAGGGCAGGAGGGCGTACACACCGAGCCTGGGCCCAGGGTGATCCTGGCCAATGTCGGTGCTGGTGTATAGTTGGTGCACTCCGAGTCTCCCGAGTGGAGGAGGGCAGGAAGGACGACGGGAGCGCCCGAAACTCCCCGTGTCTGGGGTGCCCGCCCGCGCGCGCGCGGGAAGCGGCCGGCCGAGCGACCGTCGCAGTCGTCGCTGGTCGCGAGGAGAAGGACGAGGAGGAGGAAGGGAAGGAGGAGGAGGAGGAGGAGGAGGAGGAGGAGGAGGAGGAGGAGGAGGGGGAGAAGGAGAAGGGGGAGGGGGAGGGGGGGGAGGGGGAGGGGGAGGAGGAGGAGGAGATGCAGGAGGAAGAGGAGGAGGAGCTGTGGCGGCCTTGGGGCGCGACCCGAGTCGGCCGACGCTGGGCAGCCGCGGGCTGGAATGGGCCGCGCTCAGTGGGCCAGGCGATCCCGGGCGGAGCGTTGCATTCGCCGGTATCTTAGGTAGGCTGTCGTTCACGTTCGGGGCGTGGTTTGCGGAGCTGTCGACTTGCCGACTATCTACAAGGACTAATCCCTTCCTCCTCGGCCTGGAGGGGGGAGGGAGAGAGGAGGGAGAGAAGGTTGACAACGACGAAGGCAACGATGCCCTCCTCACCCACTTTCCCCGAATGGTGCTTCTTCCTACCTCTTACTAAGGAGCTGGGCCCGTCTGTCGGCCTGGCGGCTATGTTGTCGCCGTCGTCGCCCCGTGGCCACCTCGTCGCCGCCCGTCGTCTGGGCCAGTCTGCCGGTCGCGGCGCCTGTCGTCGCCATCGTCGCCCCGTGGCCGCCTCGTCGCCGCCCGTCGTCTTGGCCTGTCTGTCGGTCGCCGCGTTTGTTGTAGCCGTCGCCGCCCCGTCGCTGCAGGTCGTGTGGACCTGTGTTTCAGTCGCCGCGCTCGTTGTCGCCGTCGCCGGCCCGTCGCTTCGCATTGCCTTGCGTTGCTTTGCACTGTTTTGTGTTGCGTTGCTCTGCGAGGCATCTATTGCGCCGCGCATGTACAACACGTGCGTTGCACAACAAAGACCGTACCACTGATAATGCACCACACACATTGCACAATAGAAACTGCCCAACATAGAAGTGCACAACATAGGCTGCACAAAATATACTGCACTCTCTAGATTGCCCTATGCTGCACAACGTTAATCGCAGAAACACATTGGACAATCTATGTTGCACACCATACACTGCGCAACATGGATTGTTCTGCACAGCGCACGTTGCACCACATAGATTGCACCACATAGGTTGCAACAGATGGGTTGCACCAAATTTATAGCACAACATAGGCCCCCGACCATCTAGTGCACAACGTTGGTTGCACAGCATGCATTGCACAACATAGGCTGTGCACAATATACTGCACCACGTTGGCTGCTTGACAGAAATCTGCCGTTCCAGAAGCAAAGCTGTAGGATCTACCGCCCCTCACCCCGTTTGATTCGTTACCCCTGGGGATGTGCACTTTACACGCAGTCGTGCCCAATCCTTCATTTTGAATACGAACGCAAATGACCCCAGCAAGGCTGGCAGTCCCCCCATCATCTTTTGCGAAAACAACGCTATGCGCGCACACTCTTTTATCAATAACCCAAAACTGTCAAAACGCTTTGCCATAAAAGTGGAACGGGGTGCGCACGCGCGGGCCGTCGCGCGCGCATGCCGGAATCGATCAAAAACCTTCGGTTTCGCACGGGTTTTAGATTCGTGCACCCCGAACACATAATACCTATATCTATATCTATACATACATACATATATATATATATACACATGTTGTAGACATACTCAACATTTGTGTGAGCTTCCGCATTTTCACCAAATTCGCCCAAGCGGGCCTCGCGCGCGCGCGCTGAAGTCATTCGAACGCCCTCGCGCGCGTGTTGGGGGGGGCATATCAAATAACACCATGCGGGCCAGTTGCGCCCGTCGGCTGCGCGCGCATGTCGAAATCCTTCGAAAACATCCGTCGCCAACGCGAGGACACCATCATCGTCATCGGCGTGACCAACATCGGCGCCTTCATTGGCCTTGCCATCGTCATCGTCATCGTTGCCACCAGCATCGCTGCAATCATCATCGTGTCTGCCGTTGCCGACGTCGCCATGATACCGCGCCCGCCCAATTCATCAACTCCACCGAAATGCCGGCGCGTCAGCGCTGCTTGCGAAACGCGCTGGGAAATCCCAAGCGGTCAGCGCCGCCGCGGCTGCGACGGTCGCGCTACACTAGGTGGCCGATCTGCGCGACAGCATGCGCGCGCTAGCGCGGCCGCAACGACGCGCCAACCAGCTCCAAGCAATCATCGCAATCGCCGCCGCATGGGTTCTGCAAGCCAAGTGGCGGGTTGGTGGATGGGATGATTGCGTGAGCAATGGAGTTGGCAATTCCATACCCGGCAGTGTAAGTGACATCATACAGATCGCACCAAGTACTTTGTCCATCGTACATCGGGCCACGTAGATTGCACAACATATACTGCACCGTATGGACTGCACAACTTAGATATCGCCACATATATTGCCCCACTTACGTTTGCACATCGTAGATATTGCACGACATAGGTTCCACCTCAGACCCTCATATCTAAAATGGAATGAGAATCTACCCCGGGGGTTAATGGGACAGTCGTTTGTTTGTATTGTGGCTCGTGAGAGAATATGCACGCTCGTGAATCCTAAATAGAACGTCCTACCATCCCAAGCTATCGGTTGGTCGACACCCCCTTATTCCATGTCAGATCACGATACTACGTATGCGCGCGCACCCGTTTATCAAACATCCTCAGTTTCCCAGCATCCATTGTAGACATAACACGACGTGCGCACGCGCGCGCCGTCGCGCGCCCGTGTCGGAATCGTTCACAAACTTCGGCGTCGCAGGGATGTCGAAGTCGTGTGTCCCAGAAATAAAGAAATCATCATCTGTGTTTGCAACGTGGGTGTTCAAATTATGCGCGTTTGCGAACTCTTTGCAACACGATCATGTATCCAACATGTTCAGCTAATCCGCCCCAACGGGCCTCTCGCGCGCGCGCGTGCCGAAATCATTTCACTTTCCTTGCGCGCGTGCTGGG
Organism: Prorocentrum cordatum; assembly: GCA_963575745.1. Lineage (NCBI taxonomy): Eukaryota > Dinophyceae > Prorocentrales > Prorocentraceae > Prorocentrum > Prorocentrum cordatum. The sequence continues at coordinate 288,870 of CAUYUJ010015517.1, forward strand.
GGGGGGCACTTGCGCGCGCGTGTCGAAATCTTTTTGGAACCTCCATCACCGACGCGAGGACACCATCATCATCGGCGTGATCGGCATCGGCGCCGTCATTCGCTTCGCCATCGTCACTGCCGTCGTCGTCACCAGCATCGCTACTGTCACCATCGTGTCTGCCGTTGTCGACGTCGCACTTTTACCGCGCCCGCCCGAGTCACCGACTCGCACTGCACTGCCGGCGCGTCAGCGCGGACTGCGAGACGCGCTGGGGGGTCTCCAGCGGTCACCGCCACCGCGGCCGCGTCCGTCGCGCCAGAATAGCTGACCGCTCAGCGCGCGAGCCAGCGCGGCCGCAGCGTTGCACCAGCCATCGCCAAGCAGTCCTCGCAATCGCCGCCGCATGGATTTTGCAAATCAAGTTGCGGTTGGGTGAATGGGATGCTTGCGCGAGCAGTGGAGTTGACAACCCACTGCGAACAACTAAATTTTCATAGAAACACCATAGCATCACCCCCCCCCGCGTTATCGCCCCCTGGTTCGGGTATGTAAATCATGTATGATTCTGACCAAATGTCCATCCTGAATATGAATTTACACTATCCCCGGGGGGCCGGGTTCCCCCCCCTGAGGCTCCCTGGTTTAAGAAACACTATGCGGTGACATGTGTTGCTCTAACATAATATTTTTTCGCGAATCCCGTGCAAAAAACTGGACGCAGTGCACACGCGCGCGTCGTTGCGCGCGCATGCCGAAATCCTTAAAAAACCTTCGGTGCCAGAAGGATTTCGCAATCGAGTTTCCAACAAACACACAAAAACACATGGTTTCGCAACACTGATTTGCTAAAGAAGCTTCCGCGCGATCTCTTGCGAAATCTTAAGAAAACCATCGGTTTTTCAAGATTTCCACAACATGTTATTAAACGGACTTCGCGCGCGCATGTCGAAATCTGTCGAACGCCCTTGCGCGTGTGCCGTCGCGAGGATCCTCTGGAAAAAATGGGACGAAGTGCATTCGCTCGTCGTCGCGCGCGTATGCCGAAAACCTCCAAAGCCCATCGGTTTCGGAAGGATTTCAAAATCGTGTGTCCAGAAAACCTACAATAACACAAGGTTTCGCAACACGGATTTTCAACAAAAGCGTGCGCGCGCGCTCTTGCGTCGTCGTCGTCGTCGTCGCCGTCCTCCCTCCTCCCGCGTCGTCGTCGTCGTCGCCTACGTCGTCCTCTGTCTTTCCTCGTGTTCGTCGTCGTCGTCCTCTTTGGCGTCGTGGTCGTTTCCGTCGTCGTTGTCGTCGTCGTCCTTCCTCCTCCTCCCTCGTCGTCGTCGTCGTCCGTCGTCGGCGTCTCGTCGTCGTCCCTCCTATTTCGTCGCCGTCGTCGTCGTCGTTGTCGTCGTCGTCTTGCCTCCTCCCTCGTCGTTGTCGTCGTCGGCGCCGCCGTCCTTCCTCCTTCTTCGTCGTTCGCGTTGTCGCCGTCCTCCCTCCTCCCTCGTCGTTGTCGTCGTTTTCGCCGTCGTCGTCCTTCCTCCTCCCTCGTCGTCGTCTTCGTTGGCGACGTCGTCGTCGTTGTCTTCGTCGTCGTCGGCGTCGTTGTCGTCGTCTTCGTCGTCGTCGACGTCGGCGTCGTCGTCGTCGCCGTCGTCGTCGTCGTCGTCGGCGTCGTTGACGTCGTCGTCGTCGTCGTCGTCGTCGGTGTCGTCGTTGTCGTCGTCGAAGTCGTTGGAGACGTCGTCGGTGTCGTCGTAGTCGGTGTCGGCGGCGCCGTCGTCGTCGTTGTCGCTGTCGCTGTCGTCGTCGGTGTCGTGGCCAAGTGTCATGTGGTACCTACCGTCACGGTCTTGTCTTAAGAGGTCTTGCGACCAAGTTGCGGGTGGCAGGGTGGGATGTTTGCACGAGCAGTAGCGAGGACAGCTTCAAGACGGTCAAAGTGAATTGCACCACGTAGATTGCACCGCACCGCCTAGACTGCCCCACATGAATTGCTAGAGACACACTGTTTGGGGTCCACCCTGGCTACCATGACCCTTCGACTCCCCGGGCCCCCGAAGTCCTGATGTTCTCAAAGCGTGAGCCCCTGGAAGTCTCGACCCCTGCCCGGGGACAGGCCTTTCATCCTGAGCAATTCTTGCGGACGATCTCCGGGACCTGGCCAAAGGTAACAAATCACCTGCCGACTTTCGCCGCGATCTTGCTCACGGCGCGAGGGGGCCTGGGCAACTGCGCCCTCCCCGCTGCGCTGTGAGTGCTTTCTCGCCCCCGCTGCGCTGCCGCTGGGCGTCCGCCCCGTGGGCGGCGTCGCTGCTGGGCGCTGCCTTTGGCCGCGCCCGAGCCCGATAGATTACTCTGCGGGGCGGGAGGGGAGTGGGTGGGTGGGGAGAGGCGGGATGTGGGAGGAAGGGGGGAGGGAGGGAAAGAGGGAGGGAAGAAGGGGGACGATCCGGAGGAGGAGTGTGAGAACGACAAGGAGAAGAAGGGAGAGGAGGAGAGAGAAGGTGGATGAGGAGGAGTTGAGGAAGATGAGGAGGAGGAGAATCATTGTTCTCCTCGCGCAACCATCCTTCGGTGTTCTTTCGCGCAACAGTTATTCGCATGCAAACAAGAGGAGGAGAGAAAGAGGAGGGGAAGGATGAGGAGGCGGTATGAGGAGGGAGAGGAGGCGGGAGAAAGTGAGGGTTGCGGAAGTGGCACCTCCCTAATCTTATATCCTCTGGCATCTCCTCATCCCTTCCCGCCGATCCGTTCTCCCCCCGCACGCCAATGTCACGATCCCATGACAACGTGGGCCCAGGAGCCTCTGGATCCCTTCGAGGGGCCGGTGTTTCCTCCCCGGTGCGCGTTCGGTCATGGCCCCGTGGCACAAAAACTGCACCTGGAAGCCGAACTCTAAGAGAATACTCACGTCGTCTTTCCCCGCAGACCCCCCCCCGCGACGCCTGAATGTCTGGACTCCCTTCTCCTCTCCCCGCCCTCTCCCATCCCCCCCCGCCCCTCATCCCTCACGAGCCCCCTCTTCCTCCCTCTACTGCTCTCTCCCTTGGCCTCGACCTGATGGCCCTCCATCTGCCCTTGTCAGGTTTCCTGAGCATCACATATGACATCTTTTGGAGAAGAGGGGGTAATCATATGAGATCCTAGGAGCAGTGCGAGGGAGAGAAAGAGAGACAGAAAGAGAAAGCGACACAGAGAGAGAGAGGATGGGATACTAGATGAAACTGATGATGTCGATAATGATCGTGGTGATGACAATGGTGATGATGATGGTGATGGTGATGGTGATGATGACGATGAGGATGCTGCTGCTGCTGATGAGGATGATGGTGATGATGACTGCGTGTTGGTGCTGGTGGTGGTAATGATGTGGTGGTGGTAATGGTGGTGGTGGTAATGATGACAGCGCGGTGGTGGTAATGATATAGTGCTGATGTTGCTGATGTCTGCTGTTGTGATGATGATGATGATGATGATGATGATGATGATGAGGATGATGAGGATGATGAGGATGATGAGGAGGATGAGGATGATGGTGATGACCCCGCAATGTTGAAGGCAACGAGCATCCACCGACGGCAAGCGGCGGCGGCGCTGCAGCTGTGACGGAGGAGGAAGGAGAGGAGGAGGAGGAGGAGGAGGAGGAGGAGGAGGAGGAGGAGGAGGAGGATTTTTTTTTTTTTTTTTTTTTTTTGTTTTTTTGTTTTTCCCCGCGGGGTAGAACGCAAAACGTTTTATCATTCATGGAGGAAGCGAGCGGCCTCCTCCTCAGGATCAAGACCCTGCTCTGGGGCGCAACGGACCGCCCAAGGACCTCGGGCTCCAGTGCATTCGAACGCAGCACTGGGGCCCTCAAAACTTGCTCCTGGAAACCTCGCGCCTCCTCTCGAGCTGCTATCCGCTGCCTCATCCCCTCCAGTCCTGGAATTAAAGCCGTGCCTGGAAGATCACCCTGAGGACGCTGAAGCCACACAGCACGTCGAGGGCGCTGCTGGGTCTCAAGTAGCCTCTGGCGCTCCATATCACTTAGTATGTGGAGCACTACACCTGGTGCGGCACGATTGGACTGGGGGTGGAGGCCTCGGAGCATACGATTGAGGCGACATTTACTGGCAGAAGACACCACGTAGCCTCGGCACTGCTTCTCGAGCTGACGACTGAGACGCTCAGTGCTGTAGGCACCGCAGCGCCTGCAAAAGACCAGACTCGGACCTGACGAGAGTCGTGTGTAGACCAGGTCATGCCCGAGGGAGGGCTGTCCCAGGAAAGAGAAGTTGTGTCTCCTCCCTGGGCAGCCCGACATATCCAAAGCATTAGCACACGTACCTGTACGGCGAGCATGGCAGTCATAACAAATGAAGGAGCCTGGTGCACCTGGGACGGACGTCCATGCATGCCATCGGTTAGCACCTGTGCTCCTAGGGCAAGGAACCTTTCTCCGTTCAGGGAACTGGGAAAACGGAAACAGGGGCAAAACCGTCCCCATCACACGGGCCACAGCACGGGCCTTGGCAACCAGGGCCGAAAGGTCATCCCAGGACTCTTGGGGTTCCTGTGCGTGCAGTGCTAGAGCCTCCTTCGCGAAACGATCCGCATGGAAGTTGGCACGTCCTATCCTACGCTCATCTGGCGGGAGAGCATCAATTACATCCATGCTTCGGTGGGCAGGGGTGTGGGTCGCAGGGCCGACGTTTTTCGAGCCTTGGATCTCCCAAAAACCCCTCCGAAGCCCAGCATATTTGTTCCTGGAAGACACCTGAAGGGCAGCCGACTGATTATGATACCGCACGGGACCCAGACAGTCCGAAAAAACTCCAATCTGATGCGTCAGCTGCCCGACAAAGAAACTTATGGCAACTAAGCCCATGTGCTCAGCTGCCTGAGGGGTCTGCGGCAAACTTGGCCAGACCGGCCCACGAAACCTCGCCAGTACTTCCTCCGAGCCTCGCTCAAGGAAGACTCCAGCAAAGGAAGCTCGCGCAAGCTCGCGTATCGGAGGCCTCGTGCACGACCCATCGACGACGACATCGCTGGCTCCCTCGATACACGAGAAGTCCGATAGGACATTTCCTTGCGCATCCAAGAGCTCGGGATAGACCCAATCAGTGGGAGGCTGGAAGGTGAGAGAGGGATGAGGAAAGATGAGGCGGGTCCAAAAAGGGTTCGTCGGACCAGCCTCCAAAGCCTCTTGAACAATCTCTGGGGTGGCAACCTCTCCTCGGGCCTGTGCAACCTCGGGGCTAGGGCACACCCAGAGCCTGTGGAAGACACTATCAGGGGCCCCACAACGTGGACAGAGGCCTTCATCTATGTTTAGCCTGTCGCACGTGAACACAGCCTTACAAAAGCAACTAGCTACAGCGTACTTCTGCCTAGGCGTATACTTCTTAGACGTACACACTATGCTACGCACAATGTCAGAACACACACGTGCATGCTCAAAATTATCTACAGTGCGTGCCATATCACGTTCATGCTTACGCTGAACAGCATCACGAAGCAAACCCTTAAGCATGTTAGGAGCCGTGTACATGAGCGAGATCTCCACCCCATTATCATCCTCCCAGAGAGCGAAGTTCTTAGCGGACCAGCCAACACGTCGGAGAGATAGGAGCATCCGCGAGATCGGTCCTTTCGTGTGTCGCCATCTGTGATGTGGCTCCATTCTCTCCTTAACTACCTGAAACATCTGATGAAGTTCTCGAATGCTGAAGAGAGCGCGCTCTGGTGCAACCAGGGCCTGCCAGACTGCCACACTCCATGCAGCTGCTGGTGCAACACTGACGTCGGCCATCGGGTCGCCGTGGAGCACAATCTTCGACAGCAAAGATCCACCCCTATGCGATGGAGAGCGAAAACTGAGCAGTAAGGTGCGAGCTCGCTGTAGCTCGTAGTCCGACATTCCAAGCACAGAGCTGCCATAAGCAAGAGCTGGTTTAAGGCCTGCCTGATGTATTACTGCCATTCGATGTTTCCCGTGAGATAACCATTTACGAAATCGAAGGACCCGAGAGTGTCGAAGGCGAAACTGGCGAAATCGTTCACGACGCTTTCGGAGGGCCCCTTTTGTCATCCGAACCTGCGCTGGTGTAAAGTCAACCCCAAGATTCACCGACGAGTGGGTTATGGTGCCTGCTGGGAGCCCTCGGAGCTGAAGTTGATGTGCTAGCGCCTTAGCTAAGGATGGTGAGCTGGCAATCGTAATAGCTTTAGTTTCCGATATGTCGGCTCTAAGTTGTCCCCGAAACATGTGATAAAAATCCTCCGCTGCATCTGGAATCAATCTAAGCAACTCAGCCTTAGTACCCGTCGCCATGATCGTGTCATCGTCGACATACGAAGACAGCCGAATAGGATGTGGAAAGCGAGCCGTAAACGCGTCGAAGGCCCCGATCGCATATACCTTTACAAACGCATCGTTGAAAATATCACCTGCAGGTAGGCCGCTCTGAGCAAAAAGTGCAACTGGATGGAAGGAAGTGCCCAGCCTAATCAGCCGCGGAGAGCGCCAGAGGTTGTACATCGTTTTTACAATCACCCCAGGGATGCCCCATTGTCGAGCTCGATCGCGCAGACGCTCCAGACAGAAAGACTCGTAGTATTTCTTGCCGTCCCACTGGACTCCCAGGACCACCTGATCATCCGCCGCGGCAATCTCTCCAAGGGCCGTCTGGGCCCACACACATGACTCCGCGCTCTTCCCAGACCCAAAGGCCCAGTAGGCCCTCTCCGTGGCCGCAAAGAACGGATCCAGCATGGGACGGCGGAGCCTCTCCCATACACGCACAAAGCTGGCCAACAAGAGGATGGCACGGTGCCCTCCCGCTGGCTTCTCAATAAGTGGAAATACCATCCACATGAAGTGACGAGGAAAGAGTCCTAGTCGTTCCACTGCTTCAAACAATGCACTGAGGGTCTCCAGAGCTGGATCACCCAAAAGCGATATATGTCGGGGATGAAAGCCATCCAAAGTCGATGACGTGAACTGGCAAAAGGACCGAGAAGCACTCCGCAGCTCGTCAGCAGTGGCCCGCGGGAAGCACTCGCGATCAGGTACTTCAGCGCGTGGGGGCGACGTCGACGCATTCCACTGTTGCTGCAGCATCCCGACCTCCGAGTTGAGCACCTCCTCAGGACTGCTGGAGTAGATGCCAGGAGCCTTCTGAACCACTGTGGGGCACCATACCTTCTGGAGTCGCGTGATCTTATGCATCAGTTTAGCCGAACCCTTGAGGGCAGTGTCACACCACTCCGTCCACGACTGCTGCCGTAAGCGTAAAGATTCTTTCGTAGCTACTTCAAACTCCACAGATAAATGTTCGCCAAAGAGAGTAGCCCGATCCCACCACTCATGAGGATAAACTTCGGGGTACTCATGGATGAGCTGTCTCAAAGCGATGACCTGTGAGTCGAGCCTGACGTCCAAGCCCTCGCCAGGGTAATTCTCCACAAGACAAGTCTGCTTAAGAGAAATGGCAGCCGTGTTGTGGTGAAGCTCATCACGCTGCTGAACCATCAACTCGAACTCATGCCACACACGGTACAGCCACTGCCAGCCGCGAGCTATGAGCATCGGATCCTGTGCGTGATCCTTGCGTCCCAGAACAGGTACCCATCGTCGTGCAAGATAGTTATGCCTGGTGAGCTTCTGAATGGGGAAGTCCAAGGCACCTGCGATCTCAATCTCGGCATCTTCAAGAAAAACAGTCCATGCTTGATTGAGCCTAGCCCAAGCTGTGCCAATCGAATCAAACTCTGCTGAGTATACTGCTTCATCCGCCATCTGCCGTGCTGCCACACAGCATCGTGGTTCGGGACGTGGACCAAAAGGAGGAAGTACAGGGAATCGTGTATGAGCACAGAAAACCAGCTGGCGTAGGTTGACCGCATCAGGGCGAAGGTGGAGTCGGACGGGCTTGTGAGGTCCTCCATGCCATTGGGAGTACACACGAATCTTCTCCGTTGCCCTGACGATGTCCTGAGATGCCAGAAAGAAATCAATTGTACTAGCCGAGGTCGACATAATGCACGTGTGCCGAGCTGGTGCCATCGTGATAAGTCCAGCCTTGCGCGTGAATCCACTCTGCTCGATCACCCCAGGCTCAACATTCCAATCAGCAGCTGCCAAGAACGATCCAGCAGAGCGGCTAATGGAAGCCCCAAGCACCGACAGCAGGTTCATATTGGCCATATCCAATCCAACACTATCATGAAAGTATGCAGAATACACCACGAGCTCAGGCCAGCCTGGGATATCAACAACTGCTGAAATGAGCCGACCTTTGACAAGCTCACCGCCAGTAGGATTCCATCGCAATCCGAGATGCTGCCGAGCAAATATGGCCACTCCCGCTGAGTGTGAGCCACGTGCACAACATCGCGACGGACTGCATAAAGCTCGGAAACCTGCGGTGCGAGCAGCACGCTGAAGGTCAGGTACTGCATCAGGGCCAGTACCAATCTCCTGCGCACAAACCACCATCGAATCACTAGATCGTAAACGTTCGAGGAGCGTGGCACGGCAATTACCATTGAACGTTTCCAGAAACTGTGGGCCACCAGCAGCAGAAGACGACTTTGAACCCTTGTGCTGCGGAACGATGTGGCCCATAGACGAAACTGGGAGACCGCTCAGGTAAGGAGGGTTAGGAAGGCGACGTACGCTGACGCTTGACTCCCAAAGCCTCCAGCTGCTCCTCAAACTCACGCTTATCTTCAGTCCGGAAGAGAGTATCGATATCATCAGCTGACAAGCCCGAAAATTGGGCCTGCGGCATTGGAGCATCCCTTCCCTCGGGCGGTGCTGCGGCAGCAGGATGGTCAGCGGCAGCAGCAGCCCCGCCTCCCCCGTCGGCTCCGCCTGCAGCACCTGCAGCGGTGGGCGGGGGAGGAGCAGCCTTTCTGCAGAGCTCCTGGAGCTTGGCAAAGGCCGCGCTGGACAAGAGCTGCTTGACGTCGGCGTTCGCCTCATCATCCAGCACCTCCGTGGGGAGCTCCAGCTTGACGTCCATGTACTGGGAGCTGGTGCCAGGGCCTGCAGGCATGGTGCGGCGCAGCTCCTCCTCCAAAGCCGCCACCTCGCGCTGGCATGCGGCCTGCTTCTCCTGCAGCTCAAGTAGTGACTTCTGCGCCGCCTCGATAACCTTCTGCTGGGCAGTGACGGCTTCAGCTGCCTTGGCCTGCTTGCGCTGCGCCGCCTGGAGCCTGAAAGCCACATTGGTGTGCTGCTGCAGCTGTGGCTTAGCTTCTCGCTGAGCCTTGCGGGCAGCACGAAGTTGCTCCTCGAGGCAGGCTCTGGCAGGGTCGGAGGAGTCGACATCGCCAAGCTGCTTGAGAGCCTTCTCGAGGGAGTCAATGCGGGCGCCACGCTGCTCCTGCTCATCACCAGGAGGAGCAGCATCACCACCGGCAGCCTCGGGGACCTGAGCCTTCGGGTCCTTGAGGCTCTTGAACTTCTGGTCGAACTTCCTTTCGATCGCAGCCGTGATGGACGCAACCAGGTCAGGCGTCGGCGGACCGTTGGCCCATGCACCCTTCGGCTGTCTCGGCGCAGATGGGGCTGGCCGCTGGCCCCACTCCTTCTCCGCTTTGCGAGCTGCTTGTGCCACACGGCCAGGAGCAGCAGCACCACAAAGACATTTGATACGGCAGGCCCAATTCGCAGTACGGGAGCACTGTGAACAAGACCAATGAGGCATACGAGGGCCCCGAAGCACGGATCCATCGCCAGCCATGCGGTCAGACTGGAGATGTGAGAAATCTCAAAAAGCCTTTTTGGCCCGACGAGGCAGGCCGCTCTGAAGTTTGCCTCGTCAAGCTCAGGCGTCAACTGGCCTGAGCCAGAACGGCTGCCCTCTTGGGAGCCTTGGGGGCCATCTTGGAGGAGTTCGATCAAAGAAGGGTGCGCACTTTATTTCCGTTGCCCCCGCTCCCCGGGAGGCCAATATGTGGCCAAAACCTTAGTCAAATCAATGATGTGTACCTTCTCGCCGATGCCATCTTGGACGCTCCAATCCCTCGCAACCCCTCCCGTCCGGGGGGATAGGGGGAGGGGTAAACCCCTCCCCGAAGGTGATGAATGGGGTTGGAAGAGGAAGCTCTCCAAACCAACCACGCCCTGAGTGGCTGTTGGGATCACATCCATGTTCTGCAGGTGCCTCTACTCACGGGCTTCTCTCCGTAGACGCGCTAACGGCAATGTAGGTAACGGCGATGTAGGGTTCGGCATTGTAGGTGTGATTGGTTCGTGACCAAACCAATTGTAGGACATGGTGATTTGTGCTTTCCTACAATTCGCTGCGATGTTTTCGCTCGATACATTCGCACATTTGAAATGTAGGAGAGTGTGGTCCGTGATGTCCTACAATCTGTTCTGCGCAAGCTCGGTGACACAAATATCATATTCCCAACATCGCCAGTAACCAACATCGCCGTCAGCGCGGCCTTGGTCTCTCAAACAGTTGAATGTTACGTTTCTGCTGCTCGCCAGGTCCAGTCTCGAAGACCACCCCGTCCGATCAGCCGCTCCGTCTTCCGCGCGCACTTTTGGGGCTCCCCTTACCAGTGGGCTTGTTTATTCGTGGGGTTGGCAAGGGTAGCCCCCGAGCTCGTTTTTGGTTTCCATAGGGGAACGGATAATGACATAAACGAAAAAACTCGGAGGTCCGCGCGGATTTCTCGGATCGGCGCTGGAGCCCCCTCCCTGGCGCGCCAGGGGCGGCGCCGGAGGCGCCGCCAGGGGGCCCAGCGGGCCCCAGCGCCGTTCCCCTATTCAAGCAGGAATCCTCGGAGCAGGCCGTTTGAACGTGCAGCGTGTCCCGGGAGGTCTTCTTCTAATTGTTCCCCAGAGCGTGCGCCGTGAAGTCTGCCAGAGGATCCTTCCCAGAGCTGCCAGGGCCTTTCGAAGGACCTTCCAGGCCGAGTTTTGGGCACCACGAGCAGCCGGCGCATCGAGCCGCCTTTTGTCATATGTTGCGTGCACCTGCTGGGCTGCTGCACATCTTGTTCGACCTAGTTCCTTGTAATCCGCCGAGAGGCCTGATCGGAGTCGTGAAGAAGTGCCTTAGCGACCTCAACCTTTTGGACCCAGACAGGGTGTCAAGCAGTCACAAGGAAATGTGGAACCGATGCGAGAGGAGCGAGAGGGACGTATGTTTCCGTAGGGCTAGACCACTTCCTCCAGCTGCTAGTTCACCCATAATCCCCAATGTTGTTTGAATGTGTTGTTCGCATGCTGCGCGCTCGCGCCTTGAGAATCGTAGGCAGCTCGTGCAGGCGAGGGCGGGATCGCTGCGACGACATTGCCGAAGTGGGTCAACGCGAGGTGGTCTGGTCCGGCGATAACCTCAGGCGGCAGTAGCATACTCGCAGAACCCCCCCCCGTCAGTTGTGTCCACCGCCAGCGGTCTGGCCCTTGCTCGAAGAGCAGCAGCAACATCAATAATAGCAGAGCCCCAGACCACAATGCAATGAATTCGCGGCCCAAGTTAGGTCCACGGTTTTAGGGACATGCCTCAAAATATTTAGGTGGTGTCGTCTGATACATCTGCAAGAAAGACTCCCTTATCAGCAATGGCTTTGGCCCTCCTAACGGTGGCCCCTCCCAAAGGGTTGGGTGTTTTTTTATGATCATCGCAGCATGTTTCGCTATGCGCTCCAAGGGGCCTTCCAGGGTCTCCGAGAGGCTCCAAAGATAGCAAGATTTGTACCCATGGTTATCAACTGCGCGTTGGACTTTCTGAGAACGGGCGCCAAGAGGCTGAGGCGCAGTGGATCTGGATGACAATCCAGCCTCTGGGGGTCGGAGTTCTACCTGCACCCACTGCGCCTCGTGCGCCTGGGTCAGGCAGCCCAGCAGTCCAAGGCGCAGCGGGTGTGGGCACAAATCTTGCCCGCATCCCAGGGGCCCCCAAGGCCTCCGAACGGCCTTCCGGGGGGGGGCCCTCGGAGGGGCCTTCTGGGCGGCGTCCGAGGGGCCCTCCGAGGGGGCCCTCCGATGGGGGCCCTCCGAGGGGGCGTCCGAGGGGCCCCCCGAGGGGCCCTCTGAGAAAGGCCCTCCGAGGGGCTCTCCGAGGAGTCCTCCGAGGGGCCCTCGGAGGCCGCGCCCGCCGCAGGCACGCCCTCCGGCGCCCCGCCTCCGCGGGCGCCCCCCCCCCGCGAGGGGCGCCGCCGAGGGGCGCCGCGCCGCGGCGGGGCCGCGCCTGCCGCGGGCTATAGCCTGATCGGCCTGTTTTCCACCACCACCACCACCATAAGTTGTAGGGGGAGGGGGTCTCCTCCTCCTCCTCCTCCTCCTCCTCCTCCTCCTCCTCCTCCTCCTCCGCCTCCTCCTCTCCTCCTCTCCCCCCCTCCGTAGCCATTTTGGCTCAAGATGCCTTCTTTGCGGGCTGAGCCCGCATTGGCAGAACTGGATACCGCTAGTCCGCGGCAGTGCCAGGGTGCTTGCGCCCGACATCCTCTTCGCGAGGACTGGTCCGCCCCAGTCCCTCGCCTGCCCCCTTCACTGGGAGAGCAGCCTCTCTCGCGGCGGCCATGGGAGGCGGCGGCAAGAAGGGCAGTGGCAGGAAAGGCCTCGGCGGTGGTCGCTCGGCTTCATCGGCAGGGGCCACGACGTACATCGCCTGCACGGCCTGCAGGTTCCGCTGGAACTTCAAGAACAACCACTGGTGTTACCAGTGCGGCGGCGCCCTGGTACCGAGCCCCTCGGAGGACAAGCGGCCTCGCGGCCAGTGGGTCTGGGGCCCGCCGCAGGCAGGCGCAGCGCCTCCTCCTGAGGCAGAGACTGCTGCCGACGCCCCTGCGGCCCCACCCTGGGCCCAGGCGGGAGGCAAGGGCGCCAAGGGACCGCCTCCGCCTCGGCCCGCGCCGAAGGCCCAGGCCGTCCAAGGCCGGCCTTGGGTCTATCAACAGGCGGGCTGGGTGCCTCAAGGCGGCCGCGCGGGACAGCAGCAGCCCTCCCAGCCTGCAGACCCGTTTGTGTTCTTCGAGAAGGAGCTCGGCTCGGACTGCGACGAGCTGCTCAAGCTCAAAGCGGCGGTGCAGGCCAAGAAGGAGGCCCAGGCAGCCGCTGCTGGCGCGGGCGCCCCTCAGAAGGCGCCACTCCTTGAGGAGGAAGTGCGGGCCAAAGGTGTGGCCTGCAGGAGGGCGCTGGCATGGCTTGAGACCTGCGCTGCCCGCGCTTGGAGGGCGAGCAGTGGCTGGCCGACGCCCAGGCCGCTGAGGACGAGGCGGCCGCCAGCGCTCACGCTGCGCAGCAGGACTGGGAGGCGGCCTGTGCCAAGCAGGTCAAGGCCAAAGCGGCGCCGCCTTCAGCGCCGCCACCCACTTCTTCGGCGATCAACCTGTCGACGCTCGTTGATGAGGGCTCGCTGCAGATCGTGGACGGGCCGCTTTTCGACCTCGCGGGCTTGGAGCTCGACGAGCAGGCGCGCGTCGATTGGGAGCGCATCAAGCAGGAGCTGGCCGACAGCGTCCAGACCGAGGTCCAGGAAGTCCTTGGACCCTCGGCGCAGCGCATCCTGGAGCTGCGGGAGGAGGCTCGGGAGCTTCGCGCCAGGGAGGAGGCCAAGCGCAGGCGCGTGGACGGCAGCGACGCGGATGGGTCTGCTGCTGGCCCCGCTGCTGCTGCTGCTCCTGGTGGGGCCGCGTCCGCAGGCGCCGCTGCGGCAGCGGGAGCTCCTGCTGGGGCCGAGGCCATGCGCGCCGCGGCCAGAGCCAAGGCCAAGTCTGCCCAGGACGAGCTTAATGCTCAGCAGGAGGCCGCCGCCTCCTTCGCAGAGCCCGCTCCTGGCGCCGCCCCCTCCCCTGCAGCCCCGGGGGCTCCGTCCACAGCCCAACGCAGAGTTAGGGGCGCCGCGCCGAGTTCCTTCGGCATGCTGTTACGGCGGGCGCCCCTGGCCCTACCCCGTCGAGTTCTTCCTCGACGCGGATGAGGAGCGCGCCTTCGGAAGCGATCCGCCTACAGCACCGTTGGAGGCGCGCAGCACGCCGACTGCGGCTCCAGGCTCGGCGTCACCAACCCCGCAGGCGAGACGTTCGTCTCCGTCGCGTTCGGCGTCGCGCGGTCCTTCGCCATCCCCGAGTGCGAGGATTTCGGCCACTCGCACTTCTGCGAGCGCCTCGGGTCAAGCCTCGCTGACGGGTGCGCTTGGCGAGCTGGCGTATGCTGCCCTTAATGACAGCCCTCCCCCGAGGGCTGCGCCTCGCGCATCTACGGCATCGCAGGCCTCTGTCCCTGCCTCGCCGGGCGGCCCAGGTCAAGGCGCTGCTGTCGCGCACACGGCGCACCTGTACGACGCCGAGCTGGACCCGTTCGAGGAGCTGGCGCTGGAGGAGGTCATCGACCGCTCCCCCCAGGACTTGCCGTTCGAGGCGGAGGTTGGCCCCTCGCCGCCAGGCGTCACCGCCAGCCCACCAGAGGTTAGCGCGGACCTGGCTGCCTGCAGCAGCGCCCCTCCTTGCGCTGGGGCGGGCCTCGGCGCACCAGCAGCGCAGGCCTTGGCCGCTCCAGCCCCCTCCAAGCTTACCGCCGACGAGAATGATTGCTCGATCCTTTATATGGTAACATCACGGAGTGGGGGCCTCAAGCGCAGCGCTATGTCAACACAGCCCCTTACTCTGTTTATTGTCTGGTGGAGACTCACGTCACCTCCGCCACGTTCCACTCCAAGACGGAGGTGGACCTTGACAAAGACGGGTGGAAGGTCTGCGCCACAGGGAGCACACCAACAGGACGAGGACGCTCTTCTGGTGGCGAATGGGTTATGGCCAAGAAGCATCTGGCCACCACGTCACTACAGGCAGTTCGGCAACACGCACAAGCTGCACGTCAACCTGATCCTATGCGCGGGTTCGCCGCCATGATCTTGCACATGTCGTCGGGCAACCTGGTCTTGGTATCAGTTTATCTATGGCCAGGATTGGGAGTTTCTGGCAGAAATCGCCAAGTGTTGGTGGCGTTAGCCTCCTTTCTTCATGGTCTTGCAGACCCTTGGCTGGTTATCCGAGATTGGAACATCTCCCCACATCCTTTGAAGGCTCTGGCTGGCCTGAAAGAATAGGAGGCACCCTCCCTCTGCCTGCTGATGTCAGCACCACGTGTGACAAAGGGCAAGAGGGCTCGCTCATCGACTTCGCCATGGCCAAGAACGGGACATCCTCCCGGTACCGAGTTCGTTCGCAGCCTCAGGTACCTTGGAAGACGCATTGTGCCTTGCAAGTTGACGTCCACGACGGCATGCGCAGATGGTGGTACCAGAAACTCATGTTACCTGAACCGTTTCCGAAGGTAGCCGGACCCAAGCTCGCCGCGGACCCCAGCAGCAAGAGGTCTCTCCTTCGAGCCCAACGGCAAGCGCAAGAACGGGCCCGCGTACCACCCGATCTGTTGGAAGATTACGATTCACTACATCTATGAGGGAGTACTTTGGATCTTGAGTCCCAGGTCTCTTTTCACATACCTACAGACCTGTGGGAAGAGCAGCCCTCCAAGGAGGGGCTCAGCTCCCAATGTTGCAGCGTGGTCAATTCTGAGTTGTTGGGTCAGATCAACGTGCTCGGCCTTGGTGCCGTCACCAGGCAGTGCGCGCGGTGGTCTGCTGGAGTGGGGCGTGCCTTCGCACTTCATCATCAGCTTGACCCTCGACTGCGAGTTCCACGCGCAGCTGGATTTTCTTTACGATGGACGCAGACCAAAGCTACTCCAGGGCGGGTGCACATGACTGATGGAGCTGGAGAATGGTGGGGAACAGTACTCACCTTGGTCCAAAGAATCATGGCTCTCCTACGCCATGGCAAGGATCCTCGCCAGCTAGCGATTTGTACTTCAGCCCTTGGTCGCTACACCAACGACGCCAACAGCTTCGAGCCATCCGACTTCTTCGGTCCAGGTTAAGAGGGCGCCGCTAATCAGCAGCGGTGGATTTCTTGGTCTCGCGCCTTCGCGAGCGCCACCGAGCTGGAGCGCGACGACTTCGCCTACTTCACCGAGAAGCTGGCCTGCCGTTCGCAGGCAAGATGCTTGACCTTGAGGCGGCATTCCTTCATCCGCTGGGCCAAGGAGGTTTGGAAGTCTAAGCCGGGCCTGCTCCACTCACTGGTGAAGGAACCCAAGGCGGTCTCAGCTGACCCCTTAGTGGATGGGCGCGTCGTTGGAGACCCATTTGTTAGAATGGAACACACCAGATCCACCTGGGAAAGACTCTGGCACGACCCAGTCGACTCTCAGTCCGACATCCTCGCCATGTTCAAGCGCCTGCACACGCAGAGCCGCGAGAAGGAGTTAGATCCTGTTAGTGTCGACCAGGTGGACAAGGTTCTCAAGGTTCTTGGCACCAAGGCCTGCGGAGTTGACTCCATCAAACCTCTGGACCTCCAACGGCTCCCACTTGAAGGTCGGTGTGATTACTGCAGGCTTCTCAACAGCATTGAAGAACATGGAGTTTGGCCTGCTCAGATCCTGGCATCGATTGGAGCATTATTACCTAAACCCAAAGGAGGAGAAAGGGTCATTGGCCTACTTCCAGAGACGGCGAAGGTTTGGTCCCGCGTGAGAGCAGGCGTTACGTCTACCTGGACTAAGGAGCTCTCTGACTTCTGGGACACTGCAGTGGCGGGCAGCAGCTCGCTTCGAGCGGGGCTCTTGCGAGCGCTGCTCGATGATTCCGCAGTGGCTCTCGGCATCTCGGCGGCGACCCTGCTCTTGGACTTCGAGAAGTTCTACGACTCGTTATCCTGGGTCCTCATTGGCCAAGCTGCACTTGATCTCAAGTTCCCAGCGATTGTGGTTCTGCTGGAGCTGGAGATGTGCGCTGGGCCTCGGTTCTTGCGGGGCTCTCTTGGCGTTGCTGATGCTATCTTCGCCACCGGATCTCTTGTTGCAGGCTCCCCACATGGGGTAAGGATTGCCAAAGTGTTTTTACATCCATTGATGGAGGCGGCACATCGCAGAGCGAGCTTCAGCACTTTCTGGACCTTCATTGACGACACGGTTGCCCGCTCAGAAGGCACGCAAGCCAAGGTCCAAACCGAGATCCTCCACGCTACGGTCACTCTTGCCGGCCTCGCCACCCAATTCCGACTTACGCTTTCGGACAAGTCAGTCCTCATTGCCACCGTCCCTCAGGATGGGAGGAGGACGGCCGCTCAGTTGCAGAAGCGAGGCATCCCTGCGCGGTACGGCCTGCACGGCACGGACCTTGGCATCGATGCGGCGTCTGGCAAGCGGCGCACAGTCATTATGGCCAGAAGGAGGTTGACCGCCAGCAAGGGGAGGGCAGCTCGTATTGCCCGTCTACGCAGACATGCCCCTCTTCGACGAGAAGCTCAAGGTCTCTGGACCACAGGCGCAGCTCCTCAAGGCTCTTACGGGCACCAGGCCCATGGCATGTCGCCGTCCAGCGTCCTCGCCGTCAGGCGGCAGGCAGCCTCGGCTGGAGCTGGGCCCATGAAGGGCAGGTGTCTTACGACCACCCTGGCGGTTCTTTACGGCCCCAAGGACCCTGCCCTGGAGCTGCGTCGAGGCCTTCTTTCAGAATTTCTCTGTCTCTGGAAGACCGACACCAGCATTCACCACCGAGTTGAAAACGCTTGGACGGTCATTCATCGGCGGCTTCTCGCAGCTGGCGCCAGCAGAAGATGGAGATTGGTCAAAGGACCCATTGGAGCTGTTATTGCGACCCTGCTCGACGCGGGATGGGAAGCACCCTCGGCCCTCCGTTGGAGGAGGCCCACTGATGGAGGAATCGAGGAGTGGCAGATTCCAACCGCACGTCGTTCAGGCTATGACCCCACTGGGTTCGACATCTCCGAGCTGCTGGACGACGTGGTCACTGGTTTTCGCGCTCAACTTTGGCGCAATGCATCGGCGCATGTTGCAGGGGACTGCTTGGCTGAAGGAGCTGACCTTTATTGGCCCAGACTGGAGCTCAGTCGCTACGCCAAGAGGGGGGAGCTCGACCTGTTCGGCCTCGAATTGCGCGTGGTCACGGGCGCCCAGTGGACGATGGACAGGCAGCACCCACTGAGCGAGCCCTCAGACCGCCTGTGCCCGCGGTGCCAGCAGGAGGAAGAAACTCTTGCGCACCGCATTTGGCGATGCCCATGCAACAAAGACCACAGTGATTTCACGTCTACTGATCATTTGATTCCCCAAGCGTTAGCCTCTGTTGAATCTGAACCAAGCCTTTGGCTGCGAGGTGTTCCGCCAACCCGTGTCACCCACCCTGTTTTCAGGGAGCCGTCGGAGAGCCTGAGCAGAGCCCAATTAGGTGAGGTCCCGCTTGGGGCTTGCTCTAGAGACCCTGGCAGTAGCCCGCTGATCGGCTTCGGGGACGGTTCTGGAGGACGCTTTTCGTCCGACCCTCGTCGCCGTCGGTGTGGCTCCGCCGTCGTTGTGGTCAGGGACGCGCGACCTGGGGAAGGACCTTTGCGTTGGGCCGTCTTGGGGGGCATCTCTGAGATGTTGCGAGGCCCTTCGCAAACTGTTCCCAGGTCGGAGCTGCAGGCTTTCGCTCTCTTCTTGGAAGGCACCTCAGGTCCCGTCCATTTTGTGACCGACCACAAGCCACTTATGACGGGTTGGAGTCGGGGTCGGCCCTGGAGCCTGGGAGGGAGGAACAGCGATTTGTGGCTGCGAATTCGATGCGCCATCGATGACCGAGGCCCTGGGCACGTTTCGGTCGAATGGACGCCCTCGCACCTCTCTCCTGACGACCCCTCCCTCACCTATCACGAAGTTTTTCTAGCCAGCGGTAACCAGTTAGCTGACGAAGCGGCATCCAAGGCCGCCGAGCGTTCCTGGACCCTGGCCGCCCAGTCTGCTCCTGCCACCGACGCTTGGGACCTCACCGCTGCCTTGGTGCGTCGACGTGCACGGCGGGCTCTGGCGGAAGCTTCTTCGGCGGATCCCAAGCGGTCCAAGGCTTCGACGGATGTCGATCGCCCGATCCCGAAGACCGCCGAGACCCGCCGCCTCGAGCACGCAGCGAGGGCCAGCGCGCATAGGTTTATTCCTGTTGGGTCCCGGTTCAGGTGCCAACGGTGCTCTGTTCTTTCGTCCCGACAGGGCCTCTTAGAGGCCCTGAAGACGGAGTGCTTTTCGCCGCAGGCCGTCCCTCCTGGTTTTCCTCGGGATGTTGTGGCCGCGGCTCGTGGCGGCGTTTCCGTCGGTGGGCAGGAGCTCGACCCATCCCACCGTCTGGGATTCTGGGACTTGCATTCCTTGCATTTTTGCTTCCGATGCGGTCGGACCGCGACCGTTGACGGCCGCCAATTGGCCGACGAGTGCGAGCCCCCCACTCGTGAAGGTCGCGAGAACCTCGGCCGAATTAAACGCGGGCTGTTTCCGAGCTATGCGGGGCCTTCGAAGGCTTCGCGAGCGATTTCGCATGCGAGGATTGTGGACGCATGCGTCGCCAGGGAGACAGCACAGCGTGCCAGGAGGGCAAGCCCTGTACCCTCACACGTTCCTTCCTCCCCTTTGGGGAGGAGGAGGCGCTGGGGGTGGCTGCTACGGAGTAGCCACCACGGGTGCAGGTGCTTGGCCTCCTTTCCTCTGTTTTCCCCTCTCCTTTTTAGCACGCTGTGCTGCGCAAAAGGTCCAAAAGGTCCTCCTCCTCCTCCGGATCAAGGGGGCGTGGATGAGCGGCGGGTCCCGTTCCCGTGGGAAATCGCGGACTCCCGCCGCCGAGCGAGGCGGCACTTGCCGCACTGGTGGGGAGGGCACCTCCCCCGATCCATGGATTTGCCGACTGGCGCGCCAAATCCGTGGATCGTTGATCCATGTTCTCCCTTCTCGTTCTCCTCGTCCTCCTCTTCTCGTCCTCATCCTCCTCCTCCTCCTTCTCTTTCTCCTTCTCCTTCTCCTTCTCCTCCCCCTCTTCCTCCACCTCCTCCTACTCCTCCTCCCCCTCCTCCTCCTCCTCCTCCTCGCCCTCCTCCTCGACTGTGACTGACGCGGGAGGGACCTACGGACCTCGGACGCCTGGGGGGACCCACGGACTCGGAGGAGGAAGAGAGGTACTCATATCGCTACCCTTCCCTCGTGGTTCCCTTGTTGGATCTCCTGGGAGGCCCACGTCGCCACCGCTGGATTCGTTTCGAAATCCTTGTCGGAATGCATCCCAGTAGAGGGCCCGGGTGCAGCGGTATCGGTACCCTTGATTTTCTCCACAGGTGCACGAGCGTAGGCTCGGACGCCTTCGGGACCCGCGCACCTCGGCCTTGGTTCGAGCACGAACGCGCTTCCCCAGCGAGGCTATTGAGCGGTGTAGGCGAGTGCCGCCCGAGCTTGTACTTCATCTGTCACTTGCTCGTGCAGCCGAGCGCTCTGGAAGCACTCATCTCAGGAAGGGGAAGTTCACACGGGCACGATCAAACGTCGTCTGCCAGGGAGATATAGAGATATATGGAAAGTGTGGGGGGGGGGGGGGGGAAGAGCGTCCAGAACGCGTGAGAAGATGCGGCGAATCCTGGGACGTGCGTCTATCTATCTATGTGTGTGCCCCGGGGCCCCTTCAACTTGCTCGTGCAGCCGGGCGCACCTGAAGTGCGCCGCCGTCGGGGCGCGCGGGCGGCCGTGGCGGACGCAGCAGGGGGGGGCCCACGGGCCTCGTCAGACCACGGGGGCCAGCTTTCGGGGACAGGCAACGCTGTGGAGGCGCGCGTCAAGAAACCAGATGTTTTTCGTCAGGGTGCCCTGGGTTTCTTCGCTCCTCGCACTGGGCGGTGACTTCCCGCAGCCGTTGAAGGAGCTGCTGCGTTCAGGGTGATCCAGGTGTCCCCTCAAGTGCACCTCGCGCGCGGGTTCTCAGGGTTGGATTTATTGCGAGGGTTTCTTGCGGCCGCGCCCGCACTTTGTGCGCGGGATGGGTGCCCCCCCGACGCTGAAAATGCACGCTTTCCTAAAAGAGTGGGAGGGTTTTTGCTTTTGGAGGCCTGCTTGGAGCGCCTCGTGGTCGCGTACGCAGACGTCGTGGACGCCCATGGGGCTGTCTGGACGCATCTTGGGCGGTTTGGACCGAATCGTCCCCCACGTGGGCCGTCCGGACAGCCTTTGGGGGCCCTCTTGCCCCGTTGTGGAGCCCTCTTGGGACCGTCCTGCGGCTTTCCTGGGCCGTTGCCATGGTTTCTGGAGCCTTCGTGGATCGCCCAGAAGCCGTCTTGGAGCCTTCTTGGGAGCCTTTTTCGGGTGACAGGGGGCGATCTTGCATGTTTTTGGGGCCCTTGTGGGCCTCGTGAAAGCCCAAGAAGCGCATGTGGTGAAAATGCACGGTGCACCGAAGGAATGAGACTGTTTTTGCTTCTGGAGGCCTGCTTGGAGCGCCTCGTGGTCGCGTATGCAAACGTCTTGGACACCCATGGGGCCGTCAGGCGGCTATCTTGGGCGGTTTGGACCGAGTCCTCCCCCGCGTGGGACGTCCGGACAGCCTTTGCGTGCCCTCTTGCCCCGTTGTGGAGCCCTTTTGGGACCGTCCTGCGGCTTTCCTGGGCCGTTGCCATGGTTTCTGGAGCCTTCTTGGATCGGCAGGACGCCGTCTTGGAGCCTTTTTGCGAGCCTCTTGGGCTGTCGAGGGTCGATCTTGGAGGCTTCGTGGGCCGTTTTGCGCCGCGTGGAAGCCGAATGGGCGAATGTGGTGAAAATGTACGCTTCCTTAGCGAATGGGACGAATTTTGCTTTGGAGGGTCTCTCTCTGGGGCGCCTCGTAACATTGTTTCAAACGTTTTGGGGACTTATGGAGCCGTGTGGAGGCGATCTTCGGCGTTTTCGGGCGATCTCTCGTCGTTTCGTAGCTCTCTTGGACCGTTCCGGGAACCTTCGGAACCTTTTTGGCCCGTTTTGGGGCCTCATGAGGTTCCAAGTGTGCGGATGATGGATTTCCCCCCCCCTTCCAAATTGGCCGGACCAGGCCTCCGTGGGAGGGGTTTGGGGAAGGGGAAGCATCTCACACGCCGTGACCCCAAGGGGTCGGCGGATTGAAGGGCAGCCGCCGATGTAATTTGTTCTCTGGCAGCGTCCAGAGGCTCCACGATCGCAAGTGGAGCAGGGATCTTTCCTGGCATATCGTGCGAAAGCAGCGATCTAGCAGGAGAAAGGAACTGAAGCGCCGAAAACGGTCGACGTGCAAATATTTTGCAGCGGGCGGCATGGGAGGAATTCTTCGCCGATATCTATGGCAACATCGGTTCAGACACCTACGGAGCCCTTCCTCCTCTGTCAAGCGCTTTTGATTTGCTCATCCATGCCAGATTCACTGCTGGTCGAGTCGTCAGTGTGGTCGTGTGCAGGGGCTCCATCCTTATCCCCCCTTTCCCCGTCACCCTTTCCTCGTCACCGCCACTTTCTCACCGCAACCCTGCAGTCGGGCCGCTGAAAAAGGAGCCCTCCTCGTCGGGGAGGGGGTCAGTGCTCTTCGATGGTCTTACAGTTTGCCCAAGACCGTCCTTTATGTTTTCTGTGGGAAATCGAAGTTCATCTCATGGCAAAAATGGGGCCTCGTTCCTGATCTGAGGGGTCCTTCTGACAGCGTCTCGACTGCAGCCTCACAGCAGATCCGACGCGGGCGAGTGTGCGATCCGCCCCGCATCGGCGCGTCGAGCGGGGGCGTGCATCTCACGCCGTCCCTGGCCCGCACCAGCATCTCCCGCGCAGCGTTGATGGGGCCGGTTTCCACCACCACCACCACCACCACAAGTTGGAGGGGCAGGGGGTCCTCCTCCTCCTCCTCCTCCTCCTCCTCCTCCTCCTTCCTCCTCCTCCTCCTCCTCCTCCCTCCCTCCTCCCTTCTTCCTCCTCACTCCTCCCTCCTCCCTCCTCCCTCCTCCTCCTCCCTCCTCCGACTCCTCCTCCCTCCTCCGCCTTCTCCTCCTTCTCTTCATCCTCCTCCTCCTCGTCTTCCACCGCCTTCAAAGGCCCATCAAGCGTGGTGGAGCACCCCCAGCCCATCCCCCCTCCTCCCGTTGGACTTCCCCTGTTGATCTTGCACGCACGACCGCGTGCTTTCTTCGTATCGCTCTACATGGTTCTTGGTACATACATGTATCTGCATGGCTGTATTCAATTGGTTTGCGCACGAGCGCCTGCGACGATCTCGGAGCTTGTCTAGTGGGTCAGGAGCTTCTCGGATGCATTTGAGGGGCCTGTGGGATGCCTCTCAGGGGTCTCTTAGATGGCTCTTGAGGGCATCGGGAAGCTTTTCGGGCCTTCTTGGAGGCCTCCTGGGGGCTTCTTTGGGGTCCCTTGGTACCCTCTTGGGGTCTCTTGTGGGCGCCTCAGGTCGTCGGGGGGCTCTTAGGATCAGCCTGGGGAGAACGACTTAACATGTCAGTCCGTATCCCCCGTCTTGGGCCCTTGCCAGGGCTCTCTTGGGGCTTTCTTCAGCCTTCCGGGGGGCCTCTGCGGCCGTCTTGAGGCCCTTTGGGGCTGTCTTGGGGACCCCTTGGAGGCCTCATGGGCCCTGTTGGAACGATCTTTGGGGCCCCTTGAACCGTCTTGGACGCTGCCAAGACAAAACATGTGAATATACTAAAAATATGTTTTCCAGCGGAACGGTACGATTTTTACCTTTTCGTGCCCTCTCGGCGGTCCTCTGGGAGCACTCTTGGGCCGTCCTCGAGGCGCGTGGGCCGTCTCGAAGCCATCTTGGGGCGACCCCGGGCCGTCTCGACGCTCTCTTGGGCCGTGCTGGTGCTCTGTTTGGACTCTCTCAGGTCATCTTGAGAAGCTTGGGGGATGCCTTGGGGAGTCCTCCCACCCCCCCCCTCCGGCCCCCTGCAAATCCGACTTTGAGCCCCTGGGGAGGGGAAAAGAGTGGACAGCCGAATGTCTCACACGCATTTTTACACCTGGCAAGCAGGGGTCGGCGGATCTCTCTCTCTTTTTCTCTTTTTCTCTTTCTTTCTCTTCCTTTCTCTCTCCCTCTCACTATATAATTATATGCTCTTATACACACATATACATATACATGTATACAACGTATGCAGAAACTCTTGTTATTTTTCTCTCTCTCTCTTTATGTATAGTTCTCTCTCTATGTAGATATCAATTCATGTGGCTGTATATGGATCTATGTGTGTAAGTAACTACACGTGTGCGCATATATACACACGCACGCACGCACGCACTCGCGCACGCACGCACGCAAGTACGCACGCACGCACGCACGCACGCACGCACGCACGCACTCACGCACACACACACACACACCACACACACACGCACACACATACGCACACACACACACACACGCACGCGCACACACACATACACACACACACACACGCACGCACGCACGCACACGCACACACACAGACGCACGCACACACCCACACACACACACACACATTCACACACACACACGCACGCACGCACGCACGCACGCACGCACGCACCCACACACACACACACACGCACACACACACATACATCTATGTATATATATATATATATATATACATATATATATATATATATGTATATGTGTGTACGCATCTATATATATATATATATATATGTATATACATACATACATATACATATATATAGAGAGAGATATCGGAGTAGGCCGGAGGGGGCCAGGCCGTTGTTTGTTCCCCCCAAGGCTGCCCGCCAGGGGTTGTGAGGGGGTTCCAGAGCTCCGGAGGCGGCCCAGCCCCGCCCCGAAACAGGCCACGACAGGGTGAGCGGGTCCCGACAGAGCCCAAGACGAACCCAAGAGGCCCCGAAGACGCCCAAGATGCCCTCAAGACAGCACACGAGGACTCCAACACGTTCCAGGACGGACTTAAGAGGCTCCCCAAGAGGGCCCTGGGAGGCAAAATTCACTAATTCCTAATGGTTTTTGAAAGATTTGGCGTTTTCGCTTTTTCCGCGAGGCCCTTCAGATCGCTCCAAGACGGCCCACGAGGCCCCGAAGAGGGCCCCAAGACGGCCCATGAGGCTCCCCAGACAACCCAAGTCTGCCCCGAGAGCGCCCCACGAGGGGGCCCTGAGGGGGACCGCGAACCCATATTTCGAGGCCTCGGGCCCTAGAGACCCCCAGTAGGCACCCGGAGGCCACCTAGAGGCTCCCACGAAGCCCAGTGAGGCCCCCAAGAGGCCCCCAGGAAGCCCCAAGAGGCCCCCAGGGGCCCCCCAGGAAAAGGCCAAGAGGCCCCCCAACACACCCCAACAAATCATGTCCCCAGGAAAACCTTCCGGGCATTCCGAGGACATTGTTCATCATGGTTAGGTGTGTTACCCATGAGAGTTATGTTTTGCATGAGTTGTTGTCATCCCCAGCTATTAACGCGCATCCCCAGCTATGAACGCCCACAGTTCCCCTGCCTCGCCCTCCCACGCCTCAATCTCTCCCTCCTCGTCTCCATCGTTGTATCACATCATCACTCCCTAGTTCATTCATGGACCTTGTGCACACGTAGCTGTATAATTCTGCAGTTTTGCCCGTGCCCCAGTTCCATGTGTGCGCGCAACGGCTCGCATATGTCGGTCAGTGCCGCGACCGATTAGATTGCCATTGCGTTTCCCAATTGGGTGTGTTTGATTTTCTCCGTCGCGCTGTGCACGGGGCCATCAATCGTGTTAATAGCGCTACTAGCAACACAATAGCGTTAACAGCAACACAATGCGGCACTCATAGCGTCAATGGCGTTGATGGCAACACAAGTCGGCTTGAAATGACTGACTCTCACAGGTAATGCACCTAATCATGGGCTCGAGAGTCTCCAGAGGCTCCAGAGAGCTGTCTGGGAAGTTGACTGGAAACATGATTGATCGCCTTCTCGCGGCCCTCCGCGGATCGATTCGCGCAAAGCTGCCCCAAGTGACCTCTTGAACCGACGACGGCGCCGAAGACGAAACGACGAAGACGCGGACGACGACGACGACGACGACGACGACGACGACGATGACGACGGCGCGCCCCAAGAGGCGACGACGACATTCCGACGACGACGGCACGCCCCAACAGGCTCCCTAAACGGCCCCAAAACCATGTTCTCAGAAAGCCCTCTGGGAACCCGATCCATCAGGCCTCCGCCCCCCTACGCAACCATCTTCCCCGAAAGCCTTCTGAATGCGGATTGACATGCATGGACTTCTCATTGACCATATGTGTTCAGCGTTATGGACACTTCTTCACTTCCAGTTCAAACCATCTGTGGTTCACCACTTCAGTGGAGCCGTGAACTCGTCAAGGCCTGGAGCCTGCTAGAACCTGAGCGCCGGAAGCGTGCGCGTTGGTTCTAGTATATCATGTATATATGTAGTGTACATATATATATATATATATGCACATGTGTAAACAAAACATACATAGATAAGGGCTTCGCCCTCTGCTGCCAGCCTCCCTAGTACTAGTGCGGGCGGCTGTGCGGGGGTCTCCTTGGGGTCTGCTTGGGGCCTTTTTGGGGCCGCTTGGGGGTCTCCTCGGCGCCTCTTGGAAACAATATTTGGGGTCTATTGGGGGTCTCCGTCTCCTTGGGGCCTCTTGGGGGCCTCTTGGGGGCGGAATGGTGGAGTTTTCGGTTCGTGGGCTTCCTCTTGGGCCTTGCTTGGGACCGTCTTCGGGCCCTTTTGGGTCGTCTGGGGCGCCTGTTGGACTGTCTTGGGGTCCTCTTCGGCCGTCTGGGGGCCTCTTGGACCGTCATGGGGGGTTCTAGGGCCGTCCTGGGGCGATCTTGGGAACCTCTTGGTCCGTCTCGGAGCGTCGGGAAGCCGAAAAGGCGAGAAGCCCAAAAGACTTCAAAGACGTTAGGAAAATCTTTGATTTTTGCGTCGTGGGGCCCTCTTGGGAGGCCTCTTGGACCGTCTTGGGAGCATCTTGGGCCGTCTCTGGGCCATCGTGGGACATCTTGGGGCCATCTTGGCCCGTCTTGGCCTCCTGAGGCCCTCTTCGGAGCCTCGTCGGGCAATCTTGGAGGCTTCTCGAGCCGTTCTGGCCGCGCGGTGGCGTCGCCATGGGAATCCTGGGGTGGCCCGGAACAGCATGGATTAGAGGTTCACCCCTCCCATTGGCAGTCTGGTGACGCGGCGGGGCCCCTTAACAGACTGTAAACCGGAGGCAGGAAACAGGATTGGAGAGACAAAAAACCAATGAAGACATGACAACAACACTTAAAACACATGACAGCAGACCGCACACACCTTCGCAGCCTTGCGCCCAGGGAGGGGGCCAGCGGATACAGTTCTACACACATATATATATATACACATATATATAGGTATATACACAGCAGCAACAACACTTCTGCTTGGATGCGCATATAGGTAATTTCGCATGTCTTGCGCTCACTCTCTCTTTCTCTCTCTTTCTCTGTCTCCATCTCCCTGCGTGTGTTCTTTCTCTCGTATGTTCTCTCTCTCTCTCTCTTTCTCTCTCCCTCCCCCTCCCTCCCTCTCTCCCTCCCCCATCACTCTCTCGCGTTGAGTCCGCCGAGGCTCCAAGTTAGAGCAGGCGGTGGGAGCAAACTATCACAAGCTTGTGGCACACAGGGCCACCCTTAAGCGGTACTGTCTCGTGAGGTGCAGGCTGGCAAGTTCTCTCGTCGCCACGGTTGGGCCCGCTTCGAAAACCGGGTCAGGCTGGTCCCCGCGAGGGGGCCAGGGTCAGATTTTGAGCGGATGTGGGCCGGGCGCAGTGCGGCCGTTGTCTCAAGTGGCCCTCCTCCGATTGCATCCCTGCCTCGAGCTTGGACCCCTTCTCCGCTGCAGGGGCGTGCGTTGTGCGAGGTCCCGTGGCCGTCGGGGGAGCGAACTTGCATCCTCCCCGTCCGTGGGCCTTCTGGGGCACGCACGGGCTTGTGCTCCCCGTCGGAGATCCAGAGATGAGGACGCATTGCCCCTGTCGACGGTCGCCGGTAGGTACCCAAGCGTTTGGCCCCCTCCCGGAAGGGGCTCCAAAAGTTGGCTCACATCAACAGGTGTTCGAGGCTCGCCTCCGTGTGCAGTTTCGTCGCCACAAAGCTTGCCGCAGTCTTGGGAGAGCCAGCAGCAGCCCGAGACGTGGACCTCAGGCTTACGTCCGCTGTCTGCTGGCAGTCCACTGCTCGGGGCTCCTGCCCAGACCGCCCCTCACTCAAACCTAACAGAGCCAGCGTGAACTAAGAACTAGTGCTGAAAAACAAAAACATGTGGCTCGCATCAATCAGGAGGGAAGGGAACACTCAGACGCAATCCATCGCCGATTCCCCAGAAAATATGTGGGAGAATCTATGGGCAGTGGGGGGGAAGACACAGACGCAGAAAGCATGGGGAAATATGGGGAACCATGTGATCCGTGCGTATACTTGTGTGTGTGCTCCAGGGCCCCCTTCAACCAGTGGAAGGCATGCTCCCTCCGTGTTCGGGGCGGGGCCTCCACGGAGGCGGCCCCGCCCCGCGCCAGGGGCGTGGGCACCGGCCTGCGGCGGAGGCGTGGCGGAGGAGGTCGCCGCCGCCTTCCCGAGCTGTGTGGGCCCCGACGAGGAGGAGGCCTTCTCAGAAGGCGGCGGGACTTCTCGGAAGCCCCTGCGTCTTCTGAGAAGCTGCTGAGATAACGCCTCAGAAGGCCGAGGGGCTTTCGAGCCTTCCGAGAAGGCCTTCTCCTTCCCACTTCCCCCCCTTGCTCGCCGCCGCGTACCAGGGAGCACGGAAGCATCTTGCTGAGGCTGCGGCGATGCTCGCCGACGAGCGGGCCCCTGGTCGGCCTGCCGAGCAGCCCAGCCGAAGTCTGCCCGCGCACTCCTACGGAGACGCAGGGCTCGAACACGGCACTGTCGGGCACCACGACCCGCATCTTCCCCAGACCCCTTCGGGTCATGAAAAAATCAGGACGGGAGGTGTTTGGTTATTTTCGGCCTCTGGGGGCCCTTACTGGCCCTCGGGACCGTCAAAAAACGACTCAGGATGAAAAACCGGTCCAGGGGAATGGGTCGAGAT
Source organism: Prorocentrum cordatum (assembly GCA_963575745.1). Classification (NCBI taxonomy): domain Eukaryota; class Dinophyceae; order Prorocentrales; family Prorocentraceae; genus Prorocentrum; species Prorocentrum cordatum. The sequence goes on from CAUYUJ010015517.1 coordinate 317,755, forward strand.
CTCCAGGGGTCGACGTAATGAAAAAATCATGACGTCGGGGGTCTGGGTCTGGAGCTGTGTGGGCCCCCGAAACGGCAGGACCGTTTTTTCACCGTTTCCGAACAAGGGCCCCTTGAAAATGGAAGCGGCAACAAAAACGGCGACCGGAAACGGCAAAAGACTGCTCCAGGATTGGAACCAGAGCCGGAACCGGTCAAGAAACGGCGACGGAACCAGTAGAAAAACGGCGTCGGAACCGGCAACAAAAACGGCAAAACGGAACCGAAAACAAAACGGCCCTGTCGTTTCCAGTGCCCACTAAGTTCCCCAGGGCCCTCCCGCCGATTCGGAGGGCCCCGGCCCCGGCCCCTCCCTTTGGTTAGGGGTGCCTCCTTCCTCCCCGCCCGCTGGCCAGCGCGAAGGGGCCAGGAGGCTGAGCGCTCGGGCTCGGGGCTTGGGTGCGTCTGTCTCTTCATTGTTTTCCCACCTCTCCCCTTGTCGGCACGCCCTGTTTGCTAGTATCTTTCGCCAGTCTCTCTCTCTCTCTCTTTCTTTATTTTTCTCTCTCTCTCTCTCTCTTTCTCTCTATATATACATATACATATACATATACATATACATATACATATATATATATATATATGTATATATCGTATTCCCTCTGTCTCTGTCTGTGTCTCTGTCTCTCTTCACATTGCTGGATACAATACACACATATAGATTTGTGTGTATGTGCTCGCCCCCCCACGCCCCCCACTTTACGGTCGATTCCCGCTCATCGTTTCGTCCGCTTCCTACTTGAATCGTCGTTTTCTTTTCCCAATATGTTGTCTCTCTTCTCTCTTGAATATGCAGCAAGGTTTGCACTCGAATATATGCAGTCCCTTTTCTGTTGTTGGGATGACTCGTGAGAACAGCTGCCATAGGATACGTAGTAGGAGCTCCATGGGGAGTTCTAGTACAAGCTGTAGTGGCTGAGCTCCGCAAGCGTTCGATCTGTAGTACGAGTTGCAGTAATAGTTGCAATAATGGCACTTGCACACAATACGTCAAGAGCAGCGGTAGGATATATGGCAATAAGATCCCAGAGGGTTGCAAACTTGGTTGTAGTAGGAGCTGTGATACGACCTGTTTCATTAACTGTAGCAGGGGTCGTCCAGAAGAGCTGCGACGAGAGATCTACGGCCCAGCCAATCAGGCCCTGCAACATAGATGCCCTCAATGCGATGTAGGAACTGCACAAGACGAGATGCATTGGAATAGTTATTACGCATGGTCGCATGAGCTTGAGTAAGAGCTGTACTACTGGCTTCATGAGGACCTGTATTAGGAGCTGTAGATGGAGGCGCATTGCGAACTGCATTGGTGCCTGCATTTCATTGATGTTAGTCTTGCAGCAGAAGCGTTACTGGACACAGTGTGGTCAGATGTGATAGCGTTTGTATTGGTATGTCAAATGAATATTGCTTCCCGATGGGCAGTCCGATTGCACTGCTAGTGATTGCGGTAGGAAGTGTTGTAGGAGTTGTAGAAGGTCGCGGGTGGGTCGCGGGTGGGTCGCGGGGTGGGTCGCGGGGTGGGTCGCGGGTGCGTCGCGGGTTGGGTCGCGGGGTGGGTCGCGGTTTGGGTCGCGGGTGGGTCGTGGGGTGGGTCGCGGGGTGGGGCGCGGGGTGGGTCGCGGGGTGGATCGCGGGTGGGTCGCGGGGGGGACGGATACAACGAGCAACAACAACAACACCACCAACAACAACAACAGCGCAACAAGCAGAATCCTCACCACGGATTCTCACTTCAGCCACGCACCCAGGGAAAATGAATGACCGTTCGGCCCCTCACTCTGATAAATAGCGCTAGTATGTAAATAGCAGTAGTAAGACTGGACGCAGTGTCGTAACATTACGAGCTACAGCGGGAGACGCATCGGAAGTTTTGCTTAGACCTGTTTTGTTGATTGTATTCGGGATGTGGGGAAGAGTCAAATCAGGAATGTTGTGGAAAGCTGTGCTTCTGGCCGTGCGGTCAGAGGTGCACTCGGGTATCCAATTGGGTGTGGAGCATGAAATGTATCAAGCTTTGCAACAACAGTTGCAGTGGGATCTGAATTAGTATCGGCTATAGTAAGAACTGTTGTAGGGTATGTAAAGGGAGCCGTTGTAGGAACTGCAGTCGGAGCTGTAATGGGCGGTGTCGAAGGAGCAGGTGTGAGAGAAGTGCAGTGCAGGCTGTAGTAGGAGTGTCTGTCGTAGTTGGCGTCGCCATGATACCAGGCCCGCCCGAGCCACCGACCCGCACTGAAGTGCCCGCGCGCCAGCGCGGCCTGCAAGACGCGCGGGGGAGTTCCCGGCGGTCAGCGCGACTATGGCCGCGTCGGTCGCCCAGTGCTCGCCGGCCGCTCTGCGCACGAGCTTGCGCATACTAGCGCGGCCGCAGCGATGCACCACCCAGGGCCGAGCAGCCGTCGCCATCGCCGCCGCCTGTTTTTTGCAAACCAGTTGCGGGTGTGAGGGCGGGGTGATGTGGCGAGCATGGGGGGGCGGCCACGCGCGCCATATAGTTTCTTGTCCCAGTAGGAAAGGCCCCACCATCTTCTGCGAAGCGCACTACGCGCGCACACGTTCATCGAAAATCATCATGTTCCAAAAGTCCTTGTGGAAAAGAACTGGACGAAGTGGCGCGCGTGATGTCTCTCGCGCAGGCAGAAATCCTTCAGAGGCATGATTTCGCACGGATTTTAGAATCGAGTTTCCCGAGCACATGTAACACGAATTTGGTTTTGCATGTTGCATTTTCAAAATTGCCTGCGCGGGCGCTCTTGCGAATATGTGTTATCCGAAACGACGGGTCCCCACCACTGCCTTAGAAAACGACCGAACGGATTCTGCGCGCGTGTCTAAATGGTTCGAACTCCCTTGCGCGCGCATGCGAGGGGCGCGATCCCTATCGCATAGTGCTCGCGGGCCACTCGCGCCCGCCAGCCGCGCGCGCGCGCCCAGAACCTCCTGACACGTTCAATACCGACGCGTGGACGCCAGCATCGTGTTCGGCGTGATCAGCAGCATCGGCATCGCCACTGGCCTTGCCGTCGTCATTCTCATCGTCGCCACCAGCATCGCGACTATAATCATCGCGTCCGCTGTTGTCGACGTCGCCGCGACGCCGCGCCCGCCCGAGCCACCGACTCGCACTGAAGCGCCTGGGCGTCGGCGCAGCCTGCGAGACGCGCTGGGGGGCCCCCGGCGGTCAGCGCCACCGCGGCCTCGGCGTCCGCGCCGGGCTAGCTAGCTGCCCCGCGAACGAGATTGTGCGCGCAAGGGCCGCCGCGGCGAACCGCCAGCCAGCGCCGAACAACCTTCGCAATCGCCGCCGAATTTGTGTTTCAAACCAGATTTCGGGTGAGCGGGTGGAATGATTGCGCGAGCAGTGGCGTTGGCAATTTCAATTCGGCAGGGTGGTTTGTACCCCATACGATGTCCGTTTTACAACATGAGGGCCCCCCCGTCGAAATTAATTGTTCGAGCGCTTTTGCGCGCGCGGGGGGCGAAGGGGGGGGCGCGAGCCTCGTTGAATTATTCTATGCAACCCAGCCGACGCACGGGCGCCATTGTCGTTATCGGCGTGGCTAGCGTGGGCGCCGTCATTGGCTTTGCCGTCGTCACCGTCATCGTCGTCACAAGCTTCGTTATTATCGTTATCGCGACTGCCGTTGGCGACGTCGCTATAATGCCGCGCCCGCCCGATCCATAATGCCGCAACCGCCCGCCGCGCCCGCAGCGGTGCGCAAGCCAGCGCCAAACAGTCATCCGAATCGTTTCGGAAACGGTTTTGCCAACCAAAGTGCGGGCGGTTAACAAAAAGATTGCACGAAAAGTGGAAATGACAGCTTCAAGTTCTACAAGTGTGTCGTGCCACATAGGAGTGCGCCGCACATTTCGCGCCACATATACCGTATCACATCAATTGAACCACGCGCAATGCACCGCACAGATGCCCCCCACCCGGGATTCAAGGGGCCCCACATTCGCATTGTAGTTCGAGTGGGATTCTGAGTTCACACCATCCCAGGCAGGCCGGCATCACCCACATATTTGTTTCATTCGTTCGGCAAAAAACCATGCGCGCGCATTTGTTCACAACAAATCACCAATTGTTCAACAACCTTTGCAACAGGTGGGATGAAGTACGCACGCGCGTCGCCGCGCGCGCGTGCTGAATTATTATCGAAATTTCTCGGCTTCGCAAGGATCCAGAATTCGAGTGTTAAAACAAACATATAAACAACTTGTTTCCCAACACGGACCCCACCCCCCAACAAAAACAACGCGCTCGGGCTCTCGCGGATTCTGGCAAACAGCATGGGTGTTCCAACAGTTTCAGAGCATGTTTCCAAACATATTCTTCGCGCGCGCATGTTGGAATCGCGAGAGCGCCTTTGGGCGCGTGCTGTCGCGAGAACCCCTTGCACAAAATGGGACGATGTGCGATCGCGCCGTCGCTTCGCGCATGTCGGAATCTTTCAAGCACTTGAAGCTCCTTAAGGATTTCCATAATCGAGCGTCCCGAAAACATGGCAGAAATCACGTGGATTCGCAACATCAGTTTTCAAAATACAGCCTGCGCTGGCGATCTTGCGAATTCTCAAAAATACCACAGGTGCTTCAAACTGATCATTCCATTGTGCCAAACTGGCCTTTCGCGCCGCATGTCGAAATCGTTCGAAAACCCTTGCGCGCGTGCTGGGGTGGGGTGCGCGGTCCGTGTCAAACAGTACCATCCGGGTCACTCTCGCGTGTCGGCCGCGCGCGCATGCCGAACTCCTTCCAAAACCTTCATCATTGACGCGAGGACACCGTTAACGCCGTCGGCGTGATCAGCATCGGCGCCGTTACTGGTCGCGCCGTCGTCGTTGTCATCTTCGTCAACAGCATCTCTACTGTCATCATCGCGTCTACCGTCGTCGGCGTTGCCATGGCACCACGCCCGGTCATGTCTCAGACTCGCACCGCAGTGCCCCTTGGGAATTGCCCAGCGCTCAGCGCCACCGCGGCCGCGTCGTCGCGGCAAACTAGCTGGCCATTTCGCGCGCGAGCGTGCGCGCTGGTGATGCGAAGTTCGTTCCGAGCAGCCGCGCACCACGTAGTTTGCACAAGCATCGATGGCATCGTTTGCACAACATAGAGTGCGCCACACTGGTTGCACCACATAGATTGCACAACGTGTAAATTGCACAAGGCAAATATTGTACAACATTTTTGTGCACTGCGCAACCAAATATAGTTCAAAACATCGATTGCAAGAAACACTGTTTGGGGCGCGCGCTTGCTAACGCGTTTCTATGTATACATACACGTATGTATGTGTGGGTGTGCGCATATGCGTTTCTGTTCCTGTCGAGCATCGTTTGTGCTACACGGCCTCTTCGTTTTCTGCCCCGCCTGCCGTTGTCAAGGAGCTACGGCGTATGACAAGCAGCTGCTATCCGAGACGAGGGCCACAGACGAGGAGGCTTGGCTTCACAGTGGGTGAACCAAAACACCATAGATCATCACCATTGAATATTCGATGCAGCTTGTTGGCAGGCGCAGTTCGCACCTGTCCTCCACAGAGGAGACTTTTTGGTTCCATTTGCTTCTGGGTTGATGCAAAAGGTGTAGAGGGATTTTGTGGATATGATCTTCAGCGTTGGTTCGGGCACCGTGATCGTTTGAGACGCATGTCAGTTCGTGTGTCGCATGTTAGACGAATAGTTCACACTTTGTCTGCGCAGCGAGAAATTTGTGCGTGTTGTCTATTCGAGACATCACTTGGCTGGAGTAGAACTCTGGTCGGCTCGCGTAGTGCCGCATGTGTGTACGGAGTTCTCCAGAATCATTCTGGTCACCCGTGGCACACCATTCTTGGATGCACTCAAGAAGTCTACGCCATTCCGCCGACCGTGAGAAGACGGAACTCGCGACGGGGGATTCGCAAGCCCTTTGGTCGGTTGTAGTGGAGTTTGTTGAAGGCCTTTCGCAGGTCATTGGGGAACCTTTGGGAGACCTTCAAGGGTCCCAGGGAGCCTGAGGAGGCGCTCCATGGGGCCTGCGTGGGGCATCTTGGGAGCTTATCAGGGGCATGGTGGGGGCCCTTGCAGGCATCTTGAGGGGAGGGCTCCTGGGGGCCGGCCCGACCGGGGCTATCCACGGGTCCCAAAGGCCGACCAGAGATTGAGTAAAGCATGCTATGTCTTTAGTGACGTTGGTTTGTGTATCGCACCCTCTTTTTGGGTTCCTGTCCAAGGCGTTCCTTTGCAAGCACATCGTCTTCGGCACCGCCTGATTCCGGGGCTTTGCCCCCTCCTGGCCTTGATGTGAGGCCCCTCCTTCAGCCCCCCTCTCGTTAATTCAAGCTGCGCGCGGCCCGCTTAGCTTCGACCGGAAGAGGTGCGCTCTGAACCCGGGGATGAAAAAGTGTATAGCACCTTCTGGAGGCCTAGGTACCAACTCGGACCACCTTCGCGCCTCGCGATGCCAGTGGGCCAACATGGGGCCACTGGCGCCATCGTGGAGGCAATCTCTGCGGCCATTTTCCCTAACGTGGGGTTGGAGGATCGCTCCGCATTTGCGATGCATCGGCGCTGCCGCTCGATTTGGAGGCGGGTTTTCTGCACGACGGCATCGCTGAAGTCGCCGATGTATCGCCGATACATCGGCGACGCGGCGCGTTTTTCCGACCCGATTTGCTCTGACCCCGTCTAGGAGGCCTCTATTTGTGATATAGAATGGATGCGGGAAGCGGCGCAACGATTAGGGTATGTTTGAGTGTTCGGTCACCCGAAGTCCGAAGCCATTTTTGTTGGTTCGAGCAGTTTGGGTTCAGAGAGCACCTCGAGAGCACCCTTGTTGCGCGCGCCAGATGCTGTCCGTGTCGCAGCGAGTGTCGCGGCCTGCTCTGTTTCCAGTGCGCCACTTTGGCGTCACCAGAGAGGTCCTGAGGGAAGGCGATGGAAAGAGGTTCCCAAAGAAGGGCAACACCGTCACAATGCACTACACTGGTAGTCTCACGGCCAGCGGGAAGAAGTTTGACTCGAGCCTTGACCGCGGCGTTCCTTTTGTGACGAAGATCGGCGTTGGCCAGGTTATCAAAGGCTGGGATGAGGGCGTTCCCCAGATGAGCCTGGGGGAGAAAGCTGTATTGAAAATGACGCCCGACTATGGCTATGGCTCGCGTGGGGCTGGTGGCGTTATCCCTCCGAACGCCGACTTGACCTTCGAGGTTGAGTTGTTGAAGATCGAATGAGAATGCCAGTGTCTGCCAGATATTATAGCTCTCTGCAACTCGATCCTGCATCGATGATCTGCTTGAAGTAAAACACATCAAGACTTGGAAGGGAAGCGACTTAACTTGCGGCTCACCATGATACCTTGCAGAATACACACTCTGAAACACTACATGATGAACAGTAAGTGGCAGTTTTTATTCGTTGTTTTGCCGATCGGTGTGGGCCCTCGCACCCCCTCCTCCCCCTCCCCCTGGAGTATATCTTGGCTTTTTTGGGACGCCTGCTTCGAGCGGGTGGAGTCTCTCCCAGAGGCAGCACTGCTGCAAACAGTCGCACTAAACAGAGGTCTGGATCCAGACCCGCCCCCCTCCCCCCCCTTCCGCCCAATGTCGAAACGCCGAATAAAAAAAACGCTCACCACCTGCTCGTCTGAAGCCAGTTAGGAATAGGTACGGCCGAATTGTGTGGCAGTCAATCTGGGTAGGCGCCTGGAGAAGCATCAGCGCGCAGAGGAGTTATCACAGCGGTATCAGCAGTTGCGGCAACGGTTGCAGTATCAGTGGTATAGTCAACCCGCATAGTAAGGATGGGCAGCCTTCCCAAGGGTACCCTTGCATCCTTGCCTCCTCGGTCCATCCTTCGCCGCTTTCGCTGGCCGCGCGTCGCTCGAAGAGCTTCGAAATGGGCGTCCAAGGCTCTTGCATCCTTATCGCGCATCCTTATGATACTGGTTGACTGTAGTAGCAGCGGGAGGAGCGAAACGATCTAGGCACACAGTCCGCATACATACCGCAGTCGAGTAGGGGCACGCCTGCGTATCAGAGATGTGCGCCCTCGGACCCCGACCCTCCCCACCTCGTCGGAGGTCGTGGGCTTCGGGCCAAGACTTGTGCGTCGCGTTTGCTGCGTTTCCTCCCACGATGGGTGGATGCTTTCGGGATCATCGCACACCGACACGTAGCCAATCGCGGCTGAAACGAATTTGGTTGGCAAGCTCCCTAAACTCGAACGACACTGCCGACGTCTGGAGAATAGTACAAGGGAATTCCAGCCACTTCGACGTGAAGCGAACATGAAGGAGAGCCCACTTGCCCGAATGGAAGCGGCGGGATGTCCGCTGTACCACACGTCCCGTATCCACGTTTTGGTGTGGACCCCCAAACAAAAACAGCAGCACCAACAGCCGCAATCATTTTAAGACTGTTCGCTCTTACTGGCACGCGTGTCTTGCATTCCGTATACCCCAACCCTCGATACCCGCCCATTTCGTCTTCGATTGCACCCCCTTTCGGGGGGAATCTCTTCCTTGTCGGCCACTGACTAACGTGCGAAGAAGTCTCGAGCGAGAGCGCCGTTCCAGAATTCGGGGGCCTCTCTGGCCAGGGGCTCTCGGAATACCGATGGAGAAATATCGAACGGGAGCCTTTGTCGCCGTGTCTTGCCTGAATTACGGGAAAGTCTCGAGAGAGAGAGCGCTCCTGAGATCGGGGGCATTCTTGCCCCCGTGCTTCGGGGGTGGACAGACCTCCTACCCTGACACGTCGATTAGCGAATTGGCCGTTTTCGGTTCGCGAGAGGGCGTTGCGGCCGTCATTTTCGCGGGTCTGGGTCCGTCGGTTTCGGTCCCAGGCCGTTTTCACTAAAGGGAGGTTTACTAAAGGGAGGTTGGTCCATCGCCGAGAGCTGGTGATAGGGCCTGTCTCGAGCGAGAGGGGGGGACCACAACACCAGGGGGACCTCTCCTGGCTTCTCGCGCTGGTGGTCCCTGGTGGTGGTGATGGTGGTGGTGGTGGTGCCGCTCTTCCTCGCTTCTTTGCGTCCTGTCTTTGAAGCCTGTTTTTCCTTGCCCTAGTGCCCCTTTCCTCTCGTTGTAGGTCCAAGTCAGGAACTCGTGTGGGGTCGTTGAGGTTTTGTTTCCAATATCCGTCGGGCTCCGGTGTAAGAATTGCTGCATCACGCTCACGTGTTCATCTCATCCAATCATTTCCGCCTCACCACATTGCCAGCGCACCTCTGACGTGCACGGCTGTCTGTCTGTCTGCCTGCCTGCCTGCCTGCCTGCCTGCCTGCCTGCCTGCCTGTCTGTCTGTCTGTCTGTCTGTCTGTCTGTCTGTGTGTCTCCAAGCCTCGATTTTTCCAAGCCTCAACTTCCAGACTTCGATCTCCAGTGCCCGATGGACTGCAGCCCCGAACACGCTTTTTGCCCACTCTGCGAGCACAGACGTGGAGCCTCGACCCCCGGAGACCCCGAGGCTCCTCGGGCGGCCGGTGGTCCCGCGCCCTCCCGCCCCCAAGCAGTGCCGAAGCGTCCTGGCTCGCCTAAAGGCCTTTTGTGGTTCCCACGAGATGTTCTTAGAACATTTCTGGCTGGGACTGTCTCGTTTTAGCACATCGGGGTTATGCTCTAAGAACATTGTTTTTGTTCTTAGAACATTGTTTGGGTTCGAAGAACGCTTCGTGGCAGGACTACAGGAATGCAGGGACGGTCGGTCCCTGCTTAACGCCCCCCCCCTCCCCTTGGGCGTCGCGCAGCGGAGGGGCCGCGAACTGGGGGCGGGGAAGGCCGCGAGTGCTGCAGAACATAGGCTCTGCAGAGGCCCCCTGATGCCTCTCTCGGGTCCGAGGCCCCCCGTATGCTTCTTTCGGGCCCGAGCATGCGCCCGTCTCGCCCCCCAACAAGCGGTGGGGTTGTGGGGGGGGGGGGCAGCGAGTGCTGCAGAAGAGGACGCCCGAGGGTGCTCCGGTTGGGGGGGGGGCGGGGGGGGCAGTGCTGCAGAAAAGAGAGACTCCGTAGGGCCCCCCGTATGCCTCTTTCGGGCCCGAGAGTGCACCCGTCTCGCCCCCACCCCGCAAACGGTTGGGGGGGGGGGGGCGGCGACGAGGGCTAGCTA